>OZ020165.1:22155842-22329349 GCA_963971145.1 Sussaba pulchella
GAGAAAAAAAGGTGCGACAAAGCATTTTTGATAAATTGACTCATTCATTTATCTTCATCACGAAAGATGTCACGACAAATTTTTATTGAATTAATATTTTATTAACTCGCTTCATAAATTCGCTGTTTCGCAATAATTAATTCGTTCCAATTGCTTTTTTGTCTCGAATTACCTTTCTACACTGCGTAGTCCTTGGCTAACAATCCAGTGCACTTATTTTCCGTGTCGTTCCCATGCGCTGGGATAACATGCCGGACGCTTACTCATTACGACCACTTAGCGGGCGAAATTAACGAGTAACCTGACGATTCGATTATCACCCGCGCACTCAAAACCCGTCGCCTTTGCACATCACGTAGCTGCTGCAGCCGCAGCAGTAACAGCGGCATCAAATTTCCCGAAAAAAAGTTTTATTAACTAATTAAACCTAGTCATCCTTTTAACATACACTCATAGTTTTCGCGTGAAGTCGAACATTGGAAAAAAGCACGAAAACAGAGACAACAAAAAATGTCTTCGTTAGAAAGCCAAGAAAATACGTAATTTCGTACTTTCGAGGATAGAATTATGATTCGTTGTATTTCCGGTAGCCTTGGATCGAATGTTGAAGTCAAGATGTACGAGAGCTTGGCGAGTGTGGATTACTCATAATAGAGGATATATATATATATATCTATCCGATACTCGACTCAATTGCCATCCATAGAGGTCGAAGGAAAAAGAAATAACGCCTTGGAACTCGAAGTGAGATTCTGTCGAGGAAGCTGGGTTCTATCTAGACGATGCCACTTCACCCTCAAGCCATGACCCACTGCGAAGAACCAGAGACCCTCACTAGCTGGAAAATGTTGTTTAAAGGGAATTTTCTTTTTTTCGTTTTCATGTAACTAATATCGTTAGGGACTGTAAAAATAACGGTAGTCACTGACTGGCTATCTTTAATAGATAAATCATATATTTAATAGATAAATCATTTATTTTATTTTTCGCTATTATATTATTTTTATAATTTCTTCGAAAAATACAAAATCTTAACTTTGCGATGCATTTAGTAAGGAAACGGGAAAAATTAGTTCCCTTTTGATTGAAACGTTTCGTTATTTCTTCAATTTTTGCTAAGGAAATTTAATATTCAAAACAGTGGGCTTATTTAATACAGAACGAAGTATATCATTTACGATAGATGTCACCCTACCCTCTTTCCCACTCTTCCGTTTTTCTTCTTGCTTTCACAGCCTCTATACTGTTATATGCCATAGATATTTATGCATTAAAATGCAATGCGTGTTTCATTGCCTCACGCCTTATTCTTGTTTTTGTTCGTTGAACTTATTTTATTTAATTTTTTTCGTTCCTCCGAAATATTTCGAGACTGAAAAATATTTTCTCAGAGAAGCGTCTGCCTCATCGATCCTTGGTCCCCATACAAACTCCGTTCAGACTGGTCTCGAAAAAAAATTCATGTACGCGGTCAACGTACTCGAGTATTTTTCTTTTTCCGTGCTTTGAAAAGGCATTCTGGGAGCTAAAGAACGTTAAAGAAGTTGCAAGGAGATGATGGAAACATCAACCGTCGAAGAATATGCGACGTGAGGTTCGGTACGTCGACTCTTTGCACAAAATTTTACCCCGAAAAGCTTGCCACCAGGATATTATATTATATATTATGTATCGTGCACGGTCCTGAAATCTTTTGACTCTCGTTTACCGACGATGCTGATGCTGTTGCTCGGGCTATCCGTGGGCCAACCTCAAGTTTCACGACTCGTTTGCCGTGGCTTTGGAAAATCCACGATGATATTATTTATACAGCTCACGTCACCGGCCGAACGTCCCGACCAGCCTTTCCCCGACGTACATTCTACAACGTTTCAGATTAAGAGGTCTTAAAAAAATATGCGTTAACTAGTTTATTATTATTATTAATTATTATTATCATTTTCCCAAAATAAATTCATGAAAATGAAATAAAAATGAAAAAATAATAGCCCATTTTTTTCTATTCTGATAAAATTATTAATTGAATTGTCAAACCATTTGCGAGACATGATGCCGGGGATTGTAAAATCTAGAGCGAAGAAGTCACGGAATAACGGGTTGACGGGATATATGTCTGTAGAGGCCACGCCTGAACGTTCTGAGCAATTGATCCCGTCATCGAGAGTCGGACTACTCTCAAACCTTAAAGATTATGTGTCACGTTATACCAACCAAGCCACGTATATTACCCGGCGTACACCCATTCCACCAAGCTAACAGCACGGTTGCCCCGTCTATATATCCCGCAGACAGTTTCATCGGTTTTCCACTTACCGCCAACGGAACCGCGGGCCGAAATAACCGTTCCTAAAATTATGTGTTATTCCCCGCAACCTCGGAATCGCGAGAATTTCACACGCACTATGCCTGCAATCTGATACATCTTAGAAAACCGACACAAAAATAATTTTATATACATCCAACGTTTTTGAGATACGTTTTGAGGGTTTTGAGACGTTTTTGATGGTTTTGGGTTGGTTTTTGGGTTTTTGAGATGTTTTCTTTAATTTTTAAAAGATGATTTATTATTTGTTAGTCGCGAGTTAATTTAATTCACCCAGAAAATGTCCAAAAAACGTTATTCACTCAATTTTATTATTCGTTTCATTTTTTTTTCAATTTCAATTACTTTTCCTTCAGAGAAAGAAATATAGTTTCGGAAGGAAAAAAATTAACTGATAATTTCCCTAAAAAATTAATGAGACTCCGAACGAATTGCTTCTTTTATTTCCTCCCTCTTATCTTAGAAAACTTTGACGAAAGAAAAAGAAAAAAACAAGTTGAAGAGGAAAAAAAATAAAAATGCCATTTGATCGACCGAACCGAATCAAAACTTTTTATCGATTTTTCGTAACAGATTTCGTCAGACTCCAACGGGACGCTTCAATGTATTTAACGGTGAGAGCGTAATCACTGATTTTGAATTGTCGGGGTCGGGTTGTCGTGGCAGTAGAAGCCGAAGCGGGATCGAGGGAAGTAGAGAAAGAATGTGAATGAGGGAGGAACAGACCGGGAAGCATGGCGACTAAATGGTCCGGAATAGAATTTACGGGGACGCGAATCTGCATCGAACGTACTTTTGTACCCCGTCGCGAGTTAACCCCCGCCCCCCGGCGCGGCCCACAATTGTCGAGGGCGTTTAACGCGTTTGCCCTCAAACAATTCGCTGCATGCTGTTGAGACTCTCGGCATGAATCCGATGAACAGAGAATTCGAGAACCGTGTGGGGTCTCTCGAAGAGAATCAAAATTTCGGACGAGCGGGTCGACTAGGTCGAGGGGCGGGCTTGCCCGGAGGGAATGGAATGTTCTGGCTAGAGGAAGGGATGAAAAGACCGATGGAATGACTACAATAGTTAGGGGAATAGTCGCTTACACTTTTGTTGAAAACTTCATGTTCGATCGGAACTTTTCAATTTAGATTCTTCTTAACCACGAAGTCCGGAAAGATTTTTCACTGACAAATTTCAATGGATTCGGAAGATTTTCAAGGGAAATTACGTTTTCTTGATATCATCAGTTTTGCGAATTGCAACGATCGCTGATGATAATGGATGACAATAATAACTGATCATCACCATCATCATCATCATCATCATCGTCATCGTCATCATCATTAGTTCTGAGTATGAAGATGGAAATCGATGAGATCAAAAAGAATCGATAATATTAATTCCATGTCCCACGATTTGGCGATAGACTGAATTAAAATGGTTTCAGCTTTAAAAGAATTTTTTGTCTTTTTTCTATGCCTTGTCGTAAGGATTAAAGTGGAAGTAAAAAAACACGAGTGAAAAAGAGAGAGAGAGAGAGAGCTCACGATTCGTTCTTCGCGCTGATGGCTTTGTTGCAAACTATTAGCGCGACGAATTACCGGAGTGTCTCTGAATGGATTAAGGTTGCCTAGGAGTGCGAAAAACCCCGAGGCTCTTATCGGCTAGCCGTTAGCTCGTGGCTATTATCGGTGCGTTAATGGAGATCCATTGAAAACGAGTTCACGTACTCGTGCGACAATCCGTTATCCACGATTCGGGTCGAGACAAAGCAATCTCTTCTCTATCCCATCAGGAGGCACCATTAGAAATCACGTAACGTCAGATTCAACATTAATACACAAAAAATCGTAATCAGACATTTGCTTTCCTTCCATTTCTGTATGAAAAAAAAATAGATAAAACGAAAATTGATATTTTCAAAATTCAATAATACAACTAAAATCGAGTCCCATATCAGAGTTACACAACTTGCAACGCAGTATCAATACAATAACGACAAAACCCCGGAAGCCATAAATTTCGATCCCTTTCATTCGTGTAAGAAATAACGGACAAACCCAAATTGGTATCTCCAAAATTCAATTTTACAAATTAGCTGGCACATGAAACATAATATATTCCATTCAGTCGGGTCAAAATTTTGTTTGTCCAAAAAATTCAACGCATGAACGTCTGGGTCTACGACGAAGCGGTAAATAAACGTATTTCCTTGTTTTCTTTTCTTCCTTTTTTTTCTTTCTTTGAGCAGAAAGCGTTCTTCAGTAAAGAAGCGCTGCCCATTGCTGTCTCGTTGTGTGTCATGACTCTCCGCGAGACTTTCGTGGGGCAGACAACGAGCCAGTGATTCTCAATGGCGGCAACATAACCACACAATATGTGTACGTATGCGTGTGTATGTGCCACACATACAGTAAAACGAGTGCAGTTGGATAGACGCGGTGAGTAACTCTGCGTAGACAGTGGGATGTGTACTATACACGTGCACAATGAAACCCACGTGATAGCGCCGGGCTTTTCATATTGGCAGCGGGGGAACAATGGCCCGGCGAGCGTCGACCACGCGGGCGCGCGCGCCCCCGTTCGGTGGCGTCTGTTCAACGCCGAACCGCCCCACAACAATGAGCCCCGTTATGTCGGACATATGGAACCGCGTAAAGACACCGGCAGGACCGTTTTCTCGTTGGGTGTATAATACGCGACAACGAGAGAGAAACACAGACGGTTGTGGATTTATATCAATGGGAAGTCAATGACTGGCACCGAGAACGGAGCAACGGACCGAATCTGAACGAAACGCGTGATTGGAAGACGCGCGAATGACCAAACGACGTCTAAACTCGTCTGAAGACACTCAAAATGCTATGCTTCACAATTCCGAACTGGTTTCTCATAGCTCGATGCGATAACCAAACGTTTTGCGGTACAGACGAGCTCCGGTGTTTGAAAAAAATGAGTTCAAATCTATTTTAACAGGTTTGTAGAGATTCGACATGGTCATTAATTGGTTTGGACGACTTTAAACTTGTTTGCAATATGAAAAATTGGTTGGAATACGAAATATAGGCTAAATTGCGTCTAAAAGATTGATATTTATGACGCAATGGCGTAATTGGTAACGGGACGAGTTGTCGTCATTTTTTTTGTTTAATGATTGTTAATTATTAGGAATTGTCAATTCCGGGTGCCCTTATCTCTTTAGAGAATTAGTCAGTAAATACTACAAATAGATTAATAAATAAATTGGTAGATAATCGGAATTGTTAATTCAAATAATAAATGTTTTTTCAGCTTAGCATTATTATCAACTTTTTTCGGCGACATTCATTCACATGCATACAAAGAATGAAATGGAAACTATTTCGAATGTACGTTGCTGTAAAATATTCGGTACGTACGGCTGGAAGTTGCCAAGAATGTTTTTCACTGTCGAGTGAAATTAGCACACAGAAGCCGGCATAATTTTGGATGACTATTTTTAGTATGACTGTCGTCATTATTCTGTTCTTACCTTTTTTGCCGTTTCGTTTTTAGATTTTTTTTCTATTTCTATATTGGTCATCGCCATCGGGGTTTTTAATAGCACTTGACACATCGCCAAATTCTTTTCAGGCTTAGATTGTGTACACAAATTTTAATCTCGTCGTAGACGATAAAATTCAATCGTTAGATTAAGCTTACCACAATTTTATGGATAAATAATAATAATAACCAAATAAAAAGGTAATTAATTAATTTTAATCTATCTATCTTAAAAATTGTTTGCTCGCAGATATTTGCGAAGGAATCAATGATTTTTAAAATCGTATAAATCATACAAATGTTTATACGAATCATGAGAATAGGGTACATTCTCAAAAATAGCCTCCATCACATTTGGAAGCAAAAAATCGGAAGCACTAAACTCGTCCATTATGTGACGTCAATATATTTTTTTTTAAATATTCGCCCTATCTTCCTTCTAATTAATCATCTGCCATGTGACCTTTATCCCCTCAAGAGCCGGCAATTCACGTTCCTGACAATTAATTATCGGCATTTTAGTCCGCGAGAATGATACCCGTAAAAGGCAATTCTGTCGTCATGTACATCGCTCATTCATCATTCTCGTTCGCATCCAGCATGTAATTATTTTCACGTGAATGACGTTTCGTCGCCTCGAAATTTTATCGACGCTCGCCTGCGGCCTTCCTGCCGAATAGGACGCAAAATTTCCCCCAGCACAATCTGGCTGGTCAGCTGCCACGTCAATCATATGTAATTCTCTTTTCTATGAAAAAAAACGATGCTCGCTGTAATCCAAACAATCCCACGGCCTCACCATAACGATTACTGAATATTCATTGATTTTTTTAAAATTCTTTTTTTTGGCGGATTACGAAGAACAAAAAAAGCTTTTGTGACGTCCCGGAGAATAATTTTTTTTTTCATACGCGGGACAATGGAGCTTTCATTGTTTATTCCGTTTTAAAGCGGAAGTCGCCCTGTATATACTGAAGTGGTTCTTATTCGGGTCATTTGCGAGATTTCGATAGCTACAATTTTTTTAAAATTCATTCAGACCTTGCCGCAATAAAAATTCAAAAATGACCTAACTAAAAAGCACCCCAATACAAATATATATATATATTAAGGGAGCAAATTGAAGCTTCATGTTTCTAGTTTTGAGATTTTGAGTTTAAATATTTTCACCATTTGCCATTCCGGAGTAGTCATAAAAAGCGTGAGGTAACATTTTTTTCCAATTTTTCCTCTTTTTTCAAGAAGCCCACGGGCTTTAGGGATTTTTTCTGAGTGTATCTATCCCAATGCTCTTTTAGGTTGATTCTTTTTCTTCAATTTGAGTGGTCGAAGCGATCTGTGCGATGATTTGTTGTTGAGTTACGAGCTGTCAAAACAAAAACGACCTTTTTCACTTTGATGACTTATAACTCGAGTACTAATGATCGTACAGAGAATCCAAGTATGATTCTGAAGACTTCAAATTCTTTGCTGTGAAATGATTTTATTGTTTTCCGATGAAAAAATTTGTTTGGTTCCGAGGAACCTGGTTTAAAAACACGTGAAAAACTGCATTTTTACGACAATTCACTTAACTTGGGATTACTTAGCAAATAATGAATAGACTACGGATAGATTCGGTTTTTTTTCAATCTCAAAGTATCCTTAAATAAGCCTCAAGCGCGCGAATCGCTGCGATTTTTTTTTCATTGTGATCCGAATTATTGAAAATGGCGTTTTCGATAAAAGTCAATTGGCGGATCAATTTTTTTATTTATTCATTGTTCGAGGATGAAATTTCTTTTTCGTCAATAATCCGTATGTTTCCGACAAAAAACGTTGATGATTGCAAAAAAAACAAAATGATTATGATTTCTCATTCATATGGATCGACATTATTTATGTAGACAGTAACCGGTTCACACAATTGAAAAAACATTTTTGTCTTCGTTAAAAAAATTTAAAGCAAGAACTACACAAAATATTGAAAGTATATTTTTTTATATTTTCAATATAGCGTGCATTTTAAAACAATTTTCATGTATCTCGACTATCGTCCATACATCATTCTTATCTCTCCAATGATAATAATAATAATAATAATAATAATAATAATAATAATAATAATAATAATAATAATAATAATAATAATAATAATAATAATAATAATAATAATAATAATAATAATAATAATAATAATAAAGATAATATTAATCATAACAATACTGCCGATAATATGTGGCAATAATAAAATGGTAAAGTTCAGTTGAAGCGAAAGTCTATGCGACGATGGTGCATTATGCCGCAACCACACGAACGAGTCCCAGGACGGCCTTAATCCTCGACGAAGTCTCGGGAGAGCGCGCACTTGTCGTTAGGAGAATCGGCGCGGACACTTCCCTCCACATTTTCCAGCGGTCTGAGGATCTCCACAATGCCGCAACCGGCAAATTCCAATCTTTTACTCTCTTCTCACTCATCCGTCGTACTTCGAATTCGACGCCCCCCCCCCCCCCCTCCTTCCACCGCCGCTCATCTGGGGATCGTCACTGGATAATCTCTTCATTCGCACACGAGTGACTTCGTACGTTTGCAATTTCTCGCAGACTCGATAATATCCCATTAATTGTAATTTTCTTAATTAAAAATCGTTAAACATGACAGACGAAAATTGAATATCGATTACATTCGTGATATTAAATTTTTTACATTGGACATTTTTTATGGAAATTAATTGTAGAGGGAAAAAAAATAATAATTATTTGAAATGATCGAAATTAAACTCTTTACTAAATTGAATTCAATAAAATGATCAGTATTAACTAATTATAGAATAAAGAGGAATAATAATTATTTACAATTATTAAAAGTTAGATTTTTATGTAATTTCGGTCGGTTTATTTATTAAAAAAATTGAATTACCGGACACTACATGAATTGGAATTTCCAGAATTGACTAATATTATGGAACGATGATAAATATTAATTATTAGGAATCAATTATTTATTACATTTGAGACTTTTAATTTATTAACTATCCGATTTAACCACGATTGTTCTTGTTTCTTTTCTACATTTATTTTGATCCGCTTTGCTAAAGTTTCTATGTACCGTGTGCCGTATTAACAATTATACACGGAAATTCATGCACGTGTGAGACACAGTTAATATTAAACCGATTAGGCGCAGCTTATCTCGTTCATAATCATAATTCCAGTTTCCCACAAAAAAAGGGAACGTAATCGCACTCGTGAGACAGCGAGGGTGGGACACTCGCTGTTCCAATGTCTCCAGTAGGCTAAGACCTTAAAAAATTCAAAAATAAAAAAATTAAAATTAAACAAAAACGGAAAGTCCACGTTACCCTCCAATTGTTTAAAGACGAGTGGGAGATCCCGCGAGCACCGTGTTTCCTTTCATTAGCCTCGGAAAAGGTTTTAAGTTCGTAATAGCGAGAGAACGTTACACAGGTATCGCACGGCGTAAGTAGTGACTGAGCCAGTCGGGTCAGCCGTCGCAGCGCTGTCGCGCGGTGCAGGCAGGCTTATTACGTGTAGGTCGGGAGATGACGCTCGCTCGCGCGCACACAGCGGTCTCGATTACGGAAACGCGTGAAACGCGAGCCCTCGTTACGTTATTTCACGTTCCAAGTACGCGGTCAGGACTCGACGAATTACCATAAATTTATTATTCATTCGAGCCCGTGGCTACCGAGTGAACGGAGGTTCTTCATCCGTTTCACACCTATGCACATAGATATATTAACCACTACGTCATACATCTCTCATTGCTCACTTCCGTGCTCATCTTTCGTCATCCGCCAGATCGAAAAAAGAGTTCAAATATGTACATTAGGGTGGTTCTTATTTCGATTATTTTCGTATTTTTATCGCAAGAATATCTCAATCGATTCAATAACAAAAATGTTTATTCGACCGTTCTACTCCGATTCTCGTCAACGCGCTGAAAAGAGGTTAAATTCCTCGTTCAAAATACATGCAACCTTTATATTTTTCGGTTATTATATTGCCGGGATGTCTAATTATTATACTTATTACTTATGTGACGACTGCTTTGTTCCTCTGACGATTGCGATCAAATTTATTCGAATAATTTTGAAATGACTGGAATATTAGAAAGTTATATGGCCCCACATTAGTTATCGTCATTGAAAAATATTGTGTAGAGTGTTTTACTTCAATTTTCCGAGGGCGGGGCCCCAAAATCCTCAAATTTTGAAAATTAGTATATACGTCAACCCGCGACCCACAATCATATCTCCAAAATGTGAAACAAAACTATCAAACAACCTACATTAAGGCTAATTTATTCAAATAAAAACTCTTGCCAATGATTATTCATTAATCAATAATTAATAAATTGTCTTCCCTACCATCCAAATTACAAAAGACTTGGAGTCAACAACAAAAACAGAAAAAAAATAATAATAATAACAATAATAATAACAACAACAATCGTCCATTGGATCATATTAGAATTGGAGTGAAATTAATTTGCCCACGTCTGACGCAACCGCTTATGTTCCACTGAAGCAAAGTAATCTATTCCGGGTGTTGATGTATACATTGCCCCGACGCGCATTTAGCCCCTAAACCGGCTGTGTATAATGGCGCGGCGCAAGTTTGAACGATGTAACCCCCGCGACCTTCTCCCCCCCCCCTCCCCTTCGCTGTCCTCCTCTTACTCCCCCTCGAAGGGAATGCGCACAACATTGTGAAAGCGCGGAATAACTTTTGCTACGCGCGATGTTGTGCTTGACACACACTCGAGCGAAGCACAGGAGATAGACCGACGGCTGCAGCAGGGCGGAGAAAGAGTAGAAGGGGTAGTTCGAGTAGTAGGGGTAGGGGCGGATTTGCGAGACGCAACACGGGCTTTAATCAGCCTCCTCGTAATGGGGCTACTTCGTCGAGCTTTTTCCGCAGCGGACCCTCGTGTGCGGAAGCTTATTGCACAAACGACCCGTTGGTACTTTATTTTCAAGCTTTGCAACTGAAATTTTCGACTAGATGCGTTTTTCCTTTCGTTTTTTTTTAAATTAAAAATGTTAATGTTATTTTATTTTTTTTATTTTTATTTTTTTATCCCATGAGGATGTCGGGCACTCGGGTGTACAAAAAAGGCAGAGAATCATTTTCACCGCTGAGCTTTTCATCTCGTCTATGGAGGCTATCGTATTACGGACAGATTTTAGATAGCGTGGAAACGACGTTTTTTCCTTTTTTTATATACTTTTTTTCGCAAGGAAGAGAGCAGGAGTCTAGTTTTCCGCCGGCCGGACTTCCATTTCCGTTCGTCGGCTACATCACACAGAGCCGGGCTTTCTGGTTTTATCAATTGCCAGTAGTTTTCATTCTCTATTTCTTTTGCCTCGATTTTTTTGTTTTTTTTTTCTCTTTCATTTCTCGCTACGTTTCCGAGCCTCGATTTCACGTAATGAGATTTCTTTTCTCGATTGAACGGATGTATATTAAACCGCGATTAGTCGTGGTACGAGTAGACCCGTTGCGCATGGAGTTGCGTTTTTTCAGTGATTTCGGATGAAGGAAAATGTCGACCGAAACGTGATAATATTTTTGAAGAATTTTTTGCCCGAAATTCTCGTTAAATATTAACGAGAGATTTTAATTTTTTATTTTCTTCGTTCACAAGTTATAAAAAAAGCAATCGTATCTTCTACATGGAACGTCAAATTAATTTGAAGCTTTATCAATTTTTTTACAATTTTTTTGAATTTTCTTTTGTTACTGCAGATATCATTGAAAAAATTTCTAACATAATCTTATCAACGTTTCTAATTAATAATTGGCAGTTAATTAAAAAGCAGCCAGCCGGAAAGCTGCAAATACTCAAAACTTTCTCCAGGCCACAAAAATATTCTCGATTGCAATAATAATCGTCACACGAGTTGTAGAAAATGTTTTTAAATGACGAAGAATTAAATCCATAAATTATAACAATTCGATAAATAAATTCGATTGATAATATCAACGCATTTTTACGAAACATTAAGCCAAAAGAGTGGATCATAAATAACCATAACCATATCGCAAATCGTCACGTTCGCTGCGGGAAGCTTGCAAAATTTTCCGAATTTTTCTATGGAAACCGAAGCCGGTGCTATCGCGTCGCAGTAAGAATTTTATCATCCCCTTCCGGCTTATCCCGGATAAATTTTTACGCCTCGAACAAATCCGACGCGAGAGCAGTGTTATCGGCGTTTCACGATACCTCCATGAAAAATACGAAACTCTCACTCCGAGGCTTTTCTTACGGCGAAATCGACAAAAAAAAAATTTTTTTCAATAAAAGCTTTCGACATTGAAAAGAAGCTTATCTTTGCGACGAAAAAGCTCTCGACACCGGGAACCGCATATAACTTATTTCTTACCCAATGACTGACCAAATTCTCCGGCAACAATAGAGAAAAAGTCGTTCACCACATCTACGTCACATAATTCAAGACGGACAGCCAACGTCACCCCAAAAAAACGTATTAGAAAGAAAATATATTCAACTATTAAAGCGAACATAAATATAAATGAATAAAATAAACGTAAATAAAAAATGTTACTTAAGTGAATATAAATATAAATTTAAAAATATCAAATTATTATCGAATAGATATTTCATACCTTAAAAAAAATTTCTCTGAAAAATCTGTAACCCATTTCTTACCAAACAATTCCCACCAAAAAATGTGCAAATTCCCGAAGCCATCAATGAAAAATCGTTACTGCGAAACCACGACCATTTAATTCAAAACCGGATTAACATCCATAAATTTATGGTGAGGGGCTCTAATTTTCGCCGTCTAATTACGAACCAAGCCACCGCCTGTTGCCCACCCCAACGCTTCCCGCTACCTCTCCTTCATACCTGACCCCCGAACCACCCAACATCTCGGTATGGAATAATTTATACGGTCGACGGCAGCGACGGTAAGCGGCAATGGAGCTAGCAAAGACAATGGGGTTGGTACGTACCGGTCCAGCACTTGCAAACTCGCAAGCGCGAAAGGGGGGTTGCATAAGCCGAACGTATTACGAGGAAAGAGAAAGCGAACCAAACCCCCCCGACGCTTGTGGATCGAAACAACGAGCCGGAGAACTCTCGACAACAACGACAACAACGGCAACGGCAACGACAACGACAACGACAATGACAACGACAACGACAACGACAACGACAACGACAACGACAACGACAACGACAACGACAACGACAACGACAACGACAACGACAACGACGACGGCAACGACAACGACAACGACGACGACGGCTAAGGGTTGTGCAACGAGCAACCGAACCACCAACCAACCTCAGGCATGATTAACTCGCACTACGTATATTGCATTTCGTTACACGGGATTACGAGGCGATTGGCAAACACGGCAAACGTTCACTTGGGGGGGGGGGGGGGGGGGGTTAACGAGCTTGTATACTCCTGATTCCTATTTAGCATTGTACATTAGCGAGGTTTCCATCTACTCGCTGCAGTGCTAACCCCGAGAAACTCTTGTTTCTCGGCTGGGGTGACAGCGAAATTGGGAATAAAATTTTTGAAAGATATTCTCATGCAGGGGGTAGGTCTCGAAATCCCGAATCTCATTCTGCCGAAAACGTATATTTAGATATAGTGGCGTAGCTCGCTTCACGCGTTGTACCGCGTGAAGATGGTTTTCGGCCGAATGAGATTCGGGATTCCGAGACCTACCCCATGCAGGATGATGGTAGTGATGCATTTAATTTTATTTGGTTTGTCGTGATTGAGCATTGAACGTTATTTGGTTGATGGAATTTCAGGGAAAAAGTTTATTTGAGAAATAACTGTAGAGTTTACTCAAAAGAGCAATTTTTTTTATTTGTTGATGAACCGGAGTTCTGCAGTGTGTGAATTGCATTTTTTCTTGGTATTTTAATTCATGTATTTTTCAAATTTCTATTCAATTTTATTTACCTACATGATTTTGTTCAATATGCTTTAATATTTTTAATCTAATTTCCGATTCGGTACAATTGTTATTCATTTTGCATCATATGCAATTTTTATTTATTTATTTATTCATTTGTTCTGATATTTTTTCTTTTTTTTTCGTTTAATTGAGACCGAGATTATTTATACCACTGCGATGATCACGTTCGAAGTTATATTTCTCGTTTCCAATCCGTGCATCGTTACGTTCTCGTGGGGATGGCTTATGCACGTGATTCACAGTAGTTAGTCCGAACGTGCTTCGTGTTTAACGACGACACCCGCGTTTTAAAGGGACGAATCTATGTATATATATTTTTAGTATTCATATATTTATATGAATTCGTATTGATATTCATATAAATATATTTATAAAATATAAATCTATGAATTGCACTATATAAATATATCGCAATGAGATAGACGACGTGTGTGACATGACATTGCCATTTTGAATTCGATCGAACGACACTAAAATAACACCGAGAAATTGGATACGTCTATCAAAATTTTCCATAGACGTACGTATATTCAATGTTCTCCATCAACCTGTCCGAATCGTTGTGACATAATCGCCACAGTCCAAAATGGTCTGTCATTATCCGAATTCTGGGAAAATCCAATTAACCAACACCGTTTACGTGCAACCTGACATTTTCAGAATAACAACACTTTGTCCTCGCTTATAAGTGACATTATAATAATGCGGGATAAATTTAATAATTTATTTAAATTTAATCCTGGAGTCTTTGGTACTTGCAATGACTTTTGAAATTTTGCTCTGACGTATAATTTTTTCGAAGAGCCGGACTCTTACGACATCCCTCGTTTCTGCATCACGTCACTCTTGGAAATTTATGACAAGTCGTAACATTCGACGTCGCAACGACGTGAAAGATGTCACCTTTGCTCCTGCTTCTGGTGCGATAACGTTGAATAAATGTGTGCATCGCTGATTACTCTTTCAATGGACGACCCTTATTTTTTTACCTTTTCTTCTTTCGTCGAGAGCCGAGAAAAGAAGAAGAATAACGATGATGGATTTCCCTAACGAAATTTTTGTGAGACGAGAAAAAATAAGAATTACAAAGACAAGTTTATTAATGTAACGAATTTTTACATTTTTGCAATTATTTTCCTCTATCCAATCTAAAGAAGGAGATGGTACGTAAAACTCAATGGATAACTGGAAAATATTATATCGAAAAAGTTCTAACCTGGTAGCTGTTCCGGCGATTTGTTTTAGCCTTTCGAGGCAATTTGCTTTTCTCCAGATAGCTCTTATTCAATCAAGATATCGCCATGGGTAATAATTATTAAATTATCAATGAATTCATTAATCTATTATTATTCATTCCTGCAGACATTTATTCTTCCTTTTTTTCTCCTTCGAAATACACGTTAATTAAATTAACAGAAATTTAATTTGAACTTATTGTTATTATTATTTTTTTTAATTAATAATTAATGATGAATTTATTCAATTATTATTCATTATTCATTTGAATCTCTTTAAACAATATAATAATTTCTTTTGTAAAAATAGTTTGTGGGATTATTCATTAGATAATTTTTCCCACGATTTATTCACTTATTCACGTAATGAGGTTATTTGGATTATAATCTGGATCATTGTTCTTCAAAATTGAACTCTATTCAAGGCCGGTGCCCCCATCTTCATTGAAATTTTTCGATTCCACGGATTCTTCGACTCAAACAACATCATCATTCCAAAAAATCATGCCAAATATCCAAAACTTGGCGACAGATTGAAACTGCTTGGATCTCAAAATTGCAAAAGCTCGACGATGTCACAAAAATTTACAAAAAAAATTATTCTTAACTCAACGCCCATTCCAGCAACCATCAAATCTTCTTCAAATTCTCAACTATAATTTTCTTCATTCTGTTCTATCAGATCCAACTCAAAGCCACATCCATTTTCCCCCTCGTTATTCCATCTCGAATGCATCCATCATGTTTCTTCGGTACCAAACCACATTGGCAACTTTCACGGGTGACAAAATAAATGGTGGACGAGGGAAGAAATAAAACAAAACAAAATAAAATAAACTAAAATAAAAAAAAACATGGTCAAGGTAGCAGAAGCCCGGAGGCTCCGAGGGTTGAGAAGGGCGATCGCGCGGGGCGTGGGAGGGGGGATGAGTATGAGGGAAAACGCATATACCCTTGCGACTCGACCTGTTTCTCGGGTTTTCGCGTTTCCACCTACAGCGACATTAGGTTCCACGGGTTTGGTGTCGGCGACCTCTCTCTCGAAACGTGGGTCGCATCCAGTTGTAGCGAAAATAAAGGATCGGCCCCGAGTAACCGGTCACGCTGCACCAGATACGTGACTCGTATATTTTATATATATATACACCTATACACACACATATATATATGTATGTCTACCTCCCAACGTACGTTAGTAGTACCAACGTACCTACAATATTTACCGTACAACCTGGGCATCGTAAAATCGTCGAATTTTCACTGGATTCCGAAGGTCGAGAACCTCCATACCCTCGAATGGACCAATACCTTTCCCCCCATACGACGAAAAAAGTTAAAAAACAATTGAAGGTATATATATCGTTTACTTTTGTGCGAATCCCGTGGAATCGACAAAGTCGCGATGTCACATGCACACAACAATTCTATCGACTTCCGCTTGTGACACGATTTACATTATTTTACGACCATGTATTTCCGTCGGAATTTTTGTTTTGTATTTGTATTTTGTGAAACATTGTTTTTGCGATGAATTGTTTCGTCGACCGGAATTTGTAAAACATTTGTTCATTCGATGGAGAATTTTGCCGGAATTGCGAGTCACACTGAATTTCCGATTGGCTTCGGCCATAATCGACGAGCCCCCCCCCCTCCCGCACCTCCGCGACGTCCCGCTGTTGACGGATGTCACGGAGTTCCTCACATTCTTCGACTTTATTGCGCGTAAGCAGGAGTAAAAAAAGTCCACGATGACAAATTCTTGTCACGAGAAAGGTAGTCGAAATACTTTAGAGCCCTTAGGACGCTCCTGATCGATCAAATATTTATGAAATTGTAAAATGAATTTTTTACATTTTTTAAAAAGGATTATGACAATAGCCGGGTACTCGGGTACCACACCTGAGCCCTTTTTCGTCGAAATCTGCTATGCTCCCGTGGGAATTTTCAAGGCACCGCCTGGATCGTCGCAATTTAACTTGTTTACTGTCGGAAAAGGCGTCTAACAGAATTTTTCGGGCTCCGAAAATAGAAAAAAATAGTGTAAAGTTTGACATGAAAAAAATCAACATGGATTCAGAATGGTACAAATTTTGGACGATAGAAAATAATAATATAAGTCCGTTGAAAATAGGGTGTACGGTAAACGAGATCCGATAACGGAGTATAAACTGTGATAACAAGATTGGCTTATGACAATAACAAATAATCCAATAATGGCAACTGCTTCGGTTAGGTTACGAACGAGAAATGACTTTGCAAACTCGCCGAGCAAATTTCTCGCTTTACCTCCGAGGAATGATGAAACTAGAAGAGAGAGAGAGAGAGAGAGAGAGAGAGAGAGAGAGAGAGAGAGAGAGAGAGAGAGAGGTGAAAGGATAGAGCGAGTAAGAGAAAACGAGAGAGTCAGAGAAAGGGAGAGAGAGAAACAGGAAATTCCAAGCTACTTTCCCGGCCGACTCGATCCTCTTTTCTCCCTCCTCGCTACTCCTCGAGCCGCCCAGCTTCCGTTCAAACGTTGATTTCTCGAGAAAAGCCCTTTTGAGATAAGAGAGAACGTCGGCCGTGTCGAGGCTGTTCTTGTTCTCCGCAGAGCCAGCACCAGCACCAGCACCAGCACCAGCATCAGCATCAGGACCAAGCAGCAGAACCAGCGCCAGCATCAGCATCAGGACCAAGCAGCAGAACCAGCGCCAGCCAGTAGTCTCGCACCGAGTCGAGATTGAATTCCCGATCTGCCTCGAAGAGTTTTCCACCCACATCCCCCACGGCACCGCGCTTCCGACCCTCCGACCAACCTGAAGACACCCTTCTCCTTCCTCCAGTCCCCCCCCCCTCCACCCCTCCTCCCGATCGCTCCTTCGCCCCTCACCCCTTAGCTGCTCCTGTGACAGGGGGGGGGGGGGGGGGTAGCTCTCGTGGTACTTATGGGATTCCTCGCAGGACAAAAATGTATAATGCTACGCGAAACGAGATACCGGAATGCGTTTTCGAGCTTTCGTCGAGCCGTGACGAATGTCGACCATTACTCGTTTGTAAAACGGTCGAGGGATTTTATTTTTTTGGTAATTTTTTCTCCTTGTTCCTGATTTGCTCTAATACGTTATCGTTTTGGTTGTCATCAATGTGGGATCGAGAGGAACTTTTTTTTGTTATGAGAATAAATCGAAGGAAGCCATTAAAATAGGAAAGCGTGAGGGATAAAATGACTCGATCGACAATGAAAACCGTAAAGCGTTTTTCTTAATTATTATTAATCTGGTTGGTAAAAGACGAGAACGATTGACTGCGGTTAAAAATTTGGCAGTCAATCGTTCTCATATTTTTTACAAGCCATTAGAGATGGCGACGAAATACACTTTGGGAAGATTCTCCCTCGCAATTGTAGCAATCAGAGAGATATGGACGAAATGTAGGACATTGCCTTATAGTGCAATGAATTTCTTCTGGACTTCCAACTGTGTAATTATGCGTTTCAGCTAATCATCTTTCAGGAATAAATGCGTTTTATACAAATTTCATTTTGAAACGAGTTGACTTTTAAGCAAATTAATTATTTATCCTGCTCTGATAACGATTCAACTATGTAAATTGAATGACATTGGATTGGTTATCAGTACCCTGGGATCTTCCAGATCCTGTAGGCACGCGAGCCATGATACACAAATAAAAGTAACTTTTCTATGAAATCGGGAAGTTAATAATAAAACTATAAAATAATAAAATAATAAAATGAAAAAACATAGTTATAAAACAAAATTAGAAGAATTGAGTTGTATTGAAACTAAGAACTAACGAGAATCATAATAAAACTATAAAAATACCAAAAGAAAATAATGGAAGACTTAATACAAATATTTGAGGAAAAAACTCTAGTTTTGCCCCATTATAAATATCTCTTAAAGTCCACCCCCCATAAAATTTCAGTACTACAGACTGTACAGGAAGTACCTTTTGAACATACCCCATCGATTGGACAAATGCTCTAGAAATATTGAAAAATATTTCTTTTTACCCCCCTTTTTTTTTCTTCTCTTTTCACAAAATGTTTGTGAAAACGATGTTGTTTAAATGTGTCGAATTAGTTTGTTAAATGAAAACAGATGAAATCGGAGATATATACGACTGACAAGTGAATTTTATTTTTGTTACAGCTTCCGGGTCGGGGTCGGTGATCGGTCGAGATCCGTTGCCTCCGAGAGCGGTCAGCACGTCCCAGCTTCCGCTCGGTACTCCGCTAACTCAGCCACCGTCCGGCGTCTCGACGCTTCCCTTTCCGCGTGCCAATGGCGGGCATCGTCAGCATCAAATGCCAACGCTTCCGGTCAATCAGTCGACACCCAACTCCGTCACGAGATTACAATCGGTCATTGGAAGCGAGACCAATGACGAAAATCACGTTCCCGCGGTCACGATGAGCGTCAGCGATATTAGGCTCAGTCCTGCCTCGTGAGTATTCAGTTGTTTGCCTTTTTTCTGTATCGAATTGATTCGGAAAGAATAATTAGATGGATGAATCTTTATAATGATACAATAATATTGATTAATGTAATTTTATTATTCTATAATAATATATTATTTTATCATTATAAATATTGAATATAAATTAATTTTTATGATATTTTTTTCTTTCAACTTGTTCAATTTTTTTAAATACTGGAACTTCATCAAAATTGTATACCGTTCGCACTACTATCTTTTTCAGTCAAAGAAAATTATAGAGTATTCTTAAAACGTCTTTCTAAATAACCCAAATGGTTTCATTCGCGAAATTTCATTTTTACAATGACAAAAATATCGTGGCACAGTAAATGGATAAATAAATGACTTTTTCCACTAAAACGTTGTATAAAATTTTAACGTTTGTGTGGTCCTCTAGACCTCACAGTGAGTTTTTAGGATTAATATATATTCAACGTTTCAACGACTAGATAATTTACGGGATCATCTTATCTTTTTCTTTATTTGTATTTTAAAGAGTGAACAATGATTCGAAGAGTCCAAGAATATCCTCACCAACCGGAAGTAGTCAACATTTGCTGAGTCCGGCGAGAAACGTGAGAATGGTTTCACCGAAGGATCATCGGGTATCGAGTCCGAGCGACAGCGAGAGACATTTGCATAGTCCTAGTCAGTATATCACATCAAACAGATAAAAGAACAGAAAAAAAATCAAAATTATTTTTTCTTAGCCTAGAGATCTTTAAAAAAATCAATTTTTTTCTTACCCTAAAGGCTTTAAAAAAAATTAAATTTGTTTTCTTAGCCTAGAGAACTTCGAGAAAAAAATACCTTCGAGTGTCGAGAATTCCGTGAGAGTCGCGACGATGAAATGCGTGTTTTTGTTGGCGTATACGAATCCCCAGTTGTGATCGAAATGCGACTTGGAAAACTCATGCTGAACCGGAAAGCTTGAGCGACGGTGAATAATTCATTGTTTTCGGTGGAAGTTGCATCGACAAGCGCGAGCACAGTACGCGCCACTGCCAGCCTAGCTTACGCGGGGTTTGCCTTCCTCTCGGCCCTCTCGTGACCCTTTTTATTTTTTTTGTGTTCTTTATTTCTCTTTTTTTCTTTTTTTTTTATATTTTCTTTTTATACAAAAATTGACTGGAAAGTTGAACTTGGAAAATATCGAAAGCTTAGCATTTTTACGCGTTTTGACGGTAGAATCTATATTTTAAGAAGGTTTTTAATATTAATTTATTATTATTTTTATTATGATTATTTGATTATTCGATAATTTTTGCTATATTCGAAAAAATTAATAAGAATTCGTAGAAAAAAAAAACTTACTGAGCTTTCGTCGTGGAGTTGAGAGGTTCAATAATGTACAAACACGTGCAAATTCACCCGTAGCTGACGGTATTGTACGTTCGTGCAAACATCCGAACGACTTTCACATCGTCCCACATATAGGTATATAAATGTATGTATACATATATGGGGACTGCATCAATTCGGACGATTCTAAATTCACGACGATTAATACAAAGAGCTTCGATAATATGAGCTTATCAAACAATCGCCTCGGTCGATCGCGGTATTTCTCACATTTACAAACAATCGACGTCATCGGCGATTTCCGATAAATCGCGTATTTCGCAGTATTCACCGATGATCGTCGATACATCACTAAAGACGGTTATTTACAGAAATGTCGATTCGTCCCTATAGACAAATCGTACTGATTTAAACAAAAAATAAAGACAATCGTCGATGCGACAAAAAATACCAATTTTTTTAAAGCGATTTTCGAGAGAATTGTGGATGAAAAAGTTGTTAATCAGAAAAAAAATGATATTTAATTTTTTTTACTTTGCAGATGGTCGGAAAATAATTTACCGAAATATATATTTTTTCTGATGCATAATAAGACGATTTTATTCGACCTACACAATAGTCGACAAGAAAATAAGAATTTTTTTAGAGCGATCGTGAAGACGATTTCGCATTAAATAAATAGTTGATTAGAAAAATTATCATTATTTGTCATTTTTCCGTTTGCAGATGATCGTAAAACAATCAGCCCGACCGGAAGGACAGTGGATCGTGGTAATGACGGGACTTCGAGGCACATGCAACGCGTTGTTCAGGGTCGTGAGAGTTCGGATTTTATTCACAAGAGGGTAAGTGGACTAGACGATAAGGCTGTCGAGCTCGTTATGGCTCGTGTACACTTATCAATGTAGAAAACTTGGGGTTTCGATCGGTTCCATTCGATGGAGTAAGCACAAAAGCAAGCGCGCACCTGCTCGCACGACGTCGAACTTCCGGCTGGGCTTAGGTGTTTCGATATTGGCACTTTGGATAGAACTTAAGAGTTGATCCACAACACAGAGGAGCTTTCAGCTAAGAGTCTTGAGCAAAGAATAACAGAAAATTCGTAATTAATTTTCTTTTTATTCCTTATTTTTCCCAATTTCCTCCAATATATTTTTTGATGGATTATTAACAAACTTTGCGGAAACGCCGTTTTTCAATTTTCGAATATTCGGTCTTCGGGAAATTGTTTTGAAAAATAAAAGCAGAAAAATAAAACAGAAGATAAAATGAACGAATTGTTTCTATTCGCAAACTTTGAAATGATTTCTATTCGCAAACTTCCTATATTCGGGAAATTGAGTTGGAAAATGAACGCACAAAAAAAAGGAACAAACAATTTTTTCCAGCGCTTTCTTTCTTTCTTTCGTTACAAGTTTGTGCAATCAATTTGGTGGAACGTTTTGTGAGAAAAAAAAAGAAGGAAGAAAAAAAGGGGTAAAACTGTAGGCCGCTTCGAGTGAGTGACTGTGAGGATAAACCGGGGTCGAGCTCCGACCGACGGTCACAGTGCCGGTCAGTCCGGATTCTGTGCCAACGATCGAATCGCCAAAGAAAAGTCAAAGTCTCGCGTTTGTTCCGACGAATGCCATGCATCGTCTCTCAGACGTTTGCATTTTTTTTCGATGTCCATACGGTTGCCAAAAGTTGCTACAACGACGATTTATGGCAGGCAATTCACCGAACAGACAATGCAAGAATTGCATTCTGGCTGCAAGCCTGCCAGCTTATTATGAATTTTATTATTATTATTATTATTAATATTATCATCATTATTTTTATTATTATTATTATTATTTTTATTATTATTATTATTATTATTATTATTATTATTATTATTATTATTATTATTATTATTATTATTATTATTATTATTATTATTATTATTATCATTATTATTTAATCTTATTGAATTTTATTGTCTCCATTTTTTTGCTGTATTGAAGGAAAAAAGGGAAATCTGGAAGGAAAATCTATAAATTTGGTTGTTTATTATGGCAATTTTCAGCCACGTATATCTGTTTCTACGACAACGATAATGTTGATTACTGATTTTACTCCTGTTAACATTTTTAATTCACCATATGCGAGAAAATTAGTGAATATTAGTTGAAAAAATTGACGTAAATATAAAATTATTCGTTTTATCATTTTTATTATTATCTACATTATTCAAAGAAATTTTTTTTTCATGTTTTGTATTTGAGTAAGGTGCGTAAATTTTGTGTTGAAAATTATTAAGGATTAAAAGAAGATATTGCAGCTTAGTGTTTGACCGTAGTAAGTTCGACGAGTGGACGAAAGAGGCCGGGGCGAAGGCCACCAACGAAAGCGACCTTGATCCTTGGATGCCCAAAGGGCCCTAACCCTGAGGACTGGTTTCGCTTTGCGCAACCAGACCCGTATTTGCTTGCGGTCCCGCACAGCTCCGCGTTAACCTCGAGAGCAACAATCCAACGAAATTCTTTCGGGTCCATCCGCAATTCGAACTCAAAAATTGTTGTTGTTTTTTTTTTTTTTTTCTAATTTCTGTTGGGGTGATTTTTTTTATTTTCTAAATGTTTGTCATCTTTCCATCTAACGAATTTGTTATTCATACTTGTAACTATTAAATGTTATAAATTAAGAAAAAATGACCAAAGTGGTGTTCTTCGCAGTCTTTGCCATCCGCCATCAAATCGGAGTCCAACGACCAATTATTGTTGACTCTAATTTTCGGTTTAGAAAAATATTATTTCGAAACATTAACTTTTCATAATTTACAAAAACAACATCCCAAACTTGTTAGAATATTTTATTCATTGATCTCAAATTCAGTCGTGACGAGAATTTGTTTATTTAACTATTTTCGAAAAAGAAATCCTCACAACTTATATATGGCCTACCGATCTTCAAAGTGGGGGATCCTTGCGAGCCTGAAACGATTGCGGGTTTCGATACGGCCCTGACCAGGGTTCTGGCCTGGCACGATGCTGCACGAACCTCGGACCAGAGACCGATGCAGCCTCCGAGCCGATCCTTTACACGCGCTGAAGAAAGACCGAGTTCGAGTCATCTCTCCGCAGAAAAAAAAAATAGAAAAAGAAAACAAAAAAACGCGAGACAATGTTCTCGCGCGAAACGAGAGAGAGAGAAAGACGGTAGATAGGTTCGGTAGATGAAAGAAGCGAGGTAAAAAGGGAGGAAAAAAAATGTAAAAAAAAAACAAATCTGGTCGAAGAGGCGCATGGAAGCGGAGTGTAGTATGCTGGCCCGGCATTGCAGGACGAGAGCCCGAGACGAGCCGGGCAAGACGCCAGTCTTGCATCGGATCTTCCTTCGTGAACTGCACAGAGACTCTGCACTTACATACCTAACGCCTCCAAACGACGAAAAAATTACTCTCCAGAAAGTAAAAAATATTTAAAAATCAAATATTCTATTGAATTAGTTCGTTCATGAATTTTATCTATAAATTTCTTTGAAAATCGATTGGAAACGTGAAAATCCTATAATTATGTGAGTTATTACAGTCAATATTCGGGTGATTCAAATAATTGAATTTCCAATCGGATTTGATCGTCAATAATTTTCCATGTGTTCGATCGGAAAATCTGCAATTAATCTGCAATCTCGATAATCGGTGACCGTCGACAGAGCGTTTGATTCCGGTTCAAAGTCGCGACAACAGTGATTCAATCTCGACACACTTTCTATCGGTGAGTCGAGAAAACGTTTTCGCAGCTTCGTTGGGTATGAAAAAAAAAGGAAAATTTTAATGATGGATAGTTGAAGCAAGTTTCTATCGAGCGCGCAACGAACGACAAAAAAAAGTTTAAATTGCAGTAGGGATTCGACTGTAGAGTAGGTATCGCATCGTCGTCGTCGTCGGAGACGCTTTCACGGTGAACGTGACTCGACAGAGAATAAGACAGCATCTCCGGTGAAAATGTGTGTCATTGATTATCATCATCTTCTCAATTTTAAATTATCGCGAAAAAAATAGAACAGCAATGAATGAATAAAAATCACGCTGAGAAAGTCCGACGAATAAGTTTGAAAAAGTACAATGATAATAATTAAAAAAATAATAATAATAATAATAATAATAATAATAATAATAATAATAATAATAATAATAATAATAATAATAATAATAATAATAATACTAATAATAATAATAATAATAATAATAATAATAATAATAATAATAATAATAATAATAATAATAATAACTTATAAATTTCTGATTATAATTATAACAACGAGAATAATTCCGAATTTTTTCTTAAACTGCTGTGGGATATAGATTTTAATCACCAAAATTGAAGACTAATTGCGCAACTCCTTATCGAGCCGATCGAACCCTAGTTTTAATTCCCTTTGCATGAAAAAACAAAAATGTATCTGTTAAAGATATTTTTGTATTTTTTTTTGTTCTTTCTTGTTTCTTCTCATTTTTTTGTTTGTTTTTAACGCCACGATATTGGAATGTTGCATGCCACGTGTTATATCTGACAGAGCAACGCTAATAGTAAGCAAAGATCGTGCGGAAGCAGCGGTGCAGTCGGTGGACGTGCGGGCTCGGCCTCAGCCGGAAGCAGCATAGTTCAGGTATCGGCTGGCGAACTATTGGGACGGACCCACGAAGAATTGGTTTTGCTTCTCATTCAACTGCGCCGTGAGAGCACGACGGTCTGCAAAGCAATGGAAACCTGCCACATGGAGATTGAGGCACAGGTCCTTAATTTCACCCAGTTTACTTTTTTTCGTTTCAATTATCATTATTGTTTTTTTTTCACTTTATTTGGGGAAAAGAGGTCGGTGGAGGTTTTCTGTACCCAGTAATTGACCATTTTTTAAATTTTCTATTTCTCTGTAATTGTATTTATTTATTGGACAAGTTCTTGTCCCAATTATTAAGAAATGTGCGAATTAATTGTGGTGGTTGCATTTTAAACCTCCAATTTTACATTTATTATCCTATTCTTGAAATTTATTTATTAATTTATTTATTCAATCATTGATTAACTTTTAACTCATTACATCTTTCCCTGTTAATATTATCTTTGTAATTTTTCTTTTTTCATAATCTACAGGTACTTGTACGCTTCGATACTAATTTTGCGGTTTGCTTGTAGTTGCATTTTGAAAAACTTACATTAATTCGTTTTGTCTTGAAATTCTTCGTTCATTGATTTATATCATTTTCCTTTTTTCAATTTTACAGGCAATATTGACCGAGCTGGACAATCCTCGAAGGTTGGAAAATCTACAGAAACTGGAAGAGCTTAAGAAACATCTGATGGATCTCGAGAAGCAGGCGAGAACAAGAATTATTTTTTTTACTTCCCAATAAATGCAATTTTCAAATTAATACATGAAAAAATTGTTCATATAATGATTTTGCAAAATTTGCAATAAATTAATGATTAATTTTTGGTTCATATTTTCTCATTGCAGTACGAGAAAGGAAAGCCTCTGGTAAATCTAGTAGACAATATGGTCAAGCTCGGTTCACTTTACAATCGAAACGCCAATAACGGAAACGGAAGTATTTCCGGTTCGCGTCAGGATCTTCTTCAGACTCAGGAACCTACGAGGGATCAACGCGATCGCATCGAATTCAACCAGAGAGTACAAGAACAACGTCTTTTGGCCGAAGAACGACGTGATTGGGATCGATTAAGTCCCGATCATGGACAACTCCAGGTAAAACCTCCAATAGGCTTAAAATATCGGGCTTGATCGGTAAAAAAAAAACTGTAAAGCGTTATTCTCAACCGCGATTGATCTTTCGAATAAGAAACGAGAACGGCTAAATCCGTCTAAAAATGTTGCAGTCAATCGTTCTAGTCTTTTATCCGAGGATTCAAGAGTTACGGAGAACAATACTTTGGGAACTCCAAAATCAACTTGGAAATCCCTCCCTTACAAAGTCAATTGAACATCATTTTTCGTGGATTTGCTTTGGCAATGATTTATCGCTCTTTCATTCGAAGAATAAAATAAAACAAAATTTCTATCAATGACTGACGAAAAAAAAGGCAGCTAACTGTCTTAGCGTTAGGTTATTCTTCTTTTTGTACTTCTCGTCGCTCCTCTCGACTCGTGTATCGAATAACGCGAGTAGTCACCGAGTAGAACATAACGAGTTGTCGTCGTCGCTGTCCTCGTCGTCGTTGTTGCACCGACGACGTTAAAACCGGAATTTTGCGGTTGTAACACGAAACTCAGCTTCCATTCGCAAACATTAAAAACTCATTCCACATTTGTTTTCCTTCGCAATAGGCCAAAGTGCAGCAACTCTACAAACTCGACAGGCTGCTACAGGAAGAATCTGGAACACTTCATAGCCTTCAACAGGACAAGGTTGGTCATAAGCTACTCCAATTGCGATAATTGCGTAGCAATACACTATTTTGAGTTTTTTATTTGTCTTAAATTTATTTTTTTCCCAAATTCAAGTCGACGCGCATTTTTGAATCTTTGTTTTTCTTTTCTTTAATTTCCTTTTTTCACACGTTTTCAAATTTTGTTTCTGTTTTTCTCAAATTTATTTTCCTTGGAATCGAATTTCAGTCGATGCGAATTTTTTATTTGCTCGTTGTCTCAACAATAGATTGTTTTTTCTGGATCATTTTCATTGTGTTGGGAAATATCTTAAATAAACACAGAATCAATTTTTTTGTTTTCCAGGATATTTTGGAGAAAGCTCTTGGTGGACTTCGACACAAATTGCAAGGAAGCAGAAGCAATCCTGCTGAGGTCGAACGTTACAAAAAGCAGCAACTGCTTCTTGAGAGAGAACTCAGTCGAGTTAGATTGCTTCTCGCCCACAATTCCAAGGTAAATAAATTAATCAATCTATTTTTAAGTGCAATAAGCTTCACCAGTTTTGACGATAAGATTTTATCAATTCACAATTAATCGGTAAAAATTTTCTGAAATATAAGATGATTATTCGTTCCATTTTCTCAAATGAGAAAAAAAAATTCATCAACCGTCAATAAATTCGATTTTTAGTAAAATTTATCGGATTTCAAATGAACTTCCGGGAATGATAAAAATCTTCAATTCCTTCTTTACAGGCAAAGCCCGTATTCTTCCAGGTAAATTCGCACGATTAACAAAGCAATTAACTTCGGTTCTCACCATAAAAGTCCAAACGTACAATTATGAATGATTTTCCATGCCTTATTACGATTTATTTGTTTTTTTGATCGTTTATTTTTATTTTTTCAATTAATTTCGCAATAACTGGGAAGATAGTCGATTACTGCAGGGGACAGGGTGGGGGAAAAATAAGTTACAGGTTTTCCCAAAGATTATTATAATTTTTACACAATTTGTGCGGCAATAGAAATAATTAATTGTGCAAATTTTCTATTATAAAATGGAATAATTGAGGACTATCTTTTCAGTACAGGATTTTCAATGCTACGATTTTCCGATCATTTTGCGAAATTCTGAAATTCATTATACTCGGAGAAATAAAAATGACTGAACAATAATGAGTATTCGATGGAAATACGAATATGAATTTAATTGCAGAAACTCGAGGAAACAGTGGCAGAAAACGCTCGTCTTGAGCAAGATCTCGTGGTGCTCAGACAAAAGCTTCAGGCGTCACGAAGATACACGGGTAACATGGCGAGGGACTCGTCCGGAACCACCGTGGCTTTGGAATCCGAGCTAAGACGGGTTCAGCAACTTGTCGGCGATCTTCAGAGACAGCGACAGGAATTAAGCGTTCAAGTTCGTCAGCTAACCGAAAAATCGCATAGCTTGGTGCAACAAATACGTCCTACCTCCACTGCTGCAGGTGGAAAAAACAAATATATAAACATTTATTAACAATATTTACGATATTTACAATATATTACAATAAATAATAATCATTGAATAGGTTAATAATTAAATAATTAATTGATTAAATAATTAAATATTTCTTTGTAAACTCGCAGCTTCACAAATTCAGAATCCAAAGAAACGAATGCAAAGTTCGTGGCTTGAAACGGATCTGGATTCAGGAATGACGCAGGATCACGGTTTGGATTGCCCAACGAGTCCGGGAATAGCGGCAACTATGCCGCGCAATAGACAGAACGGAGGTGCGGGCCATCAGGGTCACGTGAATTATTCGCTAAATATTAACAGCAGCAAAGAACCACCGGCCGGAGTCCTCATGTACAAAGACAATTTCCACGGTCGATCGTCCGGCCCGCAGCATCATCATCAACATCAACATCAACACAATCGTCAAGCACAATCGAATCCGCAGACCTTCGTACGGCCACATCCGAGCATCGACTTAACTACGCAAAATCACATAACTACCGCACTGTCGCCACAACTTCGTCAACAGATTCAACAGCATCAACTCAAGCAACAATTGCTCAAAGAACAGATGCAGGGCAAGTCCAGCCCGGTGCAAACTAACTCTACGCCCCTGTATGTCAATACCGAATCCAGGCGACACGGTAAGTTTCTATTTTAATTAATCAAAATAATTAATTAATATATATATATATTTAAATTTTCGCACATTCATTTATTATCATTAATCAATAAATTTGGGGGTTTTTGACAGAAGCGCAAAAGCGTTGCGAAATCTCAGTCCATAATGGAATACCGGTACCTCCGCCGGAATACATTCCTCCACCCCCGCCTCGTTGCGGCGACGATAACGCGACTTCGAACGGAAATTACAATAACCAAGAGGACAACAAATTCGTTGGTAATTACGGAAAGAATTTTCGTATCGTACGCCGAAATGTTCGATGCAACTAAATGAAAATAATTCGATTGATAATTTTTTAAACTCGTCCTGTTACAGGTGTAATGCAAAATCGCGAGAAGCAGGAAATCAAGACTGTGAGAATCGTTAAACGTGAGTCGGAAAGACGGCATCGTGATCGCGGCGACCGGACTGGAAATATCGGAATTCCCGTGATCAATGGTTTGCTTCCGGCTGCACCGGGAACTGCTAAACGCATCAATGACGATGATTTTAATTCTCAACAATTTGAGGTACGGAAAATTGATATTTTTACTTGCACATTACGAACTTTATCATTCACTTCATTATTTATATTTCTTATTATTAGAGACTGTGAGTCATAATTTGCTGATAGTAAAAATTGTCAGACTAATTATTCACTAAGTACGAAAATTATAAGTATAATTCTTCCCTACATCCTACATACGAGAAATATGACACTTATAAATCACCAAAATGTTAATTATGGAACTAATATTAACTAAAGATGATAAGTATAGGACTAATTGTCAATCGAGCAAGCAAATTATAAGCACTAATTGTAAGTATGACAATTACGCAATACAATCGGGAAACTGAATAATTAGCTTATTGTTATATTTGTAATAATAAACGTGAATAATTTTGTTTTGTTATTTTTCATAGAAGGGACAATTAGGCAGAGTCGTCGAGGAACCGACAATTCCACACGCTCAGAGCAACATTAGCATGTCGGAAATGGACGAGATGCAGTTTCAGCGAAGCATGTCCTTGCCACGTGGTTTCGGAGGCCAACGGCCCCATCCGGGTCTTCATCAGGGTCCGGTGCCTCCGCCACCGCGCAGCGATAGCATGAACGCTCTGCGAAATATAATGGCAAGACGACATCGTGTTCGGGTGAGTCAACACCTCGTCAATCCTCATCTCCATATAATAACCGTCAATCCCTATCAAATATATTTCTTGCAATTCTCAATTCCCATTTTTTTTCTCGATCATATATCGTTTATCATTTTTATTTTATTATTTCCTTAATTGTTCATTTTATTGTTTCTTTTTGTTTGTGATCGTTTTTTTTTTTTCTTTTTAATTAAATTCGTCGACGAGCAGTTCGAAAATCACGAAGGAAGCTCAGACAGCACGTCGCCGTATACGGATAGTCCAACATCGAGCTCGCAATTGCCAATGAGCTCGCCGAATTATTCGACGAGTCCTTCGTACAGTCCGAGTCATTTGAATTACGTATCGCCTTACACGAGACCCTTGCCCAGTCAACAGCAGCAGCTGCAGCAGCATCAACAATCATTGCATTATCACGGAAATAATAACGCTAATCACGATTCGCACATGAGAAACGTTGAAAATTCTTCGGGAATTGCAATGAGTCCGGGTCCTATGTCACCTACCATAACACAATCGGCCAAGGAACGGCTTTTCGGTTCCGTAGCGAGCATCAACAGTGTCAACGAGTCGCCCCAATTGTCACCGGTTTTCAAAAGCGAAGCCGCCAAACAGATAATCAAAGAAATGACGGAAAAACGTAGCGACGGACCTCGCAGACGACAAATTCCGAAAGAAAAACGTAGACACTACACGGTTTCGAGTAGCCAACCCATTTTCGATCTTGAAGACGCGTTCTCGAAGATGGTACACCATTTTTTTTTGTTTTTATTTGCAATTATTTACTTTAGTTATTTTTTCTTCGCTTTGTTTTTATTTTTCTCGGCTGTTAGTTTTTTTTTTTTTACATTGAGATGAAGATTTGTGGCACTGACGATATTGGAATTAAGCTTTTGACGTCTTTAACATTAATTGTTCAAATGATTTCTTATCCACTTAGAAATAAATCCGTTGATGTTTCATCCAATTAATTAATTAATCGATTGGTTTATTGAATTGTTGGAGTGGCGTGTAGCACTGCCTCATGAATTTAGTAAATTCGTTGAAATAACCTCGATGATCTTTCGACAGGGTATGGGAAGAGCCCGAGACGATTTGGACATGGAACGAGCTTTGCGACCACGATTAAACGCTCCGGACGTCGTTCGATCAACCCTTAGCCACAAAGAATTAAAGTACAACGAGAGCACGATAGATCAGCTTCTCGGTACTCCCAACAAGATTGTCATACCGGAACGTTATGTTCCCGAACAGGTACGAATGGAAATTATTTTAATTTAATTTTGGAGCAAAATATTTTATTGTTACTAAAATTGTAAGTGACCGGTTATTGTTTCACTCAGACGCCGGAACTATCGGCGGAAGAGAAGAAGCAGCGGTTGAAAAAAGCTGACGCGATCAGAAAAATGCTGTCGGAAACTGGGGTTACCGCGTCGGAAGGAGACGGTAAGGCCTTTAGGTTTAATTATTTCAGTTTGGGACAAAAAGAATTGGAATATTGCTCAATTTAATCAAATTAAAATTAATATTTGTTAACATTTTTTTTCAAATATTTTTTGTCTATCTTCTAATTGAATAATAATTCGTTTACCATTGTTCATAAATTATGAAATAATTTATAAAATCTCGAACATAAATTGAATGAGAATAAAAAGTTTTTTTCATTTGTTCATTACTTCCCAATTATCCTAATTTATATAAAGATCTAATGAATTAGTTTATGTTATTATAACTTTTTTTTGTCAATCTTCGAAATAATCTGTAAAATCGTAATTTATAGACGATGTGATACACAACGAGAAGCCGCATTCACTGAAGAAAAAAGTGGCAGAGGAAAAGAGGCAAAGGGACCACATCCTTCAACTAAATCAAATTCTCGCCAAGCAAGTTATGGAGAAAAGTAAAATGGTAGCTGGTACGTCAAAATCCACAAATACATTTATTGCGTTTCACCGTTGAACAAATAATTTTGTTATGTATGTTTCTTTTTTCTTTTCGTAAAATTTTGAAAAATAAATAAATAAATAAATAGTTTTGTGCATGACCGCGATTTTGAGCGATAGCGCGCAAGCATGCGAATTTAAAGTGACTTTTGTAACTGTTTTATCTCGATGTCGCGCCTCGGATGTAGACAAAATTCTGTTCGATTTATTTATCTTTCGAATCAGTGACATAACATCAATCGATCATGGAGTTAGTTTTCACTTCCATTACTCACGATTACAATTTTAATTCAATATTTTTCATGTCACTTTGTGCTTGACGACTCTTGAAAATCGTGAGATAATGATCCTTTTTTCATCGTCAAGGCTGAATTGCAATTTAAAAAATTATTGTGAAAAACAAAAAAAAATCAAGAACGGTGAAATTAGCTTCCATTATATATTATTTTATTTATTTTTTGTTTTCGTAATGGTAGAGTGTTGTTTGCAATCGTTTGTGCTGTGTGTAGGTAACCAGGCGCACTGACTGCCATGCTTCCTCCATCCTTCCATGTAGGACACGTACGCACATCACATTACCGTTTTTCAGGTTTGTTTCCATTTTTTTTCTTTTTTCCCTCCTCATGAAATTCACGTTATCTTTTGTTTTATTATTTATTATTTATCATGGTTGCTTTTTTATATCTACGTTCCTTATTATTTTTCTACACAGTTCCAGTCGCTGATCGCACGAGTCTTGAATAAGGATGACAAATTCATTTGAATGTCGAAAAAAAAATTGCTTACTCCAATAAAATTTCTACAGTAAAGTATTAAAATATCATTAAAAAATTGAACGTCGCTTCGATCGTGCCTGGAACTGCAATCACTTCGAGAATGTGAATTAACGACAGTTCTTGGTACAACAAAATAAAAGTTTACTGCATAATACCCGAAGAATGCGCGACTACCCAGGATTCGCCTATTTTTTTACCGAAAAACCAAATCTAACGATTGGAGGAAATAAAGAGGATAATTTTTTTTTTAATTTTGCACAGCGAAAGCTCTTGCGACGCTTCCACTGAATTCAGAAACGAGCTTCGAGGACGAAGATTTATCGCCAGTAACGCCGCTGCCGCTTTATCAACAACGGGAAAATTTTTATTCATAACGTGCGCGTTAGCACAAACTGCCAAATAGAAATACGACGTTGGAGTCGGTTATGAGCGAAAATATATCATATAAATATTTATATGCATATGAATATGTATTTACATATACATATACATATACATATACATATACATATACATATACATATGTATATATTTTGAAGAAAAAAAAACAAGAATTATTGGTTACCGATAATAATTCCGATCATTGGAGCGACGTCTTCCATCTTTATTCAAACTATCGGTTTAACTCGAAAATGTTTATTCGAATGTGAATATTGATCCATAAAATATGGGAAAAAAAATAGAAGACAATTACTCAACGCAAGATGAAAAAATGTATCAATCATCGAAGCGTTCTTTTAGGTTATTCTTCGACTACGCACGCCAAAAACGATTTTTATTTCCAGGGAGATTATAGTAAAAAAATTTAAGAATAATATTGTATAACGAATTTTTTTAAATTGCGTACCGATGATGGAAATTATTCCATTTTTTCCTTCGATATTTCGGCACATTCGGCGATTTTTTAATTTTTGTATTATTATTTTTATCAGTCGATAAGACTGTTAGAGTCTTAAGGCGGCAAAGAAAAAATGAAATTATGTAAGATTTTTTTTAGAAATTGTTAAAAAAAATATAAGATTTTACAGAAATTTAGGTTCGGAGATTTGTAGAAATTGTAGAATTTTATTTGAAACGTTCCGAAAACATTATCTTATATTGAAATCGATATTTGTGGTCACACGGAAAATGTTACAAATAGAATTGTAAGTTTATTTAGATAATTAAAAATTAAATACATAGTGTATTATGTACAGATTATCAAAATATTTGCCTATGACAATTTATCTGTGTGGTATACATAAATATATACACACACATGTATAAATGGAACAACCCAAATGTCCCGATCCAACCTAAGACGAAAATTAGGGAACAAAAAAAATACGGAAATCGTGGATAGCAAATTTCGAAAAGTTTGACTATTCTTCAAAACAGAAATAATGCTAAATTAGTGCCAAAAAATAATGAGTGCACAACGCACAATTTCGATCAAAGTTCAATATTGTCAATTCGAGATTTTATTTTATTTCGTTTATTTTTTTGCAGACATTTTTCTCTATTTACAGAATTTTGTCGATCGAAAAACAAAAGCAGATGTCAATTTTCAATTTTAACCAAACACGTAAATCTAACAATTCATAAAATTTTTAAACTGCGCTGTAGTCCCACGTCATCTAAAAGAAAAATCAATGAATTTAACTCTAATAACTATATAAAATCATGTGTTAATTTGACATTAAATTTAATCAAATTTTCTATTCAAATTAACAACTGCACGATTTCATATTAAATTTAATGAAATTCATCACATGATTCAATATTCAATCACGTATCAATTAATTCATTAATATTTTATTCGTTTTCCATAAATCCTAATAACAAATTTTAATTTGAGACACGATGATTTCTGACGATCCATAATCATTTTATCCATTTATTTTCAATCTTTCTCATTGCTGTTGCAATTAATCTACGAGTTTATTCAGTTATTACCACCAATGTACAATATTGTGCGAACATCTTGCGTGTTCCGGGATAATAATCTCCTTAACCATGTTTGAATAATTTTCTTCTCACTTTACTTACCGCGTTTACTGCATTGGCCGTCAAAACGACAATGACTTCGGTACAGCTTTAAAGACAAAAAAATATTGCATAAATAAATACAAAAAGACGAACAAGCGATCCATAGCAGCGTACGACTCGTTTCCATTTAAGAATTATTTATAATGTGTACATTTCAGACTTAATGGAATAATTGAATGAATGAGTTTGAAAAAAAAAAATTTAAACGAATCAGCAAGAAATGCATGAGCGATATTGTGCAATGTAAATATTCGTTCTCGAACAAAAATATGACGTAGCAATTAAAAAAAGTTCATATTACATCGTACGACCAATGGAAATTCAATTTCCATCCATCAATCAAGTGGATAATGATTTTATTACAAACGCTATAGTCAATGATAATTGAAAATGAAAATATCAGTCATTTTTTTTCTTATCTGATTCATTTTTTCTTTAATTGTTACGGAAAAATTTCATTTAATCTGGAATTTCAATGCCAAAATGTCAAAGCTCTACAGGCTTCGAAAAAAAAAGAATAAATTTGCCATTTATCGATTGTGATCACAAATATCTTTGCCTCAAAGCTCATGATTTTTCATCGAAGCCATAACATTCCGTGTTTATTTTCATCCGCTCAATTTTTTTTTTTTTCGTTGCCTTCTCAAATTGCAAATTTCAGATTTCTCGTTGAAAGAAATAATTACTGACATCGGCGTTGATTCTTATTTTATTTCTGAATTCTTTGACACGAGCAAAAAATCTGATCTCGTGATTGAAAAATACACAAGTTATACGAAATTCATGATTCAGGCCTAGACTTATATTGATAATAATGAAAATACCACCTATTATTGTGAACTCTTGGCTACACAATTTGCAGACCTTATCTTTTTCCTAACAGAGTTTTTCATTAACTTTTTAAACTTTATTTGTATTTTTTCGAATAAACATCACCCATATACATTTTTTCAGGTTTCTTACGTTTAATTGAGGGTTGCGATTATTAATTTTTCTCAGAATAAAATATTATCCGCTCCAAACGACGAGCAAAATGAACTTTCACTGTAGAAAGAAACATAACGATGTGAAAAAATAATAGAATGCCATGTAGAAAAAGAATTGAAAAATTCTTTGTAAATGAAGTAAAATGAAATTTAAAAAAAAAAAAAAAACAATAACCGTGCTGTATAAATATAGCTATAGGACGCAAACGGTATTCAAGGTAGCTTAACAAAATATATTGTACCAACAACTTAATATATTGTGGCATGTATCGAACGAAAAAGAAAATAAAAATTGTACCAACCTTCACAATATCTTTATCGGAAACTTGACCGCCGACGTCCGATTGGAAAAGAAAAAAAATCGTGTAAACCAATTTACGACATGCAAACGAACAAAAACTTTGTATACATTTTATTTGTAAAAAATTTAAGACTTTTGTCTTGTTCGGCTGCTCCAGTGGAATTAAACGGTAAAACGATAAAAACGAAAAGCAATTTTAAAAAATTCATCGTAAGAAATAACTTACGATGGCGTAAAAAAAGTTCGACGATGAATACAAGGTAACGCAGTTCTTCTTTTAGTGGTAAGCAAAAAAACATGGATGTACTGCCTGTCACTCAATTTCAGAAGCCTCCCGATAAATGAATAAAAGTATATTATAGAAAAAAAAAAACAATTAATAAATTCTAGAAACTGTACTAATAATATTGGAAAAAATTAGTCATACGTGAAAACCCGCAGAAGCAGACTGACCTTAAAAAACAATGTAATAACAATCGTAACGCCTATCACAATTTGTATCTATACACATTGTTTTTATACTCAATAAGCACCGACGGATAAGAACAAAAATAATAATAATAAATAAAATTGATGAAATAACGCACGATTGCAATTAATCGGAAAGGCACGACGTCAAACGTCGAAATTTGAATATAATCAAGTATGAAGCACGAGAGCAAGAGAAAAAAAGAGAGAACGTAGTTATTATAGAAATTCAGCTCGATTGGTTATCGTTTCAATAACGATAAAATAAAATCGAAATTATTATGTTTATATATAATAATTCGTTAATTAATACGTAGCTCTGTACAATTGTCCGAAAAAATCGTGTCATTATTGGTTTTAGGTTGTCAAGGGAAAGTAATGTGACTATGAGTCTTTATACATATGGATATATATTTATATATATTCTAATTAATAAATATATAAATATATATACATATAAATATATTGTACACATTATGTATATGTATTATCGGTTATTACGATGAGAGCACATCAATAGCGTTTTAAGGCTGTTTTACGATTGTGTCGAGATTAATTGGCGATCGAGAACAAACGTTTCCAATGCCAACCGCGGCCTCGAAAGCCCGATACGCCGATTGTCACGAATCAATGTTACTAATGTTTCGCGACGAATAAATAAAAAAAATAAAATAAAATGAAATTCAAAAAAATTGTCTATTTTATTATTTCGTACAATCTATCCTCTTTCCTTATTCCATATTACGGAGTGATCGATTATTTCAATATCTTGCCTGTATTGCGAGAATATTTAGAATTTATATGTGTTGTAGAAAATAAACACAAATTAATTGCGTTATTTGACAACAGTAGCAAAATTAAATAGGAGTCTAATGTCACAGAGAAAAAAATAATAAGAAATTATAATAAAATTTCTCAATCCGATACAAATATAGATATTTTTTCTTAACATAATTGTTTCCAATTTTTTCGACTCTATCGAAAATACCGATTGCGTTTATTAGTATTGAGGAAATTTTATAAAATAGGAATTTATGAAGTTCTTTTTTGTCGTGGAATTTTTTGTTTTTCAAACAAGTCTTTTTTTATGTTCCATCAGATTTGATTACCGAATGGAATACGAAATTTGCATTTCTCTCGCGTTTGCACTCACCAATGTAATGAGAAAAAAGAAAAAAAAACCAGTTCTGGATGAAGCGAGGAAACAATTTTCAGTTGCATTACAATATCGGCCGATACTTGCGAGACGTATACGGCACAATATACAACCATCGGTTCGATAATACTGGTTCTCGAACCACCAAAATCAAGTTTGTGGCGAATCTCGTTTCAGAACCTTTCGCGTCCTTTTCCTGGACTTGAACGAACGCCGAAGGTTCGAAACATTGAATATGCCAAATTACAAAAAAAAATGTATTATTGTTTGTTTTTTTAATTAATTCTCAAAAATAAAATAGAAACAAAATAATGTTTAATCAATTATTCCGTTGACCGAAAACTTTGGAACTTTGGATTCGAAATGACACCTTCATTTAAATCCGCGAGCGTGAGCACACCGAGTAGAATTGAAAAATCGTTTTCGAAAGTGTCGGTGCGTTCGATAAACCAACCAACCATCGCTGGTTTGCATCGAAAGGGCCTATCCTAAGACTAAAAATAAAAAATTATAAGAAATAAAAATCAAACCTATGAACGACAAAAATTTGAGATAATCATCGAAACAATCTACTCCGATTTATTTTATATTATTTTTTATTTTTTTCGTAGCCAAAAGCAATCTTCCGCGCGAATAATTTTGCGATGCGGTTCGGCTCTGGATCGTGCGGTCAACGGTTTATGCGCCAAGATCGACGGATAAATTTTTTTTTATGGTGGGGATATTACAGGTCGACGAACTGACCAATCGCGTGTGAACCCCGTACGAGAGAATTCCAATGAGCTTAGAACGACCGATCCCCGGGCTATATATATATGCCCCACGACCGGAGCTTCTTCGATAACTTTTTCACGGCTGATCGTCGACGAACGAGGTAAGTTTAAATCGCAGTCTCTCGAAACTCATTATTTTATCGTTGAAAAATTATAACAAAAAATATTATCGATATTAAAACAATTAACAGGAAGAAATGAGAAATGTTTCTATCGAAATAAATTTTAATGAGTTTAACTGAAATTGTGACGAAACACAAGGTGAATCGATAAACAAGTACGTAGGTTTAATTATTTTATCGTTGCAAATTCTAACTAAATGTATTATTGATATTAAAATTATTGCAAATAAAGAAAAGACGATCTTTATTGAAATAAATTTGAATAAGTTGAATTAAAATTGTGACGGAAAACAAGGTGAGTCGATTAACAAGTGTCTGGGATTAATTATTACGTAAATTCGAAACTATAATGAAAAATATAATCGGGTCATGGAACTTCAGTCAGCTTTTAGAATTTTTATAAATTTTTTAACTACTCTTGGCGCTATTTAACGAAAACTTTGAATAAAATTGTAAAAATAAGCTTTTTTTTTAAATAAATACGTTCGTAAAAATTTAAAAATAAATAAAACAAAATTTTATTCTCGGAAATATCTTTGTCTATCGTTCAATGGTAATTAAAACAAACAAATAAATAAATAAATAAATAACTCCCGTCACAACAACGAGGCTTTGTGCATTCGGAAAAAGTTTTGTATTCAAAGTACAAAGGACGGAATAGGATACCGAAGGCTGCTCCGACGTTCGATGCACCGTGCATTTTAATACCGTCAACCAACAGATTCGGCTCGTGAATTGAATCCTCTATCGGTTTACCGACATTATTATTACCATCATCTTCTCATCGTTCAACAGATTTTAGTTTTTACTTTTTTTTCATTCATTTTTTAATCATCACAAGAATTGAAACAATTTTACTTGTACAATATTCGTAGGAATGACTTATTGAAGGATTGAAAAATTAGAATTAAAGAGATAATCAAAGATTCGGAATAACTTATTGTCAGACAATAAAAAACGATCCTGTTTAATGGAAATGATAATGATAATAATCGATTAACAACAATCGGTAACAATCGATTAACAGCGGAATAGTAAATAACTATTAGAATTTGTTAAAATATTAAAAAAATATATAATATAATATATAATATATTCATCGGAAATATTGTAAATTATTGCAGAAACAGGAAAATTTAAATTATGACACTATAATTGTTTGTAACTATTTGTTGGATAACATTATTGAAAAAATTAATTTTCATTGAATTAAACCCACATCCCACATCCCTGGGTTGACGGTGAGACCGTTCGAGAAGAACCGGTCGCTGTAAACGACTGTTCCCGCCGGACGATCGGCATCAACGTACACCTCGTGCTCGCTGGACCGTCCATCTTCCGACGATGCTATAATATAATCATCCAGAAGCGTGTTTAGCGACTTGTAGAAGCCGAAACAAAAAATCGTGGCACTGACCTGGGCTCCTCTGAACGACTCTAGGAAGTATATCTTGCCGTTAATTATGCGATACGATTGTCGAGAGAATTCACGGTAGTCACCACCAATTTTTTGCCGATACTTCCCGGAGGCCTCTACTGTCTAATTTTTTTAATTATGGTTTTTTTCTTTTATCCAAATACTTCTTTTTGTCATGCAAATGGTAGTTGAGATTATTTATCTTTGTGGTAACTATGAAAGCAATTTTTCTCAGTCGGGAGATGACAGTATTGAGATGATGTGCCAGTGCTGGATCAGTGAGAAAAACTGTAGAGCGTTTTCGTCGGACACGATCGATTTTGAGCCTAAAAAGGGTAACAGTTGACTGCAGTATCAATTTAACATTTAATCGTTCTCGTTGTTTATCCAAAAATTTAACGTGTGCGGAAACCAGGACTGTGTAGAGACCCAGCTATCTCCCTCGCACCTGGAGCGATCTGAGATAGCATCTCGACGCAGTACATGTGCTTCTCAGAGGCTTTCCAAAAGCCCAGGTCAAATGGCCAAGCGAAATTCTTGAAATTCCTACAAATATTTCTAATCGACTCAACTCCCAATTTCATTTATTTATTTTTTCTTTGTTTAATTAATTTTTTTGTTTACAGCGACAATGTCGTCGTCGAGTCAATTTTCGTTGCCGCTAACTCTGCTACTCACTGCCTTCTTGGCTTACACTTCAGCCGGTAAGTACGTCCTCAGAGGAATAATTAATGGGGTGTTATATTGATATAGAGAAATGATAAAATTATAAATGAAAGTTTAATTTAATGAAAATGGAATTTTTGTAAAATTTTATAATCATAAATTGCAGATGAAACGACGCCGGCCAGGGTAGTCTGTTATTTCAGCAACTGGGCCATATACCGACCAGATATCGGTAGTTATGGTATCAACGATGTACGCGGTGATCTCTGTACCCACGTCATATACTCCTTCATCGGTGTGAGCAACGTCACATGGGAGATTCTTGTTCTCGATCCCGAGCTCGATATTGAGAAAAATGGTTTTCGGGATTTTGTCAATCTAAAGAATAAATATCCGGGTCTGAAAACGGAAGTTGCGGTCGGTGGTTGGGGCGAGGGTGGACGAAAATATAGCGCGCTTGTCGGTAACAAGCAACGTCGGGATACCTTCATTACTAGCGTTGTCGGTAAGTATTCGACGAAAAATAGAAATTAAATAAAATTAAAATTCAATTGGAAAAGAATAATAAAATAAAATAAAAAGGAAACCATTCATTGTAGTTCAAAAATTAAGTCAACAACAGTTATGCGAGAAAGTTTGATGATACTAAAAGCTTTTTCCCCCAGATTTTATGAATAAATATGGTTTCGATGGGTTCGATCTCGATTGGGAATATCCCGGGGCTACCGATCGCGGTGGCAAATTCTCCGACAGAAACAATTTTTACTTTTTCGTCGAGGAACTTAGAAGAGCCTTCGATCGGGCGGACAAAGGATGGGAGATAACCATGGCTGTGCCTATGGCCAAGTTCCGTCTTAACGAAGGCTACCACGTGCCGGAACTGTGCAAGTACGACAATTCATCATGAATATCAATGACAATATTGTCACGTAAAATTCCAACGAGTGTTTTCATTGTTTCCTTTTGAAAACGGTTTTTTTTCTTTTTCATTTATTTCTACATTGCAGAAATGTCGATGCTATTCACGTCATGGCTTACGATCTTCGTGGCAACTGGGCAGGTTTCGCTGATGTACACAGCCCTCTCTACAAGAGACCGCACGATGCTTATGCATATGAAAGCCTCAACGTTGTGAGTTCGAACGAAAATAATACTCCAAAAAATCAAAAATTTCCACACATTTCATAGTTTCATCTCAAACTCGTGGTAGAAATATATTTTTTCAAATTCTTCTTCACATGTAGCCGAGGACCTGCATCGTTGCTAAAGACCGTCGATAGCCGAGGGATAATTCTTTTTTCTCTATATTCGTATTTTTTATTTATTCGATCCACAACATTATGATTGTTGGTTCGTTTTTTTTGTTCATTTTATTTAGAACGATGGTCTTCAATTGTGGGTGGACTATGGTTGTCCCACGAACAAGCTGGTCGTCGGTGTGCCTTTTTACGGACGTACATTTACTCTCAGCGCGAGTAACAACAATTACGAAATGGGAACGTACATCAATAAGGAAGCAGGCGGTGGTGAACCCGGAAAGTACACCGGCGCCAAGGGTTTTCTCGCTTATTACGAGGTTCTCTTTTTTTTTAATTCTGTGTTTATACAAATACGATGAAGATATCTCAACAAATTGTATGTAACACAAGCTGTGAATTTGTTTCAAGAACTGACGATTATTTTTCAGATCTGTCCACTGGTCCAAGACGAGAATTCTGGTTGGACCGTGAGATGGGATGAAGTTGGAAAGGTTCCCTATACCTACAAAGGTATAACTAAATATTCAAATGGATTTGAAAGAAAAAAGTTCTTATTTATCTATTTATTCAGGTTATTTTAGTATTTTTTTTCTTTTCTATTTCTTGGTTTTAGGCACTCAATGGGTGGGCTACGAGAATCCCAAGAGTATTGAGATCAAAATGGATTGGATAAAATCCAAGGGCTACGCCGGTGCGATGAATTGGGCCATCGACATGGACGATTTTAAGGGAATCTGCGGTGAGGCTGACGTTCTTGCGAAAATTCTCCATGAAAAAATGAAGGATTATCGAGTTCCCAAGCCACCGGCTAACACTAAACCCAGGGTAACGAAATGAATGATATTTTTTCTATGATTTCGAACGACTTACTTCAACATTCTCGAAATCCATTGAGATTCTCCACTACCGCTCGGTCGATAATGAAAGCTGTGAAGCATTGTTCTCAATCACGATTAATTTTTTGGACAAAAGATGAGAACTGTTGATTAAATTTACAAATTTAGCAGTCAACCTTCCTCATTTTTTATTCGAGAAGTCGACGATGGCGGAGGAAATTGCTTTGGAAAGGTTCAGCCATTTCTCTCGCCCCCATAGCTATTTGAGAAAGAGAGAGAGAGACCAATGTCACGTATCTCATCATTTCAAACGCAGTTCTCATTGGAAATGTAATTATTGCAGCCCGAATGGGACAGACCACCGAGCACAACCCCCAACCCCGGTGAAATTCCGTTCGAGCCAACTACCGCTCCTTCCAACAACAATCACAACCACAACAACGTTCCCTTGCGACCAACAACTTCTGAACCGGAAATTATAGAGACCGAAATTACCGAAAATGAAATTACTTGCGATGGACGGGATTTCATCGCATCTAAAATCAACTGCAGCAAGGTAAGCTTGCATTCTGGAGAAATTTCGTTGAAAGCTCTCGTCCCACGTCTTCCAACTAAATTTCTTAAATTTTCAAAATGTTTAAGAACAAAAGTTGATTCTAGATATTAATGTGTTTTTTTCTCAACAGTTTTTAGATGTATTATTAATTGCAGTTAATGACATTTCTTATTAGATTTTTTCTATTTTCGAGAAATTCTATTTTAAGCGATGAATTTTTTCTAATTTCGTTTTTTGTTGCTTGTTTTCAGTATTATCGATGCGTTTATGGTAAACCTTTGGTGTACCAATGCGGCGAGGGATTGATCTACAATCCACAATCGACAACCTGTGACTGGCCGAAAAACGTCGATCGTCCAGACTGCAAAGTTTAGATCGATCATATCGTTGACAATATCGTTTCAAATAAAATTATAAAAAATTCAACGGCACAATTCGTCAAACAAAGATAGAGTGGATATAAAATTGTGGATATTTTTCATTTCTTTGCTTTTTCCAAAATGTCATCGCCATCGATGACCGCGACAACGTTTGAAATTATCATGTAATCGCAATGAAATTCAATCGTATTGAATTTCTGACGAATCAATTGTTCAAATATTAATTTTTAAAATTTTCGTAATTTCGTACGTGCAGGAATAATTCATCTAATTTTAAGCGTCGATTGCCAATTTATGGTTTGAACCACGAGGGTTGGTTCAAAACATAATAAAACATACGTTTTGTACGTATTAAGTTTCACACGATTTTTGTAGACGCATTTCATACGTTATTAAAAAGTAAAATTGATTATGTCTGAAGCATTTGTTTATCAACTTTCGTATTCAATTTCGGTTGTTTCGGAACGGACCCCTTTTCCTTCACTGTCCTCGTTGGATTCTCTATAGCGATCTTTGTATATTGCCTCAAATTCCGTCGAGGTCAAAAGATCTTACATTTCTACAGCTTATAGCGTTGTAATTTTTATAAAGGAACGAACAAAGCATGTCGGATTTGTTTTTGTCTTTGGATTTGGATTTGGGCACACAACCACGGGACACTTGTACAGCCAGACAGAAAATCCAAAGTATACATTAGAGCTCAATTCAAATTCCCCATTCAGAGGGAACAGTTTTGCAAAAAAACTTTTCATTTTCAATAGCTGTGTAGGCGATGGACATAGTTTTGTCATAGATCGTAAGATGGTGTTTTCCATCTTGCCCAGTCACATTTTTCGTGTTGCCATGCTACGTCTGAATTTTGAGATAAATTGGTTTAGCGTGCTCTTGTTATCTAATGATTTATTTTCCCACAAGAAATATATGAAAAAATATACTTTTGATTAATGTACCCGTTTATCGATCCAGAGATCAACGAGTCTTGAAAAAAAAATTTGGCGAAAATATTTGTCGATCTTATCTCTTTTTGATCGTGTTTTTTTTTTTCACCCGCCACTAATCATCAGTCGATGATAAAATACACGGTGTAATTTTGAGATCAAGGCCGCTAATGAATCGAAGGTTGAGATAAGAATTATAGTTATTGACATGAAACTGTTCAGAAATTGAAGCCACTGGGTACGACTTATTTCCATTCGAAAAACCCATAAAGGTGAACGATGTCTTGCGACTGTACGACACTTGTTATTGAACGAAAAACTAGCACATGTTCTCCTTGATGACTTATTGATCCGTCAAATTCTCGATACATCGAAGGAACCACGCGCGAGTACGCGCGAACTCTATACATGGTGTACCATTTAGAACAAGACGGACAAATAAATTTTCAGAGAAAGGACAAACAACGAAAGAGATTAGATGAAAACTGTGAGGCTCGAAATGAGAAACTCAGTGCTCATGAAATCTGTAATATTACGGTTTACGTTATGTTGCAAGCCTAACATTATTATTTTCAAATAACAACAATACTTTTGATTCCCATGAAGTTGTGCGTTTTATGGAGACAAATCCAACAATCATGTGTCTTATAATTTTTTCATCGATTTTCTATGAAATATCGCGGGGAAATACAACGAATGCTTCGAAATGGATATGTTGCTTTATTCGGACTTAGTGAGCACGCATGAACGCTGAAATACTAGTCGTTTACTAATACGTCGGTGAATAAAGGAACAGAGGAACAAAAATGATCATTATAATGTGGGCAAGAACCGTTTCAGTAGTGAAATATTATTCATTTTTACGATTCTGTAGAAATCTAGGAACCCTCATGGTTTCCGTCAGTCCGTCCGACTGTCTGTATGTCCCAGTCCTCCCATTCCTCTCATTTATGTACCGATTAAAATAAAATTTGGTAAACAGGCGTAGATCGATGACCCAAAAACAGAAATTCTGGCACTTTACAAATAAAACCTTTGCTATTTCTCTGAAACGGTTTTCTCTGTTTTTATTATTTTTCCTTTCTCTGAAAATTTATTTAACCGTCTTGTTTCGAATGGTACACCCTGTATATAGTACGCGCAAAATTGTGAGTGTTTTCGAGTTGAAATAAGGCGTACTTGGTGGCTTTTTCGGTAAATTCCATCTGAATAACTATTACTTCTCACCGTGTAATCCATCATAGATTGACGATTGAAAAAAAAATAAGTTGAAAGAAACGACGATAGGCATCGAACGAAAAGATAAGATCGACAAATATTTTCGACAGTTTTGTTTTTTTCAGACAGGCGTTGATGGCTCGACCGAGAGACGCGTGCATTAATCGAAAATATATTAATTCCATATACACGCATAAAAAAATGAAAGGAGCGGAACATTTTTCCATTTTTTTACGTGATTTTGGCGTGACTGTAACTCTGCAAAAAATTGTCGTATTGAGATGAATGAAAGGCTTTTTTCAAGTTTGACATGTCTTGTTTTAAAATCTTATGATAAAATTTTTTCCTGGTCATTGGTCATAGCACAATCAAAAGAAATGTCACAAAGAATTTTTTTTATTTTTATTTTCCGTTTTGGAAAGTGGTCCCCGAACTCGAGAAATTTTGTTCTGAGTTAATCAATGACCCAGTCACTTTTAGTCTGATTCTTCACCTTCGATCTAATTTTTTTTTCCTGTACGACAATTTATCGCTGAGATATCGGCCGGTGAATGAAAAAATATCTTTTTTCGTTTGATCCTCGATCTCTCATGAACCGGTAATCCTATAGCAAATCATCCAGCAGTTTTGAGAACTCAAATGAATTCCGTATGAGGTTTAATTATTGTTGTAGAAAAAAAGAAATTTTTTCCACCCTTTGCATTCACTTGAAAAAGTGAAAAAGGCAAAAAAACCACTTTTTCTGGTTATTTAGAAAATTTACCAGTACTTTAGAAAATATTGTTGAGAGTAAAAATGTTGGTAAATATGTCGAATCATGGATCCACCGCACGGACGCCGTGCGCGACACCGCGGCTTCGCCGCGGTAGAGCCGTCATTCGACATATTTACCCAAATGTTTGTGGATGCCCCCTTACCTCAATGTATCCCCAATAACCCTGTAGAATTTCGAATTGATCCGTCCATCCGCTTTTCTACCCCGAAGTGGTAACCTTTAACGAAAAGTGACGGAACAACTTTTTTGCTCTTTAACATCAATTAAACCTCGTACGCAATTCATTGGAGTTTCCAAAACTGCCAGTAGATTTGCTATAGGATTAGCGGTTCATGAGATATCAATGATCAAACGAAAAAATATGTTTTTTCATTAACCGGCCGATATCTCAGCGACAAATTGTCGTACAGAAAAAAAATCAAATCGAACGTGAAGAATCAGGCTAAGTGACTGTATTATTGATTAAGTCGGAAAAAAATTTCTGAAGCTCGGGGACAACTTTTTGAAAATTTTGAAAAAAAATTTCTTTGCGACACCTCTTTTAATTGTGCCATGACCAATGGCCAGGTAAAAAATTCCATAATAAGGTTTAAAAACTAGCCAAGCTAGATCAAGCTTAAAAATGCTTTTATGACACGCTGTGCGTAAAAGTGCGGTTTTATGCTCACTTCGTTCGCTTCAAACCACATTTACACACCTTGTGCCATAAAAATGTATACGACTCTCGTGCGAAAAACATTTTCTTGACTCGTGTGATTGCAACACTCGCCTTCGGCTCGTGCTGCAAACTCACACTCGTCAGAAAAAAATGTTTCGTACTAGTGCCATAATGTACTATTTCATTCATCACAATACGACAATTTTTCGCGAAGCGTAAAAAAATGGAAAAATTTTCCACTCCTTTAATTTTTTTTATGCGTGTGGTTTTGTAGGGTAATGAATAATTTTTATAATGTTTTCAAATGAATAAATTTCTTTAATTATACAGAAAGTATAAGAAAAAAGAATTCAATATGTGAAAAAAAACATTGAAGATAATCGTCGATGCGATCTAATTCGATTTATTTAAAAAAAAAGAGTTAAGTAGCCTAAAACGATATTCGGTCTTGCGGATCGTGCGGTGTACGACACATGCGCCAAAATCAACGGATACTTTTTACGACTGGTGGGGTATTCCAAGTCGACGACTGACGAATCGCGTGTGAACACCGTGTGGCAGAATTTCAATGAGTTTCGAAAGACATCCGCTGGCAATATATAAGGGCCCTACGACAGGAGCTTTTTCGATAACGTTTCTAACACTGATCGTCGACAATCTAGGTGAGTCCGAACCGCAAAGTCTCTCGAAACATCGTTCTACGGATTCGCGTTTTTCCCTTGTTTTTATTATTATTATTATTATTATTATTATTATTATTATTATTATTATTATTATTATTATTATTATTATTATTATTATTATTATTATTATTATTCAAACAATCGAGAGAATTGAAACAATCTTGCTTGTACAATACTCGCACAAAATAATTCAAGTGTTGGAAAATTGGTATTAAAGAAACAACCAATGATTCGACATGACTGACTAACAGACAATATTATCAGAGAAACAAACTATATTATTAGACCGTGAAAAATATCCTGTTTAATTAACAAAATAATAATAATGATCGAAATAATAACTATGAGAATTTGCCAGGGGACCAGGTGATCAAATGTCCAAGCGAAGTCGCGTCTGATCAGTCATGAAATCCCTGAAAATATTTCGAATCAAGTTGGCACCGAATTTTATCAATTTACTATCTTTTTATTTTATTTATTCTTTTTGTTCACAGCGACAATGTGGTCGTCGATTCAATTCTCGTTGCCGCTAACTCTGCTACTTACCGCCTTCTTGGCTTATACTTCAGCCGGTAAGTACATCCTCACAGGAATAATTAATGGGACGTTATATTTAATGATGGAATTATGAATGAAAGTTCAATTTGATGAAAATCATATTTTTGTAAAATTTTATAATCATAATTTGCAGATGAAACGACACCGGCCAGAGTAGTCTGTTATTTCAGCAACTGGGCCATATACCGACCAGATATCGGTAGTTATGGTATCAACGATGTACGCGGTGATCTCTGTACCCACGTCATATACTCCTTCATCGGTGTTAATTCCAAGAGTTGGGAGATTCTCGTTCTCGACCCCTGGGTCGATATCGATAAAAATGGTTTTCGGGATTTTGTCAATCTGAAGAATAAATATCCTGGTCTGAAAACGGAAGTTGCGGTCGGCGGTTGGAACGAAGGTGGAGCAAAATATAGCGCGCTTGTCGGTAACAAGCAACATCGGGATACCTTCATTGCCAGCGTTGTCAGTAAGTATTCGACTTAATATGAAGATTAAAAAAAAAAATTAAATTTGAAATTAAATCAATCCATTGATTGTAGTTCAAAGATTGAGTCAACAACAGTAATGCGAGAAAGTTTGATGATACTAAAAGCTTTTTTCCGCAGATTTTATGAATAAATATGGTTTCGATGGGTTCGATCTCGATTGGGAATATCCCGGGGCTACCGATCGCGGTGGCAAATTCTCCGACAGAAACAATTTTTACTTTTTCGTCGAGGAACTTAGAACAGCCTTCGATCGGGCGGGCAAAGGATGGGAGATAACCATGGCTGTGCCTATGGCCAAGTTCCGTCTTGACGAAGGCTACCACGTGCCGGAACTGTGCAAGTACGACAATTCATCGTGAATGTCGATGACAATATTGTCACGTAAAATTCCAACGACTATTTTCATTGTTTCCTTTCAAAAACGGTTTATTATTTCTTTTTCATTTATTTCTACATTGCAGAAATGTCGATGCTATTCACGTAATGTCTTATGATCTTCGTGGCAACTGGGTAGGTTTCGCTGATGTACACAGCCCTCTCTACAAAAGACCTCACGACGGCGATACATATGGGAACCTCAACGTTGTGAGTTTTAATGAAAATATTGATCCAAAAAATACAAAATTTCCACACATTTTATATTTTATTATCTCAAAACTCCTGGTGGAAATATATTTTTTCAAATGTGGTCGAGGACCTGCATCGTTACCTAAGATTGTCATTGCTCGGAAGATAATTATTTGTTCTCTATATTCGTTTTTTTTTCATTCAATTTAGAACGATGGTCTTCAATTATGGGTGGATCGTGGTTGTCCCGCGAACAAGCTAGTCGTCGGTGTGCCTTTTTACGGGCGTACGTTTACTCTGAGCGCGAGTAACAACAATTACGATGTAGGAACGTACATTAATAAGCAAGCTGGCGGTGGTGATCCTGGAAAGTACACCCGCGAAAAGGGTTTCCTGGCTTATTACGAGGTTCACTTTTTTCAAATCCTATGTTGATACAGAAAGTATGGAGATATCTTAACAAATTGTGTGTAATAGAAGCCGTAAACTTGTATTGAGAATTGTCGATTAATTTCCAGATCTGTCCACTGGTCCAGAACAAAAATTCTGGCTGGACCGTGAAATGGGATAATGTTGGAAAGGTTCCCTACACCTACAAAGGTATAACTAAATACTGAAATGTATTTGGAAAAATTATTTCTTCATTTAGCTTATTTTATTAATTGTTTTTTTTTCCATTCCTTGGTTTTAGGCACTCAATGGGTGGGTTACGAGAATCCCAAGAGTATTGAGATCAAGATGGATTGGATAAAATCCAAGGGCTACGCTGGTGCGATGAGTTGGGCCATTGACATGGACGATTTCAAGGGCATCTGCGGTGAGACTGACGTTCTTTCGAAAATTCTCCATGAAAAAATGAAGGACTATCGGGTACCCAAGCCACCGGCTAATACTATATCCAGGGTAAGGATATAAAAAATATTTTTTCCACGACTTTCAACGACTCATTAATGTTTTTGGGATCCATTAAGATTATCCGCTTCTGCTCGGTCGGTAACAGAAGTTGTGAAGCGCTGTTCTCAGTCACGATTGATTTTTCGGATATAAAATGAGAACAGTTGCCTGAATGAAAAAATTTTAGATTCAACCGTTCTCATAATTTATTTGAGAAATCAACGATGGCAGAGAAAAATGCTTTAGGAAGATCCAGCGATCTCCCTCGCACTCATATCAATCTGAGAGAGAGCGACGACATGTATCCCATCATTTTAACAGCAGTTCTCATTCGAGTTACAATTATTGCAGCCCGAATGGGACAAACCACCGAAGAAATCCCCCAACCCCGGTGAATTTTCTTCCAAGCCGACTACCGCTCCTTCCAACAACAATCATAACCGCAACCATGTTCCTTCACGAACAACAAATTCAGAACCGGCAATTGAAGACAACGAAATTATCGAAAATGATATTACTTGCGATGGACAAGATTTCATCGCAGCCAAAACCTGCAGGGAGGTAAGTTTCAATTTCTGAGGAATTTTGTTAAAAGTTCTCGTTCCGTCTCTATTCAAATTTCCTTCCAAGATTAACGAAATCACGGAAATAACTGTATTTTTTTTAATTTTATTTTTATTTATATATATATTTTTTTTTTGACAAATAGTTATCAAATATATTATTAATTGCAGGTAATGAGATTTCTTATTGCTTTTTCACGTTTAAGCAATTCTATAAAAGGGATGAATTTTTTTAATTTCTTTTAATGTTGCTGTTTTGTAGTATTATCGATGCGTTTACGGTAAACCTGTCTTGCACCAATGCCCCGATGGATTACTCTACAATCCAGAATTGGTAACCTGTGACTGGCCGGACAACTTCGATCATTCAGACTGCAAAGTTTAGATCAATTCTATCGTTGATCGGTGCAGGAGGGTGCGCTCCGTCAGATATGCACTACTTCTTATTTGTCAGCAGCATCGACCTATAGATATGGACCGCTCATTCAGCGAAAAAAAAATGCAATATCTCGCATTTGCGATTGAACTTTTTCTCGTGGCATTGCAGTCCATATGTATATGTCGATGGTCAGCAGCCAAAGGCCGAATTTCTAACCAGCCCAAGAAAAGCAAAAAAAAATTATTTTTATACAATATTGTAACGGACGTCGATATCTATGTTCGGCGATGGGTTGACGTCCTCCGGCGTCATATTTGAAAGCATTTGAAATGTTATTTGCGCAGATTCGTGATGATTAGCGGTTTAAGATTTTCTTTACCGATTTATAGTGTGGTGTGGTGGGTTTTTAGCGGGTTTTTGTTAACGGAATTTCTCTTTATTCTTGTAAGTGTACCGTTCTTTCTATATTTCTTCTATATATCTTCCTATATTTTTCTCGATCTGAGCTAGTGCACGAAGTCCTTCATTAAGGAAGTATTTTGATTTTTTTCAACTATTTTGCTTCCTCATAGAGAAATCTTCGTTCACTACTTCCGATTAGTTTGTTTGTTTTTTCGTCAATAAAATGTAATTGTTCTATTCACCGATCGGTGTTCTTATTTATGTTCCCTGGCCTTTCTCAAGCTTGCGATCGTTGCACTCACACCAATTTTTGTCAACATATCACTTAAGACGATGGACTACAAGCGCTCTCTCCTCCTCTCTCGCTCCGCAGCGAGCGCCGATAGCGCTGTCACCTTCGCACTGGGCGATGTAGTCCATTACCTTAAGGGTATGTGATACATCGGTGAGTGCGAGAGAGATAGCTGCAATCAAGGCAAACCGTTGTTTGTCGCCAAAATTAATATCTCGGATCAAAGATGAGAATGGTTAACCGCTAAATTTTGAGCCGCAGGTCTACCCTACCAAGTTTTATTCGACAGAAGCCAAGCAGTATCCCTTCCCCTTAAGGATGGCAGAAATCGCGAAAAACTGTTGGGAGCCACCATCGCCAAGATCAGCGCTCTCGGCTGGTTTCGTGGCGAAAATTCGAACTATTTCAAAGCTATGACTCACAGCCTGTGAGTCCCTTCTTATCTCTCGTAGGTCCCGTATCATTGCACCAACATTACTGGCCTTGCGGCTGCAACTAGCGCTTATATGAAACGTGTACAGAGATCGCCACAGTTGACAGTTCCATTTGTGAAAGCGTGGATTTTTCAACCTAGCGTCCCTAGCGGCCAGGCCCACAACTAGCGTCTCGACACTTTTGTTATCATTCTCGCTCTCCACATCGTACTTCTCGATAATTTCGCCAGTCGTTCCTAATCCAGATGAACTCGTTTTTTTTTTTTTTTGTCCTCATCTGAAGACGAAAACACGATTATCGCAATTGCAATAATTAATCTCGTTTCTACGATGAATCATTGAATGAACTTTGTGATAATTTAAAGAAATGTCCAATCTCGAGGCTTATCGCCGTTACGTTAACGAGATCAAACAATACGCCGCGGAAAATGGAATATCCGCTTTGGAAACAAACAAAATCTTCGAACAATGTTTTCGTACTTTGGAAATTAAATTTCCAACCAAAACATTGGTTATCGACAAATTTTCCAATACTCTGCGTGTAATCAAACGCTTGTTCGTTGCCATGATTGGTATTATTTTTTTTACTATATTGCTTTACAATCATCCGACTACTCACACGATTGTTTTGAGGAATTTGCAAAATTACATTTATCCGGGATTAAAGGTATTTAGAAAATTTGCGGTTCCCATAGTCAGGCGTTATCCTTCGTTAACAGGTTAGTTGAAAATTGTATTTTTACGTGCTCTCGTATTTTTTTTGTCTCAGGATTATTTTAACCATTAAGTTCTGTGACACAATATTCGGTTTTTACCATAGGGATTGTAATAATTATAATAATAGCAGGAATTCAGGGTTTTTAGGACCTTACACAGGTTGATGCGGGTGGAAATTATCGTGATCCTATTTTTTTAGAATTTAAACGCAAATAATTGATTCATATTATGAAAGTGATAATAATAATAATAATCATTATGTTTTATCACTGACAAAAATAGGATTTACGTGATTTTTATCCACATTGATTGGTAGGGTCCTAAAAATTATTATCAATTCAACTATTAATAATAATAATTATTATTACTATCATTACAAATTCCTCAGTATTGCAATGAAAATAATAATAATCATTATTTATTAATTCATTTTGCTATAGAATGGTACGACGAATGGTGTCTCGTGGAAAATCCGTACTTTCGAGTCGCCGAAATGGACTGCTGGCCCTGTACTTTGGTTCGCTCAATTCCGGACCTCACAGGATTCAATATAAGCACTCCTTTGAACATTGGAATGCCTTACACGAGAAGGGAGAGCTATGCCTCTGTGGGAATGGCAGATCTTGCGGAGCTGTACAAGAAAAACCAATATATTTTTGATAACGACTCATGGAGGATATCGTCCGGTAACACGTCCTATAGGTTTGCAGAAAAAAAAATTCACTGTTGCGTGGGTTTAGGATAAAATAATTTGATTTATCTTTTTTCCTCAGGACAATCGGAGATGTGTTTGAGAAAAGAATGGACGTGGAACCGTCTGTGAATCGTGAGAATCATGTAACATGGAGAATAATGAGAATGAAGCCTGGTAGATTGATAAGAAAATTATTTCCTCGTCCCACAATCGTTCCAAGTTCTTGGAGCCAAAGCATAGAAAAATTCGTCTTCATCGATGAACCCAAAGCCGGTGTTTACTCATTGGTAGGCTGATCTATTCAAATAACACGTTTGAATAATCATTTACTAATGGAGAGTCGATTTATTTGACGCAAAGTATTTTGAAATGATTAAAATGAATCCGAATGTTTGTTTATTATTAATATTGATAAATAAATAATAAGTGAGATATAATTTCTAATAAAAATAATCATATTATAATAAATTATTTTCAAACAAAAAAAAAAATTCTTATATATTAAATATTATATCATATTATTAAATAATTGAATAAATGAAAATTGACAAATAAAAATAATAATCATTTGATTACTTATGTAATTATTTGATGATGAATTTTTGTAGCCCAATCCGGAATGCAGTAACGTCGTGCTGAGATGTACGAGTGGCTCTAGACTGATAAATATGGTGCCTAGTTTTGAGTGCCTTCAAAGCTGTCACGCGTTCACCATATTGCTCCCTGCTCAACACACACGTACGTTTTATTTTCCCTCTATTCGATTTCTCAACGATGTAATTGCAATAAATATTTTTTAAAAAAAACCTTTTTTTCTATTGTAGTATCGTACAATTGGTGGTACTGGAGACCCCTGAGCATACCGGCGGTTAATTCGACTGAAATTTCAATTAATTACCTCACATCATTTTGCTGATGAGCGAAAATAATATTGATATTATACTTAATGCAGAAACATTTATATTGTACGCTCTACGGTATTTTCTACGTTTATACAATAAAAAAATAAACAATATAACTTTCATAATAACTGTACAAGTAGATTATGCATGTTTATTATTTTTTTTTTCATCGAGGACATACACATGGAATTCGAATACACATTCGATTGTATTCAAACGTTTTTTATTTATTTGTTTAATTATTATTTTATTTAGCTACCTAGTTTTAGTACCGATTGCATCAGGCTCCATCGACCTAAATTAATTGTGACTAAAATTATTTCTGTTTCTATCATTCCAGATCTAGCATTTCAATTTCAACATTTCCGCGTCCACCTAGTGTTTATATATCTGTATAATTTTGCAAACAAAATTATTTATACATATCCATTAACGGATTTTTAAAAATTTTGTTCACGAAATTATGATAGCTGCTGCGTCGTATAATAACTAAAATCGTTTGTCTACAATTGATTCTCATTTTTCTTCTTTCTTCTGATAATAAATACAATCTACAATCCGGTAAGTTATGGAGGGAGTGGGAGGGGGCAAGCTATGGCGAATCGGAAACTAAAAATAAAAAATTCGAGTAATTAGTCCCTAACTCCGTCGTAGTTGCGATATTTTGCGACTATCAATACGATAAAATTATTGAGACTTGTGTCTTGTCTAGCTGTGAACAAACTGGACCATAATTACTCTTAATTCGTTTCTTCTTTAACTCTGTCGATCACTATTGGAATATTTATCATGTCTGTTGCATATTTAATTTATTATCTACATACCTAGGCAAGGAACTCGTTCCTTTGAACTTTTCACAAAATCGCAATCCAAAATTCTTAAAATAAAAATAAAAATGTCTTTGGACGTTGAATGACTCAAAACCCCATCGCATCGCTCGCCCAATCAGCAAATGGTATGGAACATGCAACCGAACACAAAAATGTCTACATCTTAGGGCCATTGATCGAGGTTTTACGGTTAAATTTAATGTTTTTGTCTTTGTTTTTTTCAAAATCAGTCAATTGAAAATTCTTTGCTAATTCGATATTCCGTAATAAAATTACGCATTACAACAGCGAGTACAAAAGCATATAGTCGGGAAATAAAAAAAGTTTAAAATTACGTTTTTAATTAAACTTTTTGCTAAAACTCTTCTTAAATATGACAGGAACTAGGGAGAGCAGTGCAAAAATGCACAAAATAATAATACTGTTCCAGGACCAAGCGTCGCTCGACGATGTCAATTTGTTGAGAGTCTGGCCGGCTTGAATGGCGACGAACGACGGCGGAGCTACGCCGAAAAACGTTCCGACGGCGAATGGCATCAGAGGCACGCCTATCACCGGACTAGCCAGATTTATGAACCAATTTGGCAGCAACGGCGTCATTCTCAGAAACAGCATGTAATTCAAAAGATTATCTCGGTGTCTCCGTACTTTCATCGTCCATTCGTTCGCTTTGTCCGGAAAATATTTGTACAACAATTTTCGTCCCAAAAGCGATGAGAGAAAGTAACAAAGCGTAGCACCGATCGCACTGCAAGTGCAAACCAGAACCAGCGCCAGGGGAAATGGAAAGAGAAAACCCGAAAGTATCGACAGAAATATCGAACCGGGTATCGCGAACGTTTGCAGACTGCATTTTTTTTCATGTAAGGAAAATTCGGATGGATTTTTTTTTTTTTAATAAGAGCGTATTAAGAACGCACGTGATAGGGTTCCGTAGCAATTTTTACCAACATTCCCTTCAATTTTTTATAATGCGTATCAAGAGCTATTTCATCTCGAACAATTAGCTTGCTTGAAAAAAAAAAATCCTAAACTAACCCCTAACTAAACCTTAGGTTATTCCTAAACTTTCTAATTAACTATGGAACCCTATAAAAAAAATGTTTGAATGTTGAAAAAGGATACAATATGTAAGCTACGAAAAGTCCAGCAAGAACTTCGATGTAGTAACGTTCCTTGTATCGTTCTAAGAGTTTACCAAGATTCTTTGCATCGTTTATGTGCAGCGGTAGTTTCATGTGTTGTTTCTCGTCTCTGAAAACAATTAGGAAAAATTATATTGTTAAATGTTTTCTTCATTTTTTAAGCGAGAGGATATTTTATTGTAAAGGATTTTGCAGTTACTCCGCCAGTTCGGGAAAATTGGTGTACACCCAGAACAGCGCGCTCAGAGACGTAAGAAAGATCAATCCTACGATGAGAATCGCTCGCCTGGTCGACGTCTCCGCGGGATTTCCAATTCCTGGAAGAATTGTATGATTCAACTAATAAAAAGGTTACAATTACAAACATAGCTGTGTCATTGATGAAATAAATAAATTATAAACGATAGAAAAATCAATTCCCTGTTATTTCTGTCTTTTGCTTTTTACAGTAATAACAATAAATAATTATGGCACAAATTGTGAATAAATCACAAAGCGGACGGAACAAAGAGAGATAGAAATAATAAATTGGTCCACGTGAACTCAAATGGCATTGATGTGGATACGCCAAGGTCTGCGATAGGATAATTGTCACGTGCGACCCATTTACTGGTACGAAATTTGAGGTTATATCAACGAGTTACTAAAAAATTAATTGAAACCCCTAAAAACCATTTATATCGAAAGAATGGTCACAAATATTGGCAGAATATATGACGAACCATCGAATTGCATGAAAAGTCTATCCTCAATTACGTATAACCTCATACAATATTGTAAAATAAGATTCGACGAGGTTAGGAACGCCAATAATTTTTAAAAATTGCTGAATCATGAAAAACTAAATCACTATTATTATTGCGTTACATTCATTGCCTACAAGCACGTTCTCAACAAATATCAACTTCAAGAATGCTCCGAAATTCTTCAAATCGCAAATACTCCAATTAATAAGCTATTCAAATGCAAACATTACAAAATGAAAACAATAATTTTACGATACAAAATTTCATAGGACTCATAATTAAAATACTTTCTAAGTAACTTGTATTTACCATAATTCGAATTTTTTTTTGTTTTCGCACTCATTTCGTTCAACGAAGTACACGACAGCAAATACTCGAATGGATTTTGTTGCAATTGACAATCGTTCGCAATGTCAATACGTATGAAAGTTCCCGTGTCAAAGGCTCGAAGAATGACAAAAGCGCCACCCTCGTTTATTGCGCGCGCCATTATCGACACCATTTTTATTTACCGCGAAAATTGAAACAAAGCAGTAAACGAAGGAAAACAAATTTTGTTAATTAAATTTGAACATCGACGAATTTTTTTACACAATTTGAGTTTTGTAAAAAAAGATATCTGCTTTTTGTGTCGATGCAGAATGAGCGTTCTGTACAATTGTCTGTTATTTCTTGTCCTATCTGTTGTAGTTGCAACACTAAAATGCAAGGGAGGTGGTATCAATCTAATGAACTCTGAACTTTCAGTTTATCTATTGGTACAGACTTTTTATTTTTTTACGTAGAGTACTTACGCAATTACTCGATTATTTTATTTCATTAATCTGTAGGCGAAGTGTCGACATTGCTCGCGCAAGAGATTTCAACGAATTGACTATGCAATGAAATATTGTGTGTAATATTGTGCTCAATTAAAAAAAGAAAACTATCTGCTTCGTACGAAAGTTTTTAACTATTTTAAATTCGCAATTTCAAAGGAGAAAAAATGTTTTTTTTTTTCTCTCTCTCTCTCAGGACTTTTCTTTGAATGTATCAAAAAACAATTACGTGTAAGAAATAATTATTTTCACTGAAATATTGTCGGGAGAATATACATTTTATCAAATTTCCAAATGTTCTTTTCGCTAGATATATTTCGACCGGTTACCGCATTTTTTTTTACAATCAGAATTATGAAGAACATTTCGTTCTATTTTCGTACTTCCTTTCCATTTCTGTACTTCCTCTCTCTCTTTCTCTCCCTCTCTTTCACGTGTTTTCGTCTACCGGCGAGCCTCGTTCAATGTTCATTGCGCGTACGTACCCACATTCTTAAAAAAAATCGTAAATTTATAACAAAATACGGTGATAAATAAAATGAATTCAACTATTAAAGATAGAATTGAATAAAAATAATCGTTTGATTATTCTTTTTCATAAATCAAATAAATCAAATTCGTTCATTAAAATGAAAATAAATGAAAAGAGTATTAATGATTTATCTTTGTATTTTGGGGAGCATTCGTTGATTTTCTTCTTCTTTTGAATAATTCTGATTGATAAAAGACAGATGCCCCCTCGTGTCGATGGGGATGAAGAGTGCACATCCTTGCAGGAGTCGGTGAGATGACTTCGAGGGTTTGTGTCTTCGGTCCCACGACCCCACGGTGCAAATGAGTTAATAAAGTCTCAAGTTCGGGGCGCTCGGTTTACATTTCAACAGGCAAAGCAATCTCACAAATTGACGCTTCCGACCAATTTCGCTTCAGTTAAGGAGACACTTCCGGTCCAACGCTTAATCTTCGAATTCAATGTTACAACGCTTTTTCATAAAATATGATAATAATAAATGAACATAATTTTTGTATAGTTTTTTTTTTTTAATTCATTGAGGAAACATTTTTCTTAATTTTCTATCGAAAGTAATTAATTTTGGATTAAGTTGGACAATGTTTAGTATATTGGATTCCCTAATTAAACTCGGAATATCGAATTCTGAACTTCTTGCCTCTCTATCAGACTTTCTTAAAGTTTCAATAGTTAAAAATACAATTTCTATTCATTTTTTTCAAATGTCAAATAGAAATTCAATCAAAATTTTTGATTAAGAAAATGTAAAAAAGAGAAAATGCAGGCTGGGGAACTTTTGGCATGTTAAATTTAGTAATTCATCTGGGAATAACGAATTCTGTGGAAACGTTCGACTGGATATCGTAAACTTCCGGCCTCGTAAGTAAGCTTTGCTATACTTTTGATAATTTTTTTTCTAAAATTCAAACATAAAATCAATTAGAATTTATATTAAAAAAAAACAAAATGCAGGCTGGACAACTTTTGGCTCGTAAAACTTAGGAATTCAACTGAGAATGAAGAATTCTGTGGCAACGTTGAACTGGATATCGTACACTTCCGGCCTCTCGAGTAGACTTCGCTGTATATAATGATACATATGTATATGTAGAGGGGTAGTCCTACGTCGGAACGAGTTACCCAGGCTCGGCGGCAGCGCCAGCATCAGCATCAGCATCAGCATCAGCATCAGCATCAGCATCAGCATCAGCATCAGCATCAGCATCAGCATCAGTATCAGCATCAGCATCAGCATCAGCATCAGCATCGCCAGCAGCAGCCTGGACCGTGTGCCGCACGCGCAGCAGGATATCCCAAAGTATATTTTGAGAAAGTCAAAGCCCAACAGAGAGCCCCCGAAGCCACCAAACCCACCATCTGGACTTGGTCTGTCGGTTGTGCCGCAACCAAGAATTTTTCGTCTTCGTTCCCGTATCCCCCGAATTTACACAGCAACGACCAAACGTTTCCGTCGCTTCGCAACGACATCCCTATATTTTCCAATATCCCGGTTGTACGTTCCACGCTTCCCACGCTTTGAGTACGAAGCAATAACGTCTCGTCGAATACTCGTTTATGCTGAATTTTCGACGGACGCAAATTCTTCGACGAAATCTCTGTACAGCCATTTTTCTTTTGCCAAAAGATAATATATAATTATAGTGTGATTACAAATAAATATTGATTGATTATTAATTCTCAATATATTTTATGTATGTTTTTATATTTCTAATTGTTTGGCAATTTTCATTAATTATTCATTATTATTTATTTATTTATTTATTTATTATCGGCCCTCAGAGATTCTTCGAATAAAAATATTTAACTTATTTTATATTTTTCTAAATATATCAATGGAATTTATGAGAAGTATCTAAATTATCGTAGACTTGTTGATAATGATGAACGAAGAAATGAATAAACAAATAGATAGATGAACAAATAAATAAGTAAAAACAACGGAAATAAATAATGAAAGAAATATATTGGCGATAGTTCGAAAAAAAATTCAATTGAGTTCCTGTCGTTTGGTGCGTACGCCTAGATTCTAGATCGTCTATTCTCTCTCGACACTCCCGACTCTCCTCCAGACTATCTCCAAGTCTATTCTTCCAACCCGTCCCGTATGAATTTCTCCCTTTCCAACATTCTCGCTTCCCGCCTCCTCCAATCTCATTTCTTTTTCCATAATTCTTCCCGCATTAAAAATCCTAACTCTTCGCGCTCCTTTTGCTCCTCGACGTTTTCGTCCTCTCCGGAGGCTCTCGCCTACCGGTGCCGACCGGCAAACTCGCAGCCTAGCTCACCGAGTAAAATCTCGAAACCCTGCTTCTCGGCATGTAACTCCTTCTCCCGGATCTCGAAACTCTCTCTCTCTCTCTCTCTCTCTCTCTCTCTCGGTTTCTTTCTTTTTCTATCTTTCTGCTGAGCGCCGAGCGGTTTAGTCGTGGGCGGAAATTAGTTAGAACCCGTCGGGCTAGTCGCGCGCGAGCTCCGACCGCAACGACGCGCGCCCGGCTTATATTCCTCTCTCGCGTTGCCTTTGCCCCGTCGCTGCTGCTGCTGCTGCTGCTGCTGCTGCTGCTTTTACGATCAACTACGAGCTTTTACAATATACGTAGTTTTATCAAAACTCCAGAAGATTGTAAATTAAAATATATTCGATCGCGAAATAAAAATCGACAATTCAAGTCATCATTTTTTATAATTCTTTATTTCTAAACGTAAATGCTTAATTTTTTATTTCCATATAAACGAAATAATCGAAGTAGGATAATTCGATGGAATAATAAATAATAAATAATAAATAATACATAATAAATAATAAAATACCTCATAATAAATAATAAATAATAAATAATAAAATACCGCACAATAAATAATAATGGTGGTAATAGATAGCAGACCAAGAAAATAAGAGGAGTAAAGTAGGAGTGAATCCGGTTTCTTCACGTAAAAAAAAAAAGCGGAATAAAGAAAAAAATAGGAGGGTAGGAGTGCCTTCGAGGATTCCGATCGACGACGCAGGCGTGCTGGTGGTGCGGGGCGGGGGGCGAATCATCGTTTGTACGCGAAGGATCTATAGATCGATGATAATCGTCTCGGTGGTCGTCGGTCGACACAGTTTTAACCCGGAAATTTTGGATAAAGGGCACTGTTACATCATGGCAGTTTCGTTACCACCAACGGCAACGTGAGTATTACAACATTACTATCTTCTGCCATATCCTCGAGCGTGCATCTATCACCAGCCAGCGGTATGCATTTGTTCCTACCTGCTGATGCACCTGGGGTGCATCGAACTCTACGACATTAATGTACGAACAGTAAAACTCGATGGACATTTCAGAAGAAATTCTTTACCAATTCGGAAAATTTTGTATATTTATTTGTTCGGAATCAAAGGATAATTGAAAGAGTAATGAATTTTTTTGTTGCAATAACGAATTTTTGTTATAATATGATAGATAATTCTGAAGGTAGAGATATATATACTATAATCTTATATTTCCTATAATATGATTGATTTATATAATGCATACTGTGATTATGAATATAATATTATCATTATTTCATACATGTATTGTATAAATTGGATAAAAAAAGATTTTATTACTATTTTCGATTAATTTCATATATTCAATTAAATTTTAAATATTATATGTATTATGAGAAAGAGAAAGAGAGTAAAAGCTTTTCCTTCAATTAGGAGCGAGAATTATCGGGGGAAAAAAGTGTAAAAGAAAAATGTCTCAGCCGATAAAACAGTTTGTCCATATGCTAAGATTTAAAAAAAATGTACTTTTAAATGTTACTTTAAATTGTATAGAAAATAATATTTGTAGAACAAGTGGAAACACCTCGTATGGTATATCATAATTCGATATAATTGTTGCGAAGCGTTATCAAGGAAAAAAAACGCACGCAACGTGCTGATAATCACGTTAGACAATAATCTTCTGCCGCCTATATTTTTTTTTCTGCCTCGAGGCGCTAATTGAATTTCACAATGTAACACAGTGTGGTTCACGCGATAAAGTTTCAAATGAAAGGAAAACATAGGGGAATAACAGAAAAATAAGTGTGCCGAAGTGACTTATGGTTGTCTACAACAACGGACCGAGACGTTATTTGCACGCGATGATTACCCCGTTCTTTTCGACCTTCCACGTTCGTTTCACCAATCCATCTTTGGCTATCTAAATTATTTCCGAAACAATATATTCGCCAAGAAATAACGTTGTGCCTCCGTTGCATTCAAGACATTGAGGGGCGTCGTAATTGCCATTAATTACTACGACGAGATAAAAATTTTTTTCATTCTCAAGCCAAGCAAATAGAAATTCCAGAAATCGTCGAGGAAAATTCCACAAAGTTTTTTCTACATTTTTTTTCGGTATAAATCAAAGTTAAATCGAATAAAATTCCCATTGTCGAAGAACAATTCTCACAAATTTGCTATTTTTATATTATATGAATATATTTGAAAGTATATGAAATATATGAAAATATTTTTTTATTGTATGGGAAAAATGATGATGAACAATTCGGTAAAAAAAATCTGTAATTATTCAAGATAATTAATATCGCGTTCGATTGTATACAACAACAAGAAAGTTTTCATCAACCTTGGTGTTTAAGTTAAACATGAGTTTTGAAAAATTGGAAAAGTAAAATAATCTACTATATAAGTTGATTCATAAATCGAAAAAATTATGTTCAAAATATTGACGTTTAAAATCAATCGTAAATTATTTAAAATTTCGTTATTGAAATGTATTTATTATAATATTTATTTATTTGTAATGAAATGTACCGGATTTAAACAAATGTATCTGTAAGCTAGGGCGCAAGTTTACGGTGAACGGACACGAGTGCGTGTCGGACTTGTACGAGTGAATAAACGAGTAAGTGAACGCCCGAGTCACGTAAAATGCGCTTCTTTGAAAGAGAATTGCGCGGGCGGCATTTATACCGGGGCTCCGTCTCTCCGTGTCTCGCGGTTCTCGAACGCATCGGACAGCGCGTGTGATCGTGGATAAGCGTACGACGAAATCGTTTTATAGTACGTCCACTGATTTTATAAATAGGCGGCCTCACGAGAGCCGTTGCACACTATTTCTTTTTCTTTTTATTTCAATTCTTATAATTCATTGTAATTAGAAAATGATAAATGGTTGGATAAACGATTGGTTTTTAGTAACTTTTTCTTTATTATTCGGGCATTATTTGTTGATCAATAATTATGTATCATTATTTATTTTCATTAATGTTATTATTATTATTATTTTTTTGGGAATATTCATTTATTATCGATTCATCTATCGACGAATTTACAATTTCTCGAGGAATTTTTAGATTCTAAAATTTATTTTGGATTGGCATGGGTTGTTGAATGACTGTGTTGATTTCTTCGACGTTTTTCCTTCAAACTAACAGATTAAATAAATATCGCTTAATTTAACCAATTTGATCAACGACTTGCAGAATTTTTATTTCTATCGTCTTAGTCTCTTATTATTTTATTATTTCGTTCCAGTTTAAATAATTCAAACAAATGAAAAGAAGAGAAAAAAACAAACGAGTCGTGAGGAATCGCTCTGACGAGTCGTCTGGCCCTCGGGGGGCCAATTAGAGAGATCAATTAAAGGGCCGAGTGGTCGTTGGACATGAAAAATCATATAAATTTCTCTCGTTATACAGTCATTTGTTCGCATTATTATTATTATTACTATTATTATTTTTCCCGAGTGGATATGTGTATGTGTGTTTTTTTCTGACCACCACTTCTCGACAATTTAAAACGACGCAGCATCGAGCTATTTATGAAATCAAACAGAATGTTCTCGGTATGAGTAATAAATATTGCATCGATGGCTCCGAGTCGCTAATCGACTTTTATTTATCGAGACTTTAATGGCGAATAAACGTCGTACGCTCGTAGCATATTAAAAAGTCATAAACGCCGACGTAATACCGAATAGCCATCCGCTTCTACTTCGGGCATTTCCTAATTACTGAATGTCCATTTATTCCATTTATCTTTTTTATTATACAAAAAAATTCCAACAAATTCATTATATCCCGAAATAAAACAAATAATTGTCAAAAATTCGATAATAATTTCGATGAACGATTTTCTTTGCTGGCTATTTGTTATATTTCAATTAATTTCAAATTCATTATAAGAACTAAATAACTAAATAATTTAAAAGAACAACATTTTGAAATTGATTAATTTGAGTATTTCTTATTTCGTTCTGCTTATTTCCCGAGCGCTACAAAAAATTCCATTGGTGAGAAAAAATGGGCGTTCACCGACATCTGAGAAAATTTTTCTGGCAAGAATTCGTCGATCCGTGAAAAAATGATTGGCAAATCCGCGTGTAGCCCGTGGGCATGGATGGACATTATTCCAATAAAAATGTATTTGAAATACTCTGCTCAAACAAATAACTATAATCAATGATAATACAACAATCACAATTAATTTCGGATGGTTAGGTTAGGGTGGAGAAGTTAATTAATAATTCAATAAAAATTAAATATTATTATTTTTATTATTTAATTTAATTTAATTTTTAATGATTTAAAATAATGATTATTAACAATAATAATAAATAAATGTCGATGAATCAATGACCCATTCTTACGCGTGGGCCATCCGTGTGGGTTTGAGATGAAGCGAGCGCGGAAGGAAGGACGAAAGGAAGGAAGGAAGGAAGGAAGGAAGGAAAGCTCTGTGACGCTGAGAGCGTTTCCCCACTTCCGGTTCGTGCGCGTTGTAATGTAACATCCGCGGTTGAATCGCAATTCGCCTACGTCATAATCAACGCTTTCGTTCCACCGGTGCTTGGTTCGGACTATCCCGAGCTCTTCGTGTTGGTCGTTTTTGAGCCTATACGAACGAATGGTGCACGCTCGACGATCGTACGTGTCTTGGCTTGGCACCGTTACACGCTGTGTAGCGATCGCTACACATTAACGAACCCGACATTAAAATATAACGATAGCCAACCGAATATTCCATGCGGGTGGCCTCTTTATTACACATTCGTATGAAATTAAACGATTATGTGGGAATATAACGTTGAACCGGCAAACTGCAATTCTTCGTCGTAGATTTTTATTTTTTTTTCAAACCCTCCGTGGTCACACATTCTAAAAAATAACGCGCTGATCATACGGGGTCGCGATGCTCCCAGCCATGTTTAAACGATTGTCGCGTTGTCAGTATCGTTCCAAACGACTCATAAAAGTTCAGGATATTACTTTGAACATTTCAGAATGAGAATATCATGGCGAAAATTTTTTATCAAATTTTAAAAATGGCGAAAAAACATCAGCAAGGAGTCAATGCGTAAAAAAAACCATTTTTCACTTAAAAAATGATAACTTTGGCAATTTTCAATATTTTTTCATACAATTTTAGGATGATACTCTTGAGATATTATAATTTACGGAAAGAAATAGCTCTATAGTGGGCGTTTTAAAAAAGGTACATATTTTGATATCTGAAGAGGGTCCACATTTCGGAAAAAATAAAGTACGATAATCATGAAAAATGAGCGATTTATTGTAAAAATTGGTTCGAAAATGGAGTAATAGTTGTGTATATATACAGAATTTGTTGTTCCCCACCACAGTTAACACAGACAAACATGCTGCGCTCGAAAATTTTTTTGTATGTTTTTTTTAACTCCAGAATTTCGGAGTAAGCAAACATATCGACTTGATAAAAAAAATTTAACGATCCACATAGGCATACTTACATTACGTGAAGTAATCCCACGCAGAAAAAAAATACAACTTTTCATCAAATAATAACGTAGTGGTCACACAGAGGGTCAAGCGGACCCCAGCGCGAACACGATTTTCTCGGATTGACGGCCACGAAAGAACCGCCGTCTCGATTCGGCCGACCCTAGTCTCTTCTTACAAAGGGAACCCCAAAGCACCGTTAGAGGGGAGGCCAGCCCTATATCGGGCGCCAATAACTTATAGTTATTTTAGTTGCGCTTGGGGTCGTCACGACCCCTGGTGATCAAGGACGGTTATTATGTTGACATTTTTATTTATTTTTTTGGCGAATAAAATTATGATTATTATTAAACAAAATATCATATTAGAAGGAATATACTATATATACAAATACTTTCACGAATCTAATTAATCCAAATAATGTAAATAATCTAAATATAATATAGGTAGTATAATATATACATATGGTATATTGCATTACATGCGAAAAACGTTTAATTATCTTAAATCACTTATATCCTGTGTTTCACTCGACGTGTTGATTAAACCTAAAGATATAGAAAAATCAATAACACTCAATACATTCTTTATTTGAGTTTTTCTTCGTTTAAAAAAATAATATATCTCTAAAAATGTATTCCTTACGGTTGGATACAGTAGTATAGTACGACTGGGGTTAAATGCAGAGGCTACACATTATTTCCCGACGCTTGATTGAACGATTAATCAACGTGACTCATATTAGATTTTTTTTTCTTTGAATTCTTCACTTTTTATAAATTCTACTTTCTCCTAAACTCCATAATTGGGTGTCTCACATTGTTGTCACAAATAACACTCACAGCAATGCATCTCTCGTCATCTTCTCAGTGTTATAGCCATCTGCCGCGTCAACTAATTCACCAGCTCGATAGACCATTTTCATTTTTTTTCTTCTTCTTCCACTTTGTCCATCGCGCCTGCAACATTCATCATCATTCCATTGACCTCTCAGCATTTTTCATTGACTATTTGTCGTTAGATTTTTATCAATAATTCATAACTCATTGAATAACGACTACAAAACAATTAGTTTAAAGGATTCATCATATAATTATCAAAATAGATGCTATGATGATTTCATTTGGATAATAGTAACAGTAATAATCATATTAATTTTGAAGTTAAAATAATACGTATTATTATTATTATCATTTAAATTAAATTATGATAGCATATATTCTGATAATTATTGTTTTTTTAGCCCTCAGTGAATGCGCTGTGAAATTATTCAATTGTTATTATAATTATTATAATTATTATTATTATTATGCTGTAACTCAGGTGATGCCAATGAAATCAAGAGCCCCGGGGCTGTCGACGGTGTGGCTGGTGTTGCTCGTAGCCGTGTCCCGGTCGGCCTGTTCGACGGAAATATTTCCGGTGTGCAGACCCGGCCGGGAGTTCTGGTCACCGGAGCTCCGAGCCTGCAGCCCGTGCACTAAATGCGCTCCGGAATTTACCTTAAGTCCCTGCGCCGTTCACAAAGACGCAATATGCGGTCCACTATCGGCCCTCGAGTTGGACTGGTCGTTTCTGTCGTCCCGTCGAAAACCGGAAATAAGCCAGAGGCTCGATGACAATGCAGCGTCGAAGATGTTATGGCGATTGCCCGAGGCCGAGGAACAACGACGCAAGTCGCCGGAAGATCGGGACACCGGGATTCACGGAGCGACCCCGAAGTTCACTCGCGGTATCGAGGACGAAGACAGATTTCCATTCGTCGAAAATTATCAGGTTATTTTTTACTTATTCTTTTTAAACTGAAAACCCCGGCCGAATTTTTAATGGGATGCGGACGTTCGCACTTTGACCTTATTCGCGGCGGTAGAAACGCTTAATTCGTTTTAATTCAACAATGCGGTATGAAAAAGGATTACGGAATTCACGACTACGACGATGAAATTTTCCGATTAGAATTGTGAATTCGATGAGGAAATAGTGATAACTGTTGCAGGATTCGTTGGAAGACTCTCGACAGAGGAGGACGAGCGGCGTTGGGACGATGCCTTGGGACTGGCAAAGCGGCGCTTTGGTCCTCGCCGTTTGCGCTTGCATCTTGTTTTTTCTCGTTGCCGGATGTTCCGCTCTGATATACGTCAGACAGTGGAGACGGATGAAGAGAAACTTTGAGCCAGGTATTTTTCGTGCCCATTTTAATGGATTATTTTTCATTATAATTTTTTAAATAATAATAAATCCACGAAACAGCCGGTTGCTTGCTGCTTATGAGTGCCATTTTTTCCTAGTTATTTTTTTTTTTTCGAGTCAATGAAAATATCGAGTAGCGATGATAAGGGATTTATTTGTTATGTGAGAGGAGTCCCCGTCGTTGGAGAGCCGATCACGGTCTTGTCTTGGATCTTTCCTCGATCTATCGGAGACCGGATGTCCCGTCCCGCGTTTCACTCTCTCGCTCATTCAAACAACCTTTCCAATGGTTGAAGAAAAAACTTGAACTTTACTTGACTGTTTGTTGAAGGCTTTCTACTATCGCGCTGCTCATCAACATTTTTTCGTTTTTTTGGATTTAATTGGTTTTTAATTATTCGAATTGAAATTATATTGGATTTGATCACATTTGGAAGCTTTTCTAAAATTACAATTACTGGTCGGTATAACAGGTTTTACAAATGAAAGATTCTCATTTTTGCGAAATACGGGGTAAAAAAATGCTTCCGATGAGAAAATGGATCATGTTAATTTATTTGTTCATTTCTATCTTTTTGTTTAAATTATTATTCGATTCCTTAATTCCACCCAATTATCAATAATACGGAACTTCATTCAAAGTTCTAATAAAACTTGAATTACTTTTTGTAAAAATGGAGAAAATAAGTATAAAAATAAAAATAATTTATCTGCCTTTTAAAAATAATTTAGTTTTTTTTTATTTGTTTTCGATTATTCGAGTGTGAGAACGTGAATGTTATTGTATCGAACAGTTGCGTATTGGCGAAAATGCCGCACGTGTGTTTAGGGCTAAAAAAAAAATTCCCCGAACGACTCGGCCTTTGGCCATGGGAACATCCTTCATCCGGACCCGTCGCAATTCCTTTTACCGCACAAAGGGCCGATTAAAAACGCCGCTTGTCCATTTCGTTCCGAGAAAAAAAACGTTCGGCAAGCTACTAGGACGTTTGAGGCGCGCGGCCTCCGCCTCGAGGTATATACGTGTTCCGTCAGCCCATCGTACGTCGATCGCGCAGTGAATATAATTAATTCTACATGTCCGGCACACTTTCCAATGAAACCTCCCCGCCTCCCCGTTTTTCATTCTCCTTGTATTTTAATTTTCGCACGACAACTTTGTTTCAATTTTTTAAGTCAATTTTAACAGTTGACAATTTTTCCAAAATCAATTTTACCAATTAGAACACTTGAAACATTAATTTTGGCAATTAAAATCATTTTGAAAAATTAATGGCAGCAATTGATGCTTCCTTTTGATATCAATAGCAGCAATTAAACCTCAAATAGAACTGACTTGAAGAAATAATTATGTTTTAAAAAATTAATTATTTTCATAATAAACATAATACAATCTTCATAATCCAATTTCACAATTCTCTAACTTATTGCTATTTAAAAAACGGTGTCCATGTGTTTTCCAAATTTAAAAAAAAATAATTTTCGCACGTTTTTGATCAATGTTTCTATTCGCATTCGTTTGAAGCAACAAAAAATGACGATTCATTAGGCTAAGCGTGTACGAGTATACTTCAAATATTTGCGCGAAAAAAAAAATTGGAAAAAACATTACACGGGATTTGCCCAACGGTCTTCCAACCCCTCTTCGCCAACCTCCCATCGTCCTCATGACGAACGGATATTATCATAACGCGTACATCTTTCGTACTCGGTTTGCTCAATGGGAAACAAATTTACAACGGGTTGTCACGTTAATGAATATTCATGCTATGCGCGAACTAAATTATTGCATACAAGTCGTCACACACGGAATGCAAAGTGTCGGATCTAACGAACAAATGCATCGTCACGAGCGCCGAATACAAATGTCATCAATTACATTATTCTTCGTTAAATAATAAATAACATTTTTTCCATTGTTTCTAATTTTTTTCTTGCGGAAAACATTTATTTCGTCTTCTTTTATTATGATTAAATTTTAATTATTCGAAAGTGCGTTGCCGATTGGTTGGATTTTTTTGTCACTGCAAAACATGCTACTGGTAGATTCGTCCAGGTTGCCAATGACTGTACAAGCGATCGTGGAGGCTCGGGGACTTATGACAGTTGAGCAGTAGTTGTACTCTGCATTCCAGAACGTTCAACAGTAGAATTAATTTTTTCTACCCTACATACATTTTAATTCAAATTATATGGAAATTAATAAAAAATAAATAAATATTTGAGCGAAAGTAAAAATAATTAAGGAATTTCATTAAATAAAAATCGGTATCTTTTTCTTCCACATTTTACATTACATCGGATTTTTATCAACTATTGATTTAAAGAATCAGGTTTCATTCTAAATTGAATGAATAGTGCATTATGATACAAGTGCGGAAACATTTTTTCTGACGAGTGTTGCAATCACACGAGTCAAGAAAACGTTTTTCGCACGAGTATCGTGGGAATTTTTATGTCACAAGGTGTGTAACGAACGACGGTTTGACGCGAACGAAGTGAGCGTAAAAATCGCATTTTACGCACAGCCTTTCATAAATGATTCAATTTAATTTTATTTCGGTTGAATTTTTATTTATTTTTATTATAATCGTGGGGGGACAAACTGTGACGTCGACGAATGATTCTGCGCGTCAATTGATTCATCCACACTATATATATTTCAAATGATTTGTATAACAAACGTTCGGTCGGACATCGGACGTGTCGCAATATAACTTCCTAGGAGCCAAACGTGCGAGACTCGTACGATTGATGTTTCGCCAATGAATAATCCTCGAACTTGGTGCAAACTTCCTGCGTCTTTTCTCGACCACTGCTTATGATGATGACAAGAAATTTTTTTTTTTTAAATTAAAAATTGAAAATTAAACATAATATCGATAAATTAGTATTGCCAAGACGAATTTGTTCATCGTTTATTATGATGTCATAGTATGTATTTGATGTCCGATTCGTCGATTTTATTCCTCTTTTTTTTTGTATCTTTTTAGCTGGACTCGAAGAAATCTCGGCGAGGCTGAACCTGATGGTGAAGGCTGAGCTCGCCGAACTGACAGCTGGAGCACCGATGAACCCCGGCGATCCCGAAACCAGGTGTCAATATCTCGAAAAATTGTTGGGTAAGTCGACAGCTCACCCAGCCATTCATTCTAAACTATTTTTTCTAATCATTTTTCCAATTGTTTCGACTGTTTAATAATCATTCGATTCAATATCGTTATTTACAATTGGGATTTTTTTATAATTGACAACAAAAAATTCATTGAATACTAAATAAAAATAAAATAAAATAAGGAAACTATCGCATAAAAAATAATCACCAAATAATTCCAATAATTCCAATATCATTTCGAAGTTTCAATAATCATTCCATGCAATATTACAATTCGATGAAATAACTGGTCTTTCTGATTGTCAAAAAAAATTTATTTGAAAAAATAAATATAGAATAAAAAATTCTTTAAAAATAAATGTAACGAAAATTTTAATTCGAATCGTGGATAATTTATTGATTCGTCAATTGGTGTAAGATTTACAAGTTATTAAGTTGACAAGGTTAGAGCAACGTGCACTACAGAGCCGCGGGGGGGATTGATTATCAATTCGTCGGGGGGCCGGGGTGGAACGGCGGTGGGGGGGGGGGGGGGGCGGGGGGCAACCGACGCGCCCTCGAGAGAGAAACGGTTACACGGGGTTCGCGGTTGGAATAACGAATGAGGACCGATCGACGGATTGACCGAAGCGGAGTTACAGGGACGAGAGCGTAGAAAAAAAAATTGAAAGAAACAAAAATAAAAAAATTGCGACGATGATTGCGCTCGTACGGAAAGCACAGTTGTGTGTTTCTTCGTTGTGCATGTGGATTTGGCGTGGGTTTTCATTGAGCGTTTTGTAGCAAGCTAGGCTTCACTATTTTTTTTTCCATCTCAATCTTTCTCTCTCTCTCGGTCTCTCTCGCGGTCTCTGCGTGGACGATAAAATATTTAGATTAATTCTTGAAATTCGGACCGCCCGTTAGGCGAGGAATGTGGACTGGACCCGATCGGTATTTCTAAATGTAACGTTCATTTTCATGGCGGGAGGTGTATTAGGTATCACCGAAACTGGAGTAATTATTTATTTTTATTGGAATGTTCATTGTTGATGAAAATTATGCTAATTTTTCGACCTGGTATGCTCCTTTTATTAATAGAATTGTGCTTACTTTCAATTTCAACGAAACCTTTGAAATGGGCGACGACGATTATTTATTTTTAAATGATTATCTTCATTATTTAGGTGAGTTATAGGATCATTCGACAAACAGGAGTGAAAAAATCAAATTAAGTTAAATATATATTTAAAAATATGAAATTTTATTTCCAAAAGAAGGGGAAAAAATAATTCCTGCAATAATAATATTCCGCTTAAATTAATTTCCATAACATACATTTTTCCATTCTCGTAAATCATATTCAATAAATTGCCCATCAAATATTTCAAATATATTCAAAAATATAACAGTCCATCTCGGAAAGTAAAAATGGTAATAATTCCTCGAATTACAATAATATTTGCCTTTAATTAATTTCCATACTACATATTTGTTTATACTCGTTATTAGATGGGACTTAATTTTTTCCCTTTAATTGAAAAAAGGAGATCAACGAATAGTATGACGGAAATGCAGAGACGAGAAGAATAATTGTCACGTCACGGAGTCGTATCAATATATTCGAGCACAGCTTAATTCAGCCCCCCCCCCCCCTCTCGGACCACTTAATACGTCTGTGATTCGCGTACGAGGCAATAAAGTTCATGGCTCGGTTTTATTGGCCACTCACGATCTCTCGCGTCCGCTCTTTGTCCACAGACCGGAAACGCGAGACTCCGGTGGTGACGGCCGGGTGGCCGGAAACCGGCGCTGGAAACCTTTACATCGACGAGGGACAGACAACGAGAAACAAACGCTCGCAGATTGCTCGAATTCATCGCAATATCGAGAGCATTCTCAGTCACAAACCCAATCGGGAATAAAGCGTTCATTCAAATTTTTTAATCAAAATTTTCAAACGCTGAATCAACGAAAAATTCTTCTCGAATATCTACAGACGCATCTGAAATACAAAATGGCGAAGAAATACAAACTCTTTCTGGCTTAAACAAAATTTTGTTCATGTTATGTTCTCTTTCTCTTTTTTATCATGTCCTCAACGGGTTGAATCAATTTCTGCAAGCTTTGATTTTTATGAAGAGATAAATGATAGCTATCGAGATTTATAAAAACGAGAAAACCTCGCTGAGAACCAAAATGGCGAGAAAATTCAAAATCTTTCTCATTGAAACAAAATTATTATTATTTTTTTTTCATTTTTGTATTTTATTTCTGTGCCCTTAATTTGACGGACATGAAAATTTCTAGAAGTTCTTATTTTTCATCCAGCAATTGATGCGAGCCATTGAAATTTGAATCGAGGAGCAATTCCTCGACGCGGAGTCCCGTAACTCGAATAATTCTCGAGTAACGTGCGCCAACTCCACATGAAAATTATTTATTTTTCCTAGATTTAAATAACAACTGTAATATAAATTGTATCTGTATTGTTCATTATGAATTATTCATTGTAATACAAAACTAGAAGAAAAACAATAAAAAAAAAATGTATAGATTGTGGATCCCCCACTCGTCTCCTAAATTCTTGTATTCCTCACTATAAATAAGTAATTTCTTGTTTTTTTTTCCTAGGTAAACAACGTCCATCGACTTTTAATTTTACAGGCTCGAAAAATTCTTCAATAATCGAGTATCGTCATTGTAGCTCGAAAAAAGCAAAGTGAGTATCGAAGAAAATTATAATTCTTATCTATAGAAAAAAAAGGAAAAAAACGTTAATTTCAATGGGCTTGGATTTGGCTAAGGACAGATTATAAATAAAAGTAGCTTACGTCCACGTTTATATACATAATCATTATGTATTTGTAGCTTGTACCCATTACACCTTAGTAACATCAACAATGTTTTTTTTTCTTTTTCAATTCTTATACAATTAAATATATTTTTACTCTTATATGTCGTATAAATAAGTGGGCGGGGCGTGCACCTAAGGCTTGTTGTTTTTATATTTTTTAAACTTTATTTGTTCATTCTCTTAACGTTTATATCATCTCTTCATTTTTCGTACGGTTTGACGAGGTTTTTTTTTCGTTTTTTTGTTGTTGCTGGTTCATGGTATTCATCATATTTTCGTAATCTCGGGCAACAGAACCTTCTCTTTTTCTAGCTGTCTCTCTCTCGCTCTCTCTCTTTTCCGTTCTCCATTATATCCTCTAACTTTAAGACTATTTTTTTTTCTTTGTAAACGTGATCACAGTGTAAAGCGCATCTACCCTATCCCGAAGTTCCCTCGGCTCGAGCTTGCATCTGGTCCATTTCTCGATCTTACATTTTTTTTCTTTTCCAATACATTTATTTTATTTTTTCTTTCATTTTTGTTTTTTTTACAATCCGAATTTTTTTAAGTGCATTTGTATATTACAATAATTTGAGAATTAACCCTTAGCTGGCACACTTGTATAATATACGCGCCAACAGGCGTATAACAAAGCTGACATACAGTAGTTTTTTTTACCCCGAGCACGCGAAAAGGCTTGCTGCGATTAATCATATATTATTTAATACTTCCTTCGAGGGGTGCCATACGTTATTCGATTCAAGTTCAATATCTACTTAAACAAAAATAATTTCGAAGGTGAAAAAAATGTAAAAGTTGCGATTTTAACCGAAAAAATGGAAACTTCGTCGTTTTTTATTATTGTACTCTCACCATTAAACAGGATACTCTCGAAATAGTCGACTTTCAGACGAAAAAGAGCCTGATAGTGGCTGTTCGGGAAAATTAATTAATTTATTTCTCAAATCGTAAAGGTTCTCGAATTATACTTGGTTTAGCTTAGAGGTTTTTTTACCCCGGTGTGCCAGCTAAGGGTCAATAAAAGTTGTTGCTCGAGACGCTATACGAGGAGAAATATCATCTCCGCGAACGATCAGGCACTTTTAAACGAACTTCTCGAGTCGTCGATATTCTCCCAATCCCTGTAGTTTTTCGGCATCCGTATTGTGTTATTTTTTATTTTTATATCTTTTTAATTTTTTTACAATTGAAACAAAAATATGATGAACACGTGGCTGGTCATATAAAAGTTTTCTAAAAGAATTTTCGTCGCAGCGACGAACAACCGAAAACAATAATTTCATTTTGCATAGTTTAATTTCGATTTTTAATCAGTACGACAAAATAATATTTCTTTCATAATTTCATTGAGAACAAAAAATTCTTTCCGACGAAACGATAAATTGTGGTTTTAATTTTTTTTTTTTACACGTTCGATGACTCAATGCACATTCGATTAAAATATCGGCGTTTTGCCATCCACTTTTGAATATGAAAATTACAACTTACGTTGGTTGCCACCTGTTTTTGCACTCTCATTCCTTAGAATTACAACTTTCTTCCTTGGAATGCAAGACATAATAAATTACTTACGAATTTAATAAATAAAATTGTTCAATAAATCAATTAATTAATTAATCAATTGAATATTCCTCGATATACAGAATAGTTATTAAATAACTACAACCATTTACAGCAGTGTATTTCTCGTGTATATTAGTGTCGGTGTCTCTTTGCAGTGACGCAATTATATATATATATATATATATATATATATATATATATATTTATATATTTATTTATAATTTTATATAATATATAAGTGAGAGTGTGTATTTGTTTATGTATATATTATGTATATACCATTTAAATCGTCTTCATTCACCTTTATCTCCCTTTCTCTCTCGCTATCTCACTCGCTCGTTCGCTAATACTCTTTTGTACAAATATTTATATATAAAATATTAATCAGAGACGAAATGCTAAAAACTCTCGACTCTGCTCAACCTAAAGAACCCCGACCTTCATTCGGTCCTATTTATCCCTCTTTTTTTCTGTATTTTTTGTATATATTTTTTTTGTAACGATCTTCTCGACTAAATTAGTACGTAATTCTGTAAATCCGAGCCAACTTTTGGGCAAATTGTCGTCGTTTTAATCGTCGCAAAAACTCTTCCATTCTGCTTTTTCATGAAAATAAAAATAAAAAACCCAGAAACGTACATTTTTTTTCGTGCGTTCGAAAATTCGATAATTGCGCGGATAGCGACATTTTTTGAGTACGCAAACTTTCAGATTATCGTGATTCGAAAAAACAAAATCAGACGAATAAGGGGTAACAACCAATGCTGTACGCGTTCAAGAAATTTCGCTGATTGATAAAAAAAAAAAAAAAAATAAATCAAAAAATTTCACGGAGAATTTTCATCCACAGCTTTTCACAGCGATCGAAGCTTTTTAGCTCAACGACATTTTTGTTCAACACAATTTTTTTTTCGGATTCGTGCTTTACCAGTATCGATTAATTTGATTAATTAATTTTCCTGTCTCAATTTTCTCCGAGCCATTATTTCCAGTAGCTTATTTGTTTCATTATGTTTTTCCGACTGCCTCGACCGAATCTCGTTAATAGTCTATACGCAGATCAAGAGTTAAATGTGCACATTTATCTATTAATTATATTATCTTTGTTCTGTTATAATTACTATTATTACTTGAGGGCACTTTGAGGCATCGTGGAGGGGATAAAAAGCTGTTAAGGCGGCAGCACTCGAAGACTCTACGTCCGTTTACGTTGTTCAATCGAAATTCTTATTAAAAAACCAGAGAAAAGAAAATTTCCTCTTCGCGATAAGCGGCATTAGACGTTTGAATTTTGTTAGTTCATTTCAACATTCATTACAATGCCGACTGCTCGAAAGAGTATCATTCCCACGGATAGATACGTAAAATCATTTACGTTGAATCATTTGTTTTTTTTTTTTAAATTAATTTTTGGAAAGGGACACGAAGGTAACACCTCGAAACGAGGACTTCCCCAATCTACGAATCATCTAAAAATTCATTCTCATACAATCCTTCTTCGATTCTACCTTAATAAATCCTTAATTGTTTTCCCTTCTTTTTTTTAAATTTATTCCTTATTGTTCCATATATCTTTTTTTTTTATCTACCTAGTGCGAGTGTGTGTGCTTGGGTGGGGAAGGGGTTAACGTTAAAATTCGCGACTCCTCCCGACTCTTCTCGCGTGGACTACGCATTTTACTTCTCATCTATTCACTGTTTTGTTTTTCTTTTTTTTTTTGTTTTCGTCTATCGGCTAATTTATTTAGACTATGGTTAATAGAGCTTGGAATAATTCGGTGAAGCCCTACTGGACGGATCGTTCGTGTGGTGTCAGCACGATGGACGAGTGAGTGTGTTGGCAATTATCTATTTTTGTTTCTATCTTTTTAACGTCGATCGGACTCCCTTTTTGTCTTGTCAATCGTTTTGTCTGCTGCTTCTTTTTCTTCATTTCGTTCTTCTTATCCGTTAAAGGCACGATTTGTCCCGTTACGCCAAATTCTTTATACATTTTTAGCCGGTACAGCACAGAAAATTCTGTCCAAACATTAATTCTCGTCGTATTAAAAATTTCCCAACAATTAATTTTACGAATATCCGAAAATTCGTAAAGCAATTTTATACAACATTATTTTTAAATGGTTTATACCATTAATCTTTCAATTTTAAACTGGCTCCGAATATCACTGAAAACCTTATTTCCTCATCCAAATAAAAATCAATTTTTTTTTTAATTCGAAAATGATTTAAAAAAAAAAAAAAATCCGAAGCATTCGTAAGAAAGTCGGTTTAATTTATCCATAATGTACGGTTAATCGCGATTCCGTCTTCGTGTCAAAATTGTCGTCGACGATCATTCAGCAACGCCTGCAGTTTTTTGTTTGTTTTCCGTTATCTTTTTTTTTTCGTAATCGTCGCTACTGATGACTTTTGCTTAACAAGTGTGAATTAAATTGATAAAGATTGCAGCACTGTTCGCCGCATATATTGCACTTCCACGGATTGCTGTCGCTGTGACAGCCCTTGTGAAGAAAGTATAGAGTTTGATCGGGAAATGTTATTCTACAGTGAGTGCATTGCAATCCGCTTGTACGAGGATCCGGCCTCGTCGAAGTCGGCGGCTCGCCTCGCGAATGAGCGTTAACGCTCGAACCATTGTTATGATTATTGTTGTTATTCGTGTTATTATTATTATTATTATTATTATTGTTATTATTATTGTTGTTGGTCGTGGTAGTTAATTTACGACGTAAATCGTCGCGCAGCAACGATTTTAACGGGGATACCTTGATGAGCGACGGCAGTGGCGACAAATTGCTCGACGTTGCACCGATCTCGTCCATTCCGTTCGTGTTTGGTTCTTGCTTTATCGGTATCAACGATATCGATGGCGTTATCGCCTCGTCCCCGCCACCAGCGTTTCTGAATTAACGAAAAATAAGAAGAATTTTTAATCCACATCTTGCTACAGATGTCAACTATCATTGAGCCACACTATGTATAACGCTCGAAGGGATCGGATTTGTAGGACTTTGAACTTTTTCGAAAATTTACGTTTCGCTATTACTTACGTCAGCTTCGATCAATGTAATCCGAACTGGCTACGTGTTTGGGATATCATCTAACCGTGGCAAGTATGAAATTTGATGAAGTTCGGTCAAGGGGGCGGAATTGTAGATGAGGAACAAGCTGAGCGTTGAAACTTGCAAATTGCTCCCTCATAATTCAAGATATTACATACAAGATAAAATAGTTCTTCATAGAGAAAGATTCGTATTAAATATTTATTTCTGAGAGAGCAGTTTGCAAATTTTAACTCGCATCTTCAATGACTTTTTCAGAAAGCACTTGTCAATGAAAAAAATGTCATCGGGATTTTCCATATCGAGATGTTTGTTAATGCGTAAAAAGCCCTAAGAAACATATTCTAAAACTCTTTTGAAAATAAGTTTGGTTAGAAGTAAATAAAAGGGTATAAGTGTGTGGTGCAACGGTTTGAAAAAAAAAAAAAATGAATAAAAGAGAAAGAAGTGTTTGAATATAAATATACCGATGGATAGAAGTGTTGATCGACAAGTGATGATGATGACTGCTGCTCGGTGCGTTGCTATTGCTGTCCGCGCTTTGGGGACTGTTCGGGCTGTCACCGTTCAACGGTGCCGGGCTCTGATCACGCTGTCCAGCCGCCTGTTCCGGATAGGGAATCGATATCTCGACGTGGGGCGTGAGAAAATGCATCGGGGGCGTCGCGTTGTCCGCCGATCTGTTGCCGGTACTGTCGCCGCTGTCGGAAAGCGGAGCCGAGGGCATTGCCTCGCCCGGCGAGCAACTGTTCATCAACGACGTCGAACTGTTTGGTCCCGGATTGTCCAAATCTATACCGTGTCTGAATTCGTAATTATTATAAGTTATTCGCAAAAAATGTATATATATTTAAAAAAACTTAATTATCCCTCGCTTCGGATAGTTTAAATTAATGTTTATTCGCTGCTCTTGACAGTTTAAAACTTAAAATATACTTTGGAACATGCTGCATAAAACAAAAATGAATAAAATAATAATTAAATAATACAAGACGAACCTGTTAAAAAAATGTAACCTCAGACACTTCATAGTAGGAGCTCGATAGTTGCAAAGCGGGCACGATTTGACCATGTCGTGTTGACCCACGTGTTCGTTCTGAAAATGCGCTCTCATGGCTATCTGTCTTTGGAAACCTCGGTTACATATTGGACAGTGATAAGGCAATGTTTTCGAGTGAGTCGTAAAGTGTTCGGCCAGATGATCCTTCCGGAAAAATCTCTTCTGGCAAACTCTACACTCATACGGTTTGACGCCCGTGTGGCGCATCTGTACAAACATTAAACAAAAAGTAATTAGCTCAATTTTATGTATTATTTCGAAGTAACGGACATTATTCAACCTAATTACGATAAATAATTAAATTTTTTAAAGATTTAACAAAAAATATCTCACTTTGTGTCTTCTCATGTTGGCCCCGTTGGAGAATTTCATGTTACAAACATCACACTCGAACATTTTTCTGTGCGATCTGTGACCCGAGTGTCCCTCATCACCGTCCCCGTCGTTTTCCGTTCCCTCAATGCCTTCCGTGCTCTCACCTGCCTCACCGTTTGCGCTACACTGATCTTGATGAGCGCAAAATGCTGTTTTGTTTATCGTTTCGTAATTGTCGCAACGGTCACATCTGCCAATAAAGTATTTTGATAATTAAACAAAACTATTGATACGCATTATTTTATTGGGATTCTCGACTGAGAACATTTGGGCATGGACTATTTATGTTTTTAGCCAAAATTTTTTTTAGTCCGGTGGAAATTTGCAAATTCAAGAGCTTGGAGTATTTTAGCTATGGAAATAAGATTTCCTATCGAACCTATCGAACAACATTTTTTACAGCCAAATGCAATTTTATTACTGTTGACAATTTTATTCTTCGCAGAGAAATAATTTTCTATCAAACCTGAAGGCCGGCACTGCGCCGTCGCTGCTGTCATAGTTTGTGTTTAAAGCCGACTCGTTGTCCGGATCTAGCGACTCGTCCTCTCTATTATTGGATGAATCTCCAGCTTCGACGTGCGTCGAGGAATGAGAATCTACCTCGTTTTCCCCGCCGCCTCCGTCGACCCCATCCGACATTATACCGAAAACGGTGAAACTATCCTGGATTCTTCATTTACCCTAAAAGTACCAACTTCACAATTATTCTTGGAACATAAATATTCCAATTGATTATAAACCTTTCAATCAATATTGATTTGGTAATTCTATCGAAGAATTTGGCAAAAAACACTTGTCAGAGAGTCATTCTTGACAAACTTTTCCAGCGATTTAGAGCAAATCAACATCGATTATCCAAAAATATCAAATTCCATAATGCCAGATCTCCCAACTTCTTAATTACTGGCACAAAACCACAAATTTGACACGAAAAAACCAGCAATAACAAGATTTTAATAAACGATCCATCAACAACTCCAATTCTTGGCAGCGTCGAACACTCCGTTCACAAAAGGCTGTTTCCACAAAAAACACAGATGTACCAAAACACTATTTGGATCAAACGACTATCGAACATTTGAAAATACTCCACAATCGTACAAACAATTTAATCCTATTGCCCTAAAATCTTCTTTCCAACAAATAATATAGTTTTAAAAAAACAATCGCTCCATCGCACCAAATTCTCAATATTTTTCTGGTATTTTCTACAAATCCAAAGACAAATCCGCTGCAAAAAAAATCTTTGCAACCACCATTTTAAACAGCCAACATCATAAAAAAAAACGTATTTCGACAACTTGCCAACATCAGAATCGGGGTCATAATGGAATCAAGAATGATCTAAACAGCACTCCAAACAAAATGTTAAAAAGAAAATTAAACAAAGAAATGACTCAATAACAGAAAAAACTGAATGTTTCTCAATCACTTGAAACACGAGAATCGGGGTCAAAATGGAATCAACGATAATCCTCAAAATTACTCAAAACAAATAATGGAAAAATACGATTAAAAAAAGAAATAAACGTATGAGGGAATTGAGTATCGTAACGAGTGTGGTTGGTGTACCTGCCAGGGTTGTACGGTTGTGCCCGTATAGTTGTGACAATAACAGTCGTTGAGTTTGACGAATAATGGGTAAAGGTAATAATAAATATAAAGCTTGAGATGAAGAGAGTGAGGGAGGTGGGGCGAGGCGAGGCGAGGCGAGGCGAGCGAGCGAGCAAGTGGACCTAGCGAACGAGCGAGAGACAGAGATAGACAGAGAAGGAAAGCGAGGGAGAGAGAGAGAGTGATTGTCCGGACTGGAGTGAGCGAGTGAGAAAAGCCATGATTTAAAAAAATCCTCAAGAGCGAGAGAATGTTATATTCGTTAGTGGTAGAACGTGTGAGAGACACGGAGAGCCTCTTTCGAGTTATTCGAGAGCAAGGTGGGCAAAGGGGCGTTAGGTAGATACGTACACGGACGTCGTAGTTGTTTCTGTGTATATTATATACGTGTATGTCTCTGTGTGTGCGTGATTACCCAATGCTGAGAAGATTACGGCATAGAAACACCTGGCGACTGAGCGCAATGCCAGAGTGCACTGCACTTTGTCCCAGTTTTCGTCCGAATCCGCCGTCACTCGTGACGTAGTTTTCGCGGCTTTTCAGTGGAAACCATCGCACACAGCCAATAGTGAACGTTTCACGCACATACACGAGTATCAGCAGTAGAAGCACTGCAATACCTTTTTTAAACACCTATTGAATTCCGTACAATATCGGAATTGATCGAAATTACCGAAAGACGTTCCACCATGCGACACGATTATTGTAATTGAAAAAAATAATAATTTAACGAATAAAAAAAGCTCACTGGTGTCATCTGTCGGATTTATAGCAGATTTTTCACACGAAATACGAAATGAACTGCGATTTTTTTTGAGGTTGGATGTACTACATCTGCCTTTTGTCTGTCTCTTTCTCTCCCACACAGATTGCAACGAGTGCGAGAGGTGCGTTTGGAAAACTCTTGTTCTCGGTCATCGTTGATTCTTCGGATGACAAACGAGAACGGTTGACTGCCGAATTCTGAATAGCAGTCCACCGTTCCCGTATTATGTTCGATAGATCAATCGTAGCCGAAAACAATGTTTTATAGTTTTTAAAACGATTCTTTTTTCATTACCAACCGAGCCCACCGCCGTCGAACGAAAAATTCTGATGGAAAATCTGTAAGGCTCTTTTTTTTTTTTTAACTTACTGACATTCCACGAGGTGGCGGGAGAAGGGGCGAGGGTCTTCCTACTCGAAACACACTGACAATTTTTTTTTCTGCTTTCTTTCCTTCGACGGTTTCTCAAACTCGTCGCACGTCTCGCTTTTTATCACGAAATTCCGACACGCGCATACTTTTAACGTATTTCGTTTTTTTACATTCTTTCTGGTTAAATTATTTTCATTTATTTATTGCTGGCGTTTGTTTTTTCTTATTTTTTTTTCGTTGATTATTTGCGACACGAAGAGCCCACGGGCCACGGGGAGAGCACGAGCGCACCGCGAGAGCACCACACAGCCACACCGTTAAATGTAACGGAAGTCGCTGTATACGTGTGCGCCTTTGCGTTCACCAATATCGTCATTTGTTCCACCATTGTTGCCAATCCATTATGTTTATTTATTTTCAACAAAAATTAGGAATGAAGTTTTGTAACGATGATTGCGATACATCGGGCTTGTGAAAGCTCGAAAAATGCAAGAATCATCGTTGAGCACTTTTTTTCCAGTGTTTTTGTGGATTTTTTTGAGGTTATTCGATAACTTTGGACGATGGACATAACCTTACTTTTAGGGTTTTCGATTGGCAGCGCTTGGTCGTCGTGAAATCGACAGCTCGTCAAAAAGTCACAACTACGCTTGTCCGGGATATATATATATATATATTTTGCTTGCTCGTTTTGAGTGTATGGGTGAAAGATTTGGTGTCTGTGTTTTTGACGAATGAAAACGCTGCCACCGGAATACAGACATAATACAAATTCAACAAACATTTGCAAAAGGATGAACGACGCCGTGTGTGTGTGTGTGTGTCTGTGGAACAGTGGCACAACGAGAACGAGTCGTGCACATAGAGATTTTTTAGTGTTTTTTGTTTCGATGTAAGAGTTTTACGTTTATCTCGAGTGAACATTTTTTTGTTTTTTTATTTCTTTATCTTTTATACTCGACTGCTTCTCGTTGTGCAAACAATACGAGGACGAAATTTACGAGGACCTCGACCTGCGCTTCGTTATTCGTGGATTCGCTTCTGTTCACGGTAAAATTAACTTTATTTTTTGTAGTGTAAAAATACTTTTGAATCTCGATAAATTTGTGATAAATTGTTTCGTTTTTTTAATTAAAAGTTTGATGTGATTTTTTTTGTTTATTTGTTTGTTTGTTGTTGCAAATTTTTTGTCGAAAGGTTTTTGAGACAACTACTTGGGGATGATTTATTTGTCGGAAATTTTGTTGGTTATTTCGAAACTTGTAACACTTGTTGATCGTACATAACCTTAATTTTTCCAAGTTCTGTCGCAAAAGCTGAGCCAGCGTTTTATTTTGTTACTTAAAAAATAAATTAAATGAAGTTCTGTATTATACGATGTCCTCTCTAACGTAAACATCGGGACAAACGTCAAAAAATATAAATTTTTGAGCAAATTCTGTTCTCAGGTTATACCTCTGATTTTTCGATTATTAAATCGTTTTCACGTGGACAAACGTGAAATTTGACTGCATGAAAAAATGTTGAGACATATTGAAGGTGTGTTTAAACATTTGTAGAATGACTGAACACACTGACAATCGTTTCGAAACTAGTGCGCATAACCTCCAAATCATTATCTCCACGATCGTCTGCGCTCGCTCGCTGTTGCGGGAATGCACCGCTCGCAGCTCTGAGCCTCTGAGTTTCAATTGTCTTATCGATAAAACTCTCGTTCACTGCGTTTCCAGTCAGTCGCGTTAAGGCGATGCGCTGCTGCTCGGTCGGTAATATAAAACTTTAAAGCATTTTTCTCGATCGTTAGTGATCTCTCGGTTAAAAAACGAGAATGGTTGTTCGCGTCTCAGAGTCTGCAGTCAACTCTTCTCGTTTTTCATCCGAGAAATCAATAATTTTCGAGAACAATGCTTTGGAGAATTTCTTGAATTATTGAGATACTCGTTTGAACAGATAATTGTGACTATCATGCAACGATAAATTTTTTTAGATTTCCGCGATGATTATGAATGGTATACATGAACTATTGTTTCACAATTGATTCTAAAGTTTAATAGCAATTATTATCATCCATCATAATTTAGTAACGGAACTATTTGAAATGCATTTTTATTCGATGAATGTCCATTTCTGACTGAGACAGACGATATGTAGCACATCATCAGAATTTTCGTGGCGACTGATTTATATATATTTAAAAAAAAACGTCCCGAAATACAATGGTTTTTAGCTACTCGCGCATTCCGGAAAGCCGACCGCGACGAATGAAATAGCAACCGGTAGCTTCCGGCGTGTTGTAAAACTCCCGGGTGAAGCTTGATCCACGGGAAGTTGTCAATTATTGGTGACGCAAAAATTTAGGTAACTCGGTAATTCGTTCGAGGAAATCTTCATTCCCGCAATTTTTCAACATTGAAAATTGTTCGAAAGTTTAAGAAGTTTCTTCGTAAAAAAAATGTCGTCGACGTACAATTGCATTGAAAATCCATGGAAATACAAGAAACCATTGCCTGCGTCTCACAATCCTATCATTAATCGTCCCCTCATTTGAATCCGGAAACTAAACAGTGACGAAGAATGGACGGTTTCGCCTCAGAGAAATCTCGAGTCTTTTCGAAGATAATATTCAAACACGTTATCACGAATACCATTGGAGACGATAGTTCGTTCACAGCGTTTACCATCGACAAAGATTGACGAATATCGATGACTCAAGCTCTCAAGAACATAAAATATATTATTATTATTACTCGGTTTAAGATTGGTTCATTTGAAAGTTAAAAGATTAAAATTATAATTAGGTTAGATTTATTTAGAATTAGATTGTGAATTGTTTTTTTCAATCAATATTAATTATATTATGTTGATTAATCTTACTTTATTCATTAAAAAAATATTGATTATCGCATTGAATAATATCGATGACTCAAGCTCTCAAAAATGATGTCCCGATATCTCTAGTTGGTTGGGGAGGGAGAGGGAATGGAAGGATTGTCGTTTACGATGGCTCACGACTAAAACATCGAGTAGCGTTGTCTGTCTCTGCGCCTCGAAGAGAAATAATATATAGTTAATAGAGCGTAAGGCGAAGGAGAGAGGGAAGCCCACGAGGGCGTTGGAAAAACTCCGAGAGATGACAGAAGAACGCAGTCGCGGAGTCGCGCTCGGTAAGCGCTATGGTGGACGAGAACTCGTTGGGCGTTGCTCCATGTTGATGAGTACCTGTTGATCGATTCATCGCTGCTGCATATCTTTTCATTTTTTAATTACACAAACACCTTGACAACCAATCAAATTTATTTCACTTGTGTGTGTTACTAAACGTACGATAATAATAATAAAAATACCAATAGTAATAATAATAATAATATTAATTAAAATAACAATAACAATAATAAAATTATCATGGAACGACACGGTAAGGTTTATTTACAACAAAAATTGTAATAATTTGTTGGCGTTAAAGAAATTTATTGGGATAGCCAAATTCAAGATAACCATTGTTATTTTCTATTGTATCATTTAGTGAGATAGAGAAATTCAACACTGAATGAGCTAAGAAAAATGAGTAGTTATAATGTATTAGGAGGCCTCGTCCTATAATAAATTATATTATTATTATATAATTCAGTATAATAGGTAAATCGCCAAATATTATTATTGTTGTTGTTATTGTCGTTATTTCTGTCTCTCTCTCAATTATCATTATTATATGATATAAACAATAATAATAATAATAATACAAGATTGTGTCCCCGCTCTGGAGATCCACGTTTGTACCGGCTTAACGGCCACGGAAGCGGCTTACGATCTCTTGGGTGTCACTGTGACATGTCCCACATAGTCTGCCACGATGAAATAGCAGACGAGAGATTGAAAGCGCCACGCTACGTCAATAATTACTACCGCCCGAACCACGTGCACTTAAAAATATGACAGCTCTTCGCTACACGCAATTTCGGGTTTTTTCGAGAGTTTTTGCGAATTATCTCAATCAACGAAGAAAAAACAAGTTCTACGATACGTGTTGTTAAATTAGTTATAAGAAACACAAATACAGCTATTGATGACCAAAGAATAATAAATTGTACCGACTTATTTTTGTTCGTTTATTTATTTATTATTATTTTTTGACAAGTAAGAGTTTTGAAAAAATTAGTCAAAATTAGACAAAAGATTATAATATATATAAAATATATATAAAATATATATAATATTAGAAACTATACCTTTCCGAAAGGGGTCGAAGATACGGAGACACCGGGAATCCCTTCGGAACCTCCAATGACTCATCTTGAAGCCTTTTGTATTGCGTTTTCGTCGAGACTACCAAAGTAGCGACTGTCGCCGCGGTTTAAAACTTTTTCTCTCCAAAACAAAGCAATATTTTTCTCAATAATACGAAATAAATTGATTCTTTTTATAATAATCATATGATAAACATTTAATAACGATTAAAAAATAATAATAATGACGATCTGTTTTCGGCCTCTCCGTTGCTACGAAGACCGGGAAACATTATTAACATCGTTTTAATTATCGGCTAGTCTCAATTATAATCTTGAATGCAGTGGCTTGATTCTGGTTTCAGGATTGGATCATGGGCAAGGGTGAAAAGAGCAACGGCACCGAGGCTAACGAATCAACGACTTTTCTCACTAAAAGTTCATCCGAAGCCAGCAAAACGCTGGAAGCCGCTTTGCTCCAAATGGACGGCATCATTTCCGGTAAATAAATATAAATAAATACCGTTGATTATCATAATAATGATTATTATTTCTCTTGTTATTTCCATCAATTATTCTTCAGTAATTCATTTTTATATAATATTAATTAAGATATTGAACATTCATTGTCGATGATATAATAAATCATAAATCGTAATATTTTATTTAACATATGTATTTATACACACTTGTATTTCTTATTTTCTACATTTTCTTATATCCTGTGTATGTGTATATGGGTAAATACGCCAAATACAGTACCGACTTGAGGCTTAACTATCAGCGATATTTCGCAACTTTAAGAAATTAAAGTCCCCGTCGGTAAATTAGCCCTTAATTTTATTCAGATTTTTTCCTTGGTTATTTTCGCTGTAATTGTATGGGTCATTCTGTGAATTTTTCATGTTTTTAAAAATTAGTTTCTCAATGTGTTTTTATGAGAAAACAAAATGGTCTCGACAAAGTTTTCTATGTAAAAAAGGTTCAGCTTTTTTAAAAACATATAAAAAAAGTTTCTCTGAAAATCTCTGTGGGCACACACACACCGATCCATATATGTTTTAATGCCAATAACTTGTTTCACTACCAAGTTGATCGAATTGATCGCCAAAATGGAGATAAACGATATCCACTTTCCCCGTCTCCGGGGCTTATCCGTCGACGTCCTCTCGTTCGGTTTGATCAGCCGCTCGTTCGCGACAAACAAAAACTCATTCACAGCCAATTATCGTCCCCCATTGGTGTTCATTGCTCTGGGAAGTGTATCACATAGGTGATTGACAATTTTCCCTTGGAAAGTCGCCGAACTACGCACTCGAACAGCATACAACTTCTTTCAAATTTCAGTTTGGAATTTATTTTATATTTCAATTTTTCAACATTTTCAGGGGCTTGCGCTGAGGGTCCCGACGGCAATTCCGAGTGGAAAGATTCGGTAAAAGATGCCACTAGAAATCTCATCACCGTCATTCAAAATTCACCAAAACCACCGCCGCCTCCTGATGTAAATACCGTGGAAATATTGCTGCAATGGATGCAACCGGTTAGTCATGGCTTTTCTCACTGTATTATCTTTCGCAACCTTTGCTACTGTGATTTATGGTGCATTGAATTCTGGTCTTTTAGGATTAGGATCAGACATCGAGACGACGTTTCGATCGACTACTTTTTTATTTATTTGGTCTTTGCTACGGAGTTTTTTTTTTTCAATCTGCAATATCATTATTTTAACGTGTGTTGAGTAGAAATTTTGTAATATTATTTTATATTCTTGATATTCCACGGATATCTGGGATTAAAAAAGTCTCAGGAAGGCTGAAAAATAATTTCAGAGCTACTGAAAATTTTTGTTCAAGATATTTCGATCGAATTTCGCAATTTTTCTGACGCTATTAGGGCGTACAAATTCGCTGACTAATATTACAGCATCTATGAATACACGTGGTAACGTCGTTGAAATTAATCACCCAATGAATTACGAGTTATTTCTTGCCCTTGAAATTCCCACTGAAAAAGTCAATCTTCAGAAGATTCTTGAATTCTATATAAAACAATCTTTACGTTCGATATAATTTTGTAATATTTAAATTAAACGAAATGGTAACAAGGAAATTGTTATTTTTTGAAAATTTTAACAAATTTGAGAAATTTAATAAATTCAATAAATCTAACCAATTTGACGAATTGACGAAAAAAGCTAAAATTAGTAACGTACCATGAATGAACCAAATTAGTATCGCAAATTCTTGCCCCCATCTGCCGGTTCTCCAATGTAACATTGCAGATCGCTGCAGTCTCATAAGAGTTTTTCGAGGCCAAGTGGGTGACTTTTTAGTGTTTGAAAATCATCGCTGTTTAACAGCTGAATCAACGCTCGTTATTTCGTGCTCCAGAATCAACGCTGTGAAAATAAGTACCGAGAGACTGTGAGACTATTAGCCTAAATTTCATAAACTCGGACGAACTTTATTCAGTCTCACGTCGAAATCAAGTTCGAATTACGTTTGTGATATCTATTTTGAATGCAGGTAAGTAGAAATGAGAAATAATTAAATATAAAATAGATGAATCAGTTTATAATTAATAGTGTAGCTTTTAAGACACGTTCGGGTTTCGGTAACGGAATTAGTACCACTGTACGTCTTGTCTATTCCCATCGAGATGCCGGACGCGTCTAAGTTCGTTTCCGGACGCTGGTATCCTTACTCACGCACACAAACCAAACTGTGTAAAAAATCCGTTACCCCTTTATTTTATTTAAATTAGAAAAAAAATGTTTCTCAATTTTTGTCCAATTTACATAATCGTCACAATATATAATATTTATTCTACTTTTTGGTCCTGACATTCCACATTAAAATGTTATGTGGCTGAACTTTTATCGAATTTTATATTTTAGAAAATCCCTGCAACATTATATTTCGTTATTGACTCTTTTTATCTTTTATTTATTAAATTTTTTAGTCGTTAAAATTACGCGTCCAAATTTTCGGCGGCCGAAAGTTTCAACAAACGAACCTTCCAACGTGTCTTTTGTTCCGTCAAAAGCAAACAATGAGGATCCCCTGAGGCTTCCAATCTGTTGGAAAAAAACTGTGTTTCATTTCTTTTTTTCTATTTTCTCGAGTCGTGGATCGTCGCAGCTGAGAAGAAAGAAGAAAAGGAAGACTCGTAGAGAAGGTTTTAACGCCTGAAGGGTGATAAACCACCACTGCAACCGTCTGGCTTTGGTATACAGCAGGGACGGGCAGCTATGGAAATGTATTTGAAATACTTTTATCATCGAATATTTATTAATTATAATGACTATTGAACCTCAGAATTCATCATAAAACAATAATCAATCAAAATTATTAAAAATTAAATACAGAAATGTAAACATTTTGTTTACGCCGTGATAGTTGACCCTTAGCTGGGATACCTGTCGCTGCTGAGCGTATAACATAGCTGACAGGGGTCTTTTCGACCCCGAGCACACAAAAAAACTTGCTGCGAGTAACCAATTTATTTTTTCACTTCAAAAATATATCATATGTCATTTGATTCTCCTTATGAGGGATGCCACAGGTTATTTCATTCAAATTCAATATTTCCTTTGGAAAAAAACAATTTTTGAACGTGAAAAAATACGAAAAATTTTCGATTTTAAGAAAAAACACCGAAACTTTCCCATTTTTCATTATATTAATCTAAAAATTGAACTGAATACTCTCGAAGTACCTTACTTTCACTGAAAATAGCCTGATATCGGCTGTTAGACAAAAGGTATTTTTTATTTTTCTTTGATCGTAAAGGGTCGTCTTGAAAGTATTTGAAATACTTTTATATTGAATGGGTGCCCGTCCCTGGTGTACGGAGGGACGAAAAAACCACAGCCTCTTTCGTACGTTCTCTTTTTCTCTCTCTCTCTCTCCTTCTTTCCCCCCTTTTTTCTTTCGCTCTATTTATAAGTGCAGTCTCGAGGATTTTCGTGGCGTTAAATTTAGACGTCGAGACGGAACGAAGGCACGCCCGTGGCGGTACGACAACCGTCGTTGTCGTCGTCGCAAAAGACGTCGCAGTCGTCGAGAATCATCTTCGAAAGTTCACCGACGTCGAAACCCTCGCGACAATTCAACAGTAACTCTGACTGCGCTCGCAGCCGAATTGCAAACCACGCGTCCTCGTCGTTATCTATGTCCAACGATCGAGATCGTTGCGGTTTCGTTGCCTTCATAAAAAAATAATAATCATTGGAATAAAAAAGCAATCGACGGAAGAAGTGATAAAGAAATATCGGCATTCGGTTTTCAAAGGGAAATCTTTTTCAAGTGGTAGTACAAGTGTTGAAAGATTTTTAGTGAAACTTGTATTATTGGGAATTCATACATTAATTTAGATATCGGTCTTATTTTCAAAAGAAAACTTCTGTAACAAAAATAGAACGGCTGTAAAAAGAAAAAATAACCACATAAATTCTGCTCCCCAATTTTTTGTCAAATAACTTCGAAACAATAAATTCAGTTGAAACAAAGAATCAAAGATAAAGAAGACGAATGAACGTTAAGTGAATAAATTTGTCCGTCGCGGAGATTCGATCAAACGCTTTTCGATTATTGTAGAAGAAAATTTGTTCTGAGAAATGTTTAAAAGTAGTGAAAAATCTTGATCAAGAAGTCAAAAGGATAATTGAACCGGTAAAAGTTCTTGTCGCGATGATGGAAAACACGTGGGCCAATGGATGCGCCATGGAGCGACAGGATTTGGATCCGATAATCGAAGAAGAGGACAAGAGTCTGGCGAAAGGTTTCTCCCTGTTCCACGTATCAATGAAATATATCGGTACACAAGTCGATCGATCTTTCACCATTTGCCTAACGATCAACAACAACGACGAATTCAATGATATTATTTTGAATTTACCCAAAAATGGTGAAATCGACTTCATACCTTTGATTTCGAGCTTTGTTAACAATTTTACACTTGAAACACATCGTTACTATTTACCTTATCATTCCTGCATTCGTTGAAATCACAAAAAAAGTTATTCAACATTTTTTTACTTAATTTCAATCATTTGCTAATTTTATTTCGATTGTTTGTTATTTAAAAAAAAATTATTTTTTAAATTTAAATTCAATTTTTCAATAATCATAAATACAACAGTTCATAATGATATGATATAAATATAATAATACAACTGAATTAGATTTAAAAAAAATAGAACCGAAGTATTGAGAAAAATAAATAAATTGAAATGTATTAAAGCTGGGAAGATTGATGGTTTTGGGAAATTTTTTTTCTAAAGGATTCTTTTTGCATTTATTTATCCAATAGTAGAACGTAGGCCGTTGGTGTTGAAAAAAACAAAAATCAAATGATCTTGGCCAACGACCAGACCTCGTTTAAACGTCTGTCCGTTGCGTACGTTTTGGCAAATGATTTTATTCGCGAGTTCAAGTACGTGGTCACACGACAACCCGGTTTCTTCGACAAATAAACAAACGCAAATGCTTTCAATAGAAGATAATAAATCGTGCGAAACGACGGAGCTTTGATTGATTTATTAGTGGTTTTTTTTCAATGTGAATAAAGCACATAGCAATGTTACATAAACATACTTTCGACTAAAAAACAGCATATGAATAATAAATTTAAAAAGTGTTCTGTAAATTAGAATAATTCGATTATTCATTGATAATTTATTAAATTTTTTAATCTGTGTGTTTTAAAATGTGTGTTGTCGAAAAGAAAATTAACAATTTTTTAACCCTAGCCTTAGCGAATTTTGTAAATTATTCTTGGAAAAAAAATGAAAAATTCCGTTTGGGAAAATAGTATTTTGAATCCCGTGGGATAAAAATTTAATAAAATTTTGACGAAAATGCAAAGAAATAAAATTCGGCAGACTCACAATCGGACTCGTCGGAAGCAGCGTCGACGATAAAGCGTTGGAACTGCCGGTGGACGCCCTCGGAGGCGTACGACTCGTCGGGATCGTCGTCTACGTCGGAACAGGGTGCCGAATATTCGGAGGATTATCCTCGAGGTGTCGCTGTAGAAATTCCAAGTCCCCCGAGCGATCGGCATGGACTTTGCCAATCTCAGGGTTGTCTCTGTCAGGTTATACAGATCATTTCTTATTTTATCTACAATAATAATCACAATAACACATTTTTTAAATGTTTATTTGTTCAATTATAATCTGTTATTTTAGATGAAAATAAATAATTTTGCTTATCGTCTAAGTATTAAATTTTAATAATAATAATAATATTGAAAAATATTTAATAAAATAAATATTAATAGAAATAATAATAGAGAATTCGTTAATTTCAGAATTGTCTTCTCGGTTATGCGAAAACTATTGCTCTTCGTGGGAGCATTCCCAACGTCTGCACCGCAACTGATGCAAATTTTGCACATCTCGCGACACTCTCGTCTCTACGCGCGAATTCATGTTCGAACAACGTTTACGGGTATTATTTCATTATTTCTAGCACAATCTTGGGACAATTTTCTTCGAATCTACTGTCACATTCGAGTTACCAGTAAGATTGTCTCATCCGGGTCATATTTTCATTTCAAGTTTTTAACCCTTAATTCGAATAATTTAGTTATTCTTTTCTTTATTTCTTAAATATTATATTAATCATTTTTCCATTTTTCCTTATAAAAATATTCATTATTTTCTTATTAAATAAAAATTCATATTAATTACATTATATATCATTACTATTATTATTACTCAGATGCAAACCTTTAATTCGAATAATTTTATTAATGCATCAAAATTATTATCGATGCTATTCGACAATAAGTTTTAGTTGCGTATTTCGATGACTTTTTTATCCGTGATTAATGAGAAAAAATGAGCACGATAATTAAACGCGCAAGTGGGGAATAATGGACAGATCGGCGAACGACGTTGCGGTTCGATCGACGAAGGAAGCAACATCCTTGGATCACCGCAATCATGGTCACGTGATTCAGCACCAGCAGCAACATCACCATAACCAGCAACAACAACAACATCAGCAGCAGCTTCACGGATGTCACCAAAAAATGCAACCTTCGCCGTTTTCGACGAAGGAAATTCCTCCTCGAAATGTTTTCCGCACGCCCAGTGTGAATTCCTTGCCGACAACGAGCACCCTCGGCGGCCGTTACGGCGGCTCTCTGGACCGAAGAAAGCGTCGTCTGCGTAATCGCAACGATCGTGATCTACGAGCCCGATCGCAGACCGATCTTCTCTTCTGCGATCGAGAAAGACCTTTGCCCGCGCATTATTGCTCGCTACAACAATTTCAATGCCCGAATCTCACCTCGTCGCGCTATGCGAGCAATCCTTACGTCAACAACTACAACAACGACACGGAGGTACATTTATCCCGTGATTCAAAATTGAAAAGCCAACATTTATGTAAAGAAAAAAAATTGTTTTTTTTTTTTCAAACCAGACGATTAATAAAGTTTTGGCTAACTTGCGTTTGTCTTGTGATGCGAACCTTTAACCCATTTTAGACTTTTTTGTATTTTGTGGATTGATTATTGTTTATTTTCGTGTGTTGAATGCAAATTTCACTAACAATTAGGACCCGGATTGCAATGGAATGGATGTGCCGCTGCAATATTTTTTATGCGTATGGAGACAGGAATTATGATTTTTAGGATTAACTTAATTTTTAATTAATTTTATTTGTTATTTTTTTTTGCAGGAACGGTTGAGAAAATTGGAAAACGAACGGGGAGCTTTGCACATGGAAGTGTCTGTGCTTTCGGAGCAAGTTGACGCGCAATCGAGCAAAATTTTGGAACTCGAGAATATGTTGCAGGAGAAGAAGGATTCGCTTCGAAAGATGGAAGACGTTCTTCAAAAGGTTAATAAATTAATGGATAAATGATTGAACAAACAAATAGATAAATTAATCAGTCCACGTTTTTTTTTCTTACTTTTCTTTTTCAAAATAATTTTCACTGCTATCATTGTAGGAAACATTGTCGAGAAGCGCACTGGAAACACAGAAATTGGAATTGTTGAGTTCGCTGTCGGAGATGAAGTTGCGTCAGGCCAGTTTGGAGCACGAGAATGTCGCTCTTTGCAATACCAGCAGTCCCGTTTCCAATGTAAGATTTTTCACCGTCACGTTATATCTATTGAATTTTGTCTCAAATTAATTTATTTATTTATTTTCAAATATGACACTGGAATTAATATTAATAAAATCTAATTGATAATTTGATTCACAAATATAAAGACGCTTTGAAAATAAACAAATTCGACTTATACCTCTAAGAACGAGATCAAGAAGCAAAGATGCAAAAATTATTTTCTCTGGAATTTATCGGTAGTTTTGGCAAATAATATAATCGAGAAACCTGATTTACAAAATATAATTTTGTAAATCAGGTTTCTCGATTGAGCCAAATAAATAAATAAATGAATAAATAAAATACAACGGGACTTATAAAGGAGTTCTTTAACTTAAAATTACTAATCGGAACGCTTTATGACTTTTCTAGGGTGAAAGATTCAGCCGACACGCTGGCCAGTACAGCAGCCTTCCGAGGCCACCGACTACATCAAAGAAAGGCGTGGCGTTCGGTAAGGTCCCAATGCAAATTTTCGCGGCTCAAACTACCGTACCGCTGGCCGTCAGAGGATCATCCGCGAGATGTCTGTCCGCCCCAGTTCTAGGTTCAAATATTGACGACCCGTTTTTCGTGCATCTCGTTCATTGCAACGAAATAATAATAATCTACGCAAGAGCATGATTTTTCTCTGCTATTTTTCTTCACTCCCTGCTTATCATATCAATAATTTCTCGAACGCGCAGCTGCCATTTTCTTTTTTTTTCTAACAAATTCATTTGCGAATCAATAACACTACTTTGATGCCAATCATTCAATATTTATGTATAATTTACAATTTTCAACAATAATTGAGATAAAATTTATCCCAAATTTACGTGAGAACGATGATGATCATTCGTTGGAAAAATAATTCTCCGAAGATTGCGTACGGAATGTTTTTTTAATAAAAATTAAAATAACCACAAAATAATTATAATTACAACATTTTTTGTTTACTTTTTACTGAATATTTCTTTTGTGGTTAAATCATTAATATTTTTCCATTTAACTATTTATTTATTCTGTCCGTAAATTAATTATGTTTTTATTATCAGCCGAAGAAGAAAAAATCGTTATCGGTGAAGTGGCAGCGCGCGTGGAAGAGACGTCACCGAAAGCTCTGTCGGAATTGACGATGGAGGAGGTCGAGGATTGGCTTTCGCGAATCGGTCTCGAGTGTTACGCCGCTGAGCTACGACGATGGGGAGCCACAGGAACGAAATTGCTCGACTCCACGCAACATCAAATGGAAAAGGAGCTTGACATTAAAAATAGTTTGCACAGAAAAAAATTGGTCTACGCTATCGAGTCCGAACGATGCAACGGCGTTGGCTTCCTCGGCTCCGAAAACGTACGATTTTATTTACTTCACATGAAAAAAAAAAAAAAAAAAAAAAATCATGCAACGAAAATATGCTTTACAATAGAAAAAATATAAATGTTTTTCGTTTCGTTCGAACTGTGGGTTATTATCCGAATAATATTGTAAACAAAAATAAATAAATAATAGAATATTAAATGGAATACGAAGACAACAACGAATATAAGATAAATACAATATCAATTCGATACAATTAATTGAATTCACAATTTATTCTTATTTTTAATTGATATATTTATTATTATTCTGTTTTTAAAATGATTATTTCAGATGGACAATACAGCGGTATTGCGTTGGCTGGACGACGTCGGTCTTCCCCAGCACAAGGAAGCCTTTCACAACGCTAAAGTCGACGGACGTGTTTTGCATCGTTTAACGACTGAGGATCTTCTCAATCTCGGTGTTACGGCACAGCTTCACGCGGCAAGTTTACGCCGGGGAATTCAAGTTTTGCGTGAATTGAATTTCGATTTTGATAATCTTGAGAGACGTTCGGTGAACGGTAACGGCGCGGACGGCAGCAACGTTGCTCTTTGGACGAATCATCGGGTGATGGAGTGGCTCCGGGTCGTCGATCTCGCCGAATACGCCCCGAACATGCGCGGTTCCGGGGTTCACGGGGGTCTGATGGTTCACGAAGGTCGTTTTACGCCCGAGTTACTCGCCGCAATACTGAGCATTCCACCGTGGAAGACACTGCTCCGCAGACATCTCACGACCCACTTCAATCAGATCGTCGGGCTCGAAGTCGTTCAACACAAACGCGAGATGGAGAGCACTCTGGGCTTTGTCCCGCTAACGCTCACCGCTAGATTGAAAGTCAGTTTTTCAACATATTTTTTATCATTATTTAACTCTAATCATTTTTATTTATTTATTATATTTTTCGATGGACAACATAAATCCACAACTTTTTTCAATCCCCAACAATTTTGGACGATAAAAATCATCAGATACACGTTTTTCAAAATACTTAACGTTTTTTTTAACTCCCAGAAACTTGGAATATAGAACAATTTTTTATTCATAAGATTTTTTAAATTTCCAACATTTTTAGACACGTATTATTTTCAAAAAATGTCAACAGGTACCAAAGAAATCTCAGTTCACATTAAAGAGAAAGAAGAGCAAGAGCGAGGCCGATTATGGGATTCTCGTCTGTCCGCTGGAAGCCTCACCACCAGGTACACCGTCGACGCCCTCGTCGACTCCGAGCAGCCCTAATCTCAACTCACCCACAATCTAACCACAATCATTGGTTCATTCGAACAGGGCATCTTCTTAAACTAACTCGTAAGTCTAACTCGACTAATGCTTCATTTTTTTAATAGAAAAAAAAAACAGAATTAATTTAAACCGTCGCAACAACGAAAAGTCGTCAATATTAAGGCGACCGCAAATGTTTACCTGAAATATTTTCGGGGCATTAAATTTTTACGGCAAGAGTACGATATCCGTGGCGCCGCGATTCGATACAGTTTTCGTATAGAACACCCCAAAATAAGACGAAAAACAGGAATAAAATTTTTTTATACGTTTTATACAAGAAGTGCATCAAAGAATCCGGACAAGAAAAAAAAAAAATTCGGACAAAGAATAAAACACAAAAAACTCGATAACTCGAAAACTAAGCGAGATATAAAAAAATGTTATTCTTGATTTTCGTCTTATTTTGGGGTGTTCTATGCGAAAAGTGGATCGAATCGCGGCGCCACGGATATCGTAATATCCCCATTTACTTACGGCTTGTGGATTGCTTTTCGTATCTTCTTCTCAATGAATTCGCTTCATCATTAATTCATTTACATCACAGCTTTTCCCTCGTCTTTCACCCACTTCCTTCGACCTCTAATCACCGCAATGCAATGCAATTTTTCAGATCTTGAAGACGAAAAGCACAAACGCATCATTGGCTGCATATAAAACCGATTCAACGATTTCTAGTGCGTCGAAAATAAATAAACAAATGAATTCAATCAAGAAATCTGCGGAAAAATGTTGCAGATTTTTATGCTCTCCGCCCGAGTGGGCAAACACTTTTTTTAAATTCAAATTGACGTTAACAAGATGACAGCGAAACAATACGAATTTTAGTTTTTTTTTAAATCACCGTCAAACCGAACATCACCTTGATTAGTGATTTAATCGATGAATAAGATCTTCTCGAATATTATTTCATTACAATTGAATATTCAATTGTATAATATAATCGTTTTAAATGCCTAATAAAACAGCGACCCGCGAGTTGCTCGGTAAAATGTTATTAAATACGAATTTTTCGAAGATAATTGTAGTTAAAAATGATAAAATCCATAAAAAGAAAATGGATAAATAATTGACACGTAATCAAAGAGAACGCAGACTATTACGTTTAAGATATTTAACAATTTACAATTTACGTTTCTGTGGGACCAGAACGTTCGATCTAACGGCGATAAAACCCAAAAAAAAAAAAAAAAAAAAAAATGTGCCAAAAACGTATGGCCCAAACAGCTTGGAAAAGCAAAAAAATAAAAAATAAATATTTATCCGTTTTTCACAACCAATGAAATATCTTCGAGTTAAGAACAAATCTTAATAACGTTAGATTATCATCTATCTACAAATTTGTGCGAGATAATAATTAACAACTAACGAGAATAAATTTAAAAACAATTCAGTAATAACATAAGCAAATGAAAATTATAGGACTTCCACCGATAAAAATTATTGCGATTTTATCGCTCGTAATATTGTTCTCAAAAACTTGTATTTTTTCTATTGACGAATTTATTTCGCCGGTTTGTCGCGTGTTGTTGACGCAAATGGAGAAAACGAAATTAGTGCCTAATGCTAAGAAACGTCGTTGCGACGAACGATTTGAGCGCGCAAAGTAATATCGACGAAAAAATTGTATTGAAACGAAAAAGAAGGAAAAATCGTGTTTAGCGAGAAAAAAAAATGAATTTAAATAATATAAAATTTCCAGATTGTCGTCGAAGCGAATCTCTCGATCGCTGACCAAATAGCAGCGGGAGAATTAGTACGATTCGTTTCAGGAAGGTAGAAAAGTAAACAATCGTAAATTATTCCTTAAAAAATGTTTGTTTTACTTCGTAGTAATAAGCGATAATTTTTTAGGCAAAGTGTATTCGTTTTTTTTTTCGTTTTTTGTTTTGTTCGTTAAAATAAATCCCTGGAAATTGTGAATACCGTTGGTGGCAGAACTCTAAGTAACGTGTTTCCCCATTTCGATTCCCTTCCACGTCTGCTGCAAGTATTACATAATTTCAGGGGAAAATCGATTGGATAGCGAGAGGATGATTTTTCACGTTGAGCAAGTTTTTTTCGAACCTGATTATCACTGCCGTATAAGTTTCGTCGAGGACAGCCATGGCGATCGTTGGGATATAGTGCGGATGAACATCTCGACAGGCTCTTCGGATTCTTTGTAGAGATTCTTTGCAATCTTCGTATCCTACCTATGATTTTATAGAGAGAAAATGATTTTAATGATCTTTAGTTGCAATGAAAAACTGAAAAGTTTGGGGCTTTCACTTTACTTTTTTAATCAATAATTATTTGACTATAATTGAATTATGATTTCTTTGTATATAATATTATTGATAATTAAATAAATGAAATTTTTATTTTTATGTAATAAATAATAATAAAATTGTTATTAATTTATTCTTAATTGAATTATCATTAGATTTTGATAATAAAATAATCGGAATCCAATAATAATGTTCCGCATAAATGGGCTTACTTTTACAGCAAGAGCTGCAAGTACTTCGGCTTGTCGGCGTGAGATTGACGATCCGCGAGAACCTGCGATGAGCCATCCATAACGAGTCGTCCTTTCGATTGTTTTCCATCGCTCTCGTACTAGCTTGTCAACCTTTATTCAAAAACAATCAACGATTTACCAAACTTTTTGAAATCGTTACCATTAATTCAGCACAATTTTTAGTTCTTCGATCTTACACCATTATTGAGTATCAATACATACATAAATTATTATTTTTCCTTAATCTTACCTCCTCGAGTACAAAACGTTCCGCACAATCTTGAGAAAACAACATTTTTCCGTCCATCCAACATACTTCGTTACTCGATTACTCAATTTTTCTATTATATAGTGTATTTTGTTGTTATTATTATTATTATTATTGTAACTATTATTGAAAATATTATATACAGTTTCTTTTAGTTGGAAAAAGGCGCGCGGGAGAGATATGAGTCGACGCGGCGAAGGACCAGAGGCATCTGTTCGCTTCTATAAATTCTTCTATCTGCTAAACCGGTGTCACTGTTATCCCAGTGGCTGAGTATCGATCGAACGCGCGCGGTTAACCCGTTATCATAGCGCGTGGCGATAGGCGTCGCGGTCGATTAATTATATAAAAAGGTTCTAACAACTCCTCAACGTTAATTCAAGTTTTATTTAAAAAAAAACTGACAAGCTTATCTTATCTGTACACGAACATTTCCGTAAATTTAAATTATATAAATTATTTAAAAATTAAAATAAAATTATCTTAGAGTTTTTAATTCTATTTAACTGTTCTTATTTTTATATTATACAGATTTTTGGAAAAAACTACGATGACGTTTGAATACATACGAAAATTATTTTCAATTATTGAAAGATTGTTGAAATTCATGAAAATCGGATTGAGATTGAAGTAAAGCTGCTGAAACAAAATTATCGAGTGGCTGTTTAAAATTGTATGCAACCAGTCTGGGAATTTCTCCCGATTCGATACTGTGAAATATATCGACGTTCTCATTATCGATCGTTCGTTCGAACTACCCCAAACTTGTTACATTTAAAAAATTTTTTATTGTGAACAGAACAAATTTCTTTCACCAAATATTTCATTGCATTTATGAGATTAATTTTTATCTTTTTTTTTTTTTAAATTCGTATATTTTACACCAGCCATGCATATCTTTGACATAAATATGACAAATATTTTTAGCATCAAACATATACGTCAAATAATCGAATATAATAATCGACAAAAATGAAGAAAAAAAAAATCTTATAGAAATCAAATAAAAAATTATTATTTTATCATAATATTGAGATTAATATTGATCCTTTTTCGCGTATTGAAATATATAATATATACAAATAACCAAATAAACTATCGGCTAATATATTTGAAATAAGAATAAAAAGAGCTTCGGAAATTAAGCGTATAATTCGAATAATGAACCTACGTGAATACTGCGTTCGGAAAAAAAACTTTCAACTATTTCATGAAGCGAAATTTTTGGCCTCGGAGGCTTCAAGCCGCCTGTCGGTAGAATAAAAATGTTCAAAGTAAATTCACAGACGTGTTGCTTGTCGTTTTTCAAGAACGACACTCTTCGAGACAAACTTTTGAAAAAATAAATGAACAAATTCGTTTGCTCAGGAATTTATATCTAAATCGTCAAAATTGATTACACACACAATCCTGCGATGCTTGTATTTATTTCTCTCGAGGTTAATCGGGTGTGAACGAGAAATCCAAACTCTGATGAATCCACTTGATGATCGGCCTTAAGTGAGTAATTTGTCAACATTATTATTCATATTATTGATCAACCATCGATTTGGAATTAATCCGAGAATAATTAAATCATTCTAGCCTGCAAATGACTTTTATTATCAACTCACAGTTTAAAAAATGCTTCAAACTCGTTTACAATTATTCTATACGGTAATTTATCGATTTCAGAGATTTTATTAATTTAAATCGGTAGAAAAATATTTTAAAACAATTTCTGAACGTTTTTAGTATTTTTCTATTATCAAATCGTACTTCAGCTACACAAATATTTATTTTCAATAAAGTGTCGATTCGTACAAAATTCTGAACTAAATTTTTGATTGACAAGATTTTTTTTGCTCACGAAAGGTTTTACGCTAACAAAAAAATGTTTTTGCATACATTTTTGAATTATTATTGTATTTTGCAGGCTCGGCCTATCGCGAATAAATATTGAAAATAATGAAAATGCTGAATCGCTCGAATAAACTCGTGTGCACGTGCGTATGTGTGTGTGTATTTGTGTCTTTTACCCCAGAGCAGTGGCCCCTCTCTGACCTCCTTTCGCACCCTTGTTTACCGCCACGTTCAATTTTATATAATTCCCGATGTATCCGCTCCGGGACTTTCCCCTCAATCGATTGACTCGTTCCCCGGAAATTCCGTCGAATAAACAGAAAAAGAACATGTCTATCAACTACCATCATATTCACATCCACGATTGACCAAACTTCTTCATTCGTTAATAAAGAGAAAAAAAAATCACTGAAATATTTTAGCAATTTTTTGCTTTTTCTTGACAATACGAAGGTCAAAAATCACGAAACATTTCAATCATTTTTTTTCCCGTAACTAAAATTTAATATTGCAGAATTAAAGTTGCGAACCAAACTGCAAAGCCCAAAGTTTCAATTTCTTTCAAAAACTGAATTTGCAAATATTCGAAAACATTATATCGCGTTCACGGATTATTGAAAAAAAAACGATAATTGAAAAAAATATTGAATGAGTTGAAAAAAAAAAGTAAGGTTATATTAATATTGTTGTTCGAACCGACGAGGAAATACGAAGAAAATTTCAAGAGGCCGTGACACTTGTGGCATCGAAACGACATAAGAAGCCCCGCGGAATCTAGTTGCGGAATTATGTTAGCTGAGAGAATGGGATGCCATCGATGGTGCGGAAACTTCCATGTCGCAAGCCCAGCTCAATCATACACCGTCCGAGGAAGGAACTTTGCAAGCACGTGGTTACAAACTCATGAAGAAACTCGGCGAGGGTTCCTACGCAAAGGTTTTCCTCATTTTTCATGCCTAAAATAATATTTTTTTTCATCGCAAATAAAATCCCAAAGATTACATAATCATTATGATTAATCATATTATAAGAGATTATAATTATATATTAAATTATTTTTTATACGGTAATTAAGTTATTGAAGGTCATTTCGATGTTTACGAATAAAAAATGTTTGAAAGGTTTATCTCGCCGAGTACAAACCGGAAAACGAGCCTGATCGTAACAACACTCTGGCCTGTAAAATAGTGGACACGTCGTGCGCAGCTCCCGATTTCGTACAAAAGTTCCTACCCCGAGAACTCGATATTCTCGTGAAACTCAATCATCCCCATATCATCCACGTTCACAGTATCTTCCAGAGGCGCACCAAGTACTTTATCTTCATGCGATATGCCGAGAACGGCGATCTCCTCGATTTTATACTGAAGAACGGAGCGGTCGGCGAGAGTCAAGCTCGAGTCTGGCTTCGACAGTTAGCTTTGGGTATTTCTTTTTTTTTTTTAACCAATAATCGCAATCGAATGAAAGGTTCACGCTCGAGCTTAAATTTAAGATAAAAATCAGATCGATCGGTCAATTACATCCCAAGATAATTCATCTTGTTTCTCTGTTCTCCACTTTCCAACTCTGAACATATTCTTCTCAGGGCCAGATTTTTAAATAATTTTGAATAAGCTATTAAAAATGGCAATCGTGCGACAGATAAAATCCCGTTATTCTTATATTTGAAAAAACAAAGTGGGTCAGGAAAATGGGGATCCAAAGTTTCCGGCACTTGCTCCGATAGCCGTAATTAACTTTTTAACGAAATAAAAAATAATTATGTAATATTTTTTCAGGTCTCCAATATCTGCACGAAATGGAGATAGCCCATCGAGACATTAAGTGCGAAAATGTTTTGCTGACAGCAAATTACAACGTCAAGCTCGCGGATTTCGGTTTCGCTCGGTGCATGATAGACGCCCGTGGAAAACGCGTCCTAAGTGACACTTATTGCGGTTCCGTGTCTTACGCAGCGCCGGAAATACTTCGGAGCTCGCCTTACAATCCGAAAATCGCTGATATCTGGTCGCTCGGGGTTATTCTCTACATTATTCTCAATCGACGTATGCCCTTCGACGATCCCAACATACAACGTCTTTGCGAGTTACAAATGAACCGAAAATGGAAATTTCGCGGGAAAGTTGCTCACTCGCTCAGCGATAACGTCAAAAAATTAGTGACCAATCTTTTGGAACCGGATGTGACGAAACGTTGGAAAATGGATCAAGTTATTCACAGCGATTGGATCGCCATGGATCCTCGACTCGTGGTACTCACACCTGCCGAGCAAACCGCACTCAACAGCGCCGTCGAGGAACGAAGAAAGATCGAGGCTAAGTACAACAAAAGAGACTCTAGAAGGGAGACCGTCGGTCACATTGCCGTAAATTTTACATTTTTATTAATTATTTATTATTATTATTATTATTTATCGCCCGTTGGGGTTTTTTAAAATATTTTTATTTTCATCCATAGAAACCAATCCGAGATATGGACGATAACAAATCGAGGAAATCTGAGGCTGAAAATGATGATCCACAGTTTGGGCTATCGGAGGAAGTCACTATCATCAAAGATGCTGTTAAGGTTTCTCTCATTTATATTGAAAACAACAACAACAAAGGCGTCTTCGATCGGATAATTTATTGATTTTGAGTAATTCTTCGAATTCATTTTTTTTCTTCGCTTAAAGATCACAGGATCAACGGTCGTCGCAGCTGGAAATTATTTTCGGAATCTCGGCGCATCGGTTTAAAAATTTCGACCAATTTTTAAACGACGTAAGAGCTTCAATATTTAATTTTCATTTCTACCGACGTTATAGATAAAAATATTAAATTGTATTACATCATATATTTCATTTCCTCATTTTCTTCATTTCGAAAATTTCTAATACTATTGAAATATTTTTAATAATTCTATCACACTTACGAGCAAATTCAACAATCATGATAAATCCTCACAATTCGAGATTTCCATCAACAATAAATCCATAAATAATTTTGTTCTCATTATCTTCTCTATAATGTGATTTCAATGCCCTTATAGCAAAAATATCGCGTTTTCAGTAATGTTGTGGAGTTAATGTTACTCAATCTCGATGCGACCATCGAGAGCAACCTAAAAACGTGCCGAAGCCCGGAAGATCGCCCAATCTTCAGACATGGTCGTGTCGGTTAATCAAGAGCTCTTGCAGGCGAAGACTGATCCACGAAGAATTTTAAAAAATTAAGAGAGAAAAAATTGAATAAAATGGACGAAAAATAAAATTTATCTTGGCGCGTGGGTTCGCAACTTTTTAATGCAACCTCTTTGAATCCCGACCGTGTCCTTGGTTATTTCTCTGAGCTTTCTGCAAAACTTCTTGACACAATATATTCGTTTGTTTCCTCAAACTCTCTTACGATTTTTCTCTTCGCCACTTGATCTTCCCCACAGTAGGTTCAACATTACTTACCCTCGCACCGTAAGATCGAACATTTTCTTTGACCATGTCTTATCGATCGTTTTATCAATATTTCCGTCTCCATTATTTCAAAATCATTTTTAGGTCTCGAATACTGAATTTTTAACAGCAAGAACTCTTCAAGCCTCCAACGTAACCGGAAGTCCATCGACGCGTACCAGCGTTCTCCAAGTTCGTCACACGACTGACGAAAAAATTCGCGTCGAAGCAATCTCAGGTACGGTTTCCAATTAATTGAATATCCCGATGTCTGAAAATCAGTCCCAAACGATCAGCAAATTTATCTTTCGATATATTGCCTTCGGGTCATTATGAAAACGATTAAATGAACGGAAAAGGATAAAAAAATGTTTTTAATTGTTATTAATAAACGCGCCAAACGTTTGAAATACGTTCGTGTGCGCAGTGACAATATAAAAGTGATTCGTGAATCTCCGTAACTGCTCGTGAATTACGACGCAGGACACGCAGGACACAACACGTGGACCTGTTATATGTCAGGTTAGTTATATGTATATATAATGAGGGTGTCAGGTGGCAGTTGGCGCATGAAGAATTCGGTCAGGAGATCGAATGTAGCGTGCGAAAAGTAAAGTTTGGGTTTACCCCGTTTTCCAGGTGGCGCTACTACGTCCACTGTCCAGTTCGCACTCATCTCCAGTATTTTCATCTCTCTCGCACTCCCACTCTAAGAGAGTCCGTAATTAATCCGTCGGCACGTTTTTGTGTTAAAGAATGACGACATTGCTGCAAGATTTACCATTTGTTGGAGAAGCAATGAACGAATCCCTCAATGAAAATGGTACATGTAGATTACATACACACATACATATTATTATTAATTTTACAATTGTATAAATAGCGATATAATGATTTACATTTTGCATGTATAATATTCTAGTTTAATTCCCGTTCCCCATGAGCGCCACTGACCATCCATCGAGTTGGCAGTCTCGATGCGAGTTATACTTTGCCGTACGACGCAGACACTTCGCATGCATGACACATTATTCCTCACTCCAAACCGATCGCATATTGCACACACACCGATTTATTTTCGATAAATTATTCAAGCAAACACAGATAATAAGACAAAAAAATACGCAAAAGAGAAAGTTGGACCCAACCATCTGCACAAGCGCACAAAAAAAATAAATCGTCGAATCCATACGCGCTCATTGCGTCTTATCGAAGCATTTTAAAAAACGTTTATACAAAGTACTGAGAGAAAAACACGAGATAACTAAGAGAGGGTAGAAGAAAAAACAAAAAATAATACAAGAAACTCGATAACGGCGAATTGCGCGGTATTCAGAAACAACAACATATGTTACGCGTGTCCGACTGAAGTAAAACTTTTTCTTCCAAAAACGAAGTTATTATTTTTATTTTATTTTTTATTTTCTTGTTAATTGTATCGTCGCCGAAGAGAAAAAGAAAATAAAGTGCGTTAAAATGTCAGTGTTGACGGAAACAAGGGAATTCTTGAGAATTCAGCTTGGGGAATTGGAAGCGATGCAATCAGTTTATCCTGATGAATTGGAAATTGTTGATCATGGAAATCTCGCTGATATAAACGAATTTGTAGCTCGCGATCGTGATTATGTTCCTCACAGACTCGAATATTCAATCGCTGTCAACATTCCGGAGGTAATATTTATATTGGTCGTCCGAAAATTCTTATTTCTTCAATTTTATTTCTTAATTTTATTAATTTATTTTCAATTCATTCTTTTATTTTTTTCATCATTCGACATAAACAAAATAGATTGGTCGGATTTTCGAAATTGTTGTGACAATTACATTTTGGAGCAATTATAAATCATTGCTGTTATGTATTTGAGAAATTAATTTGGGATAAATTTGAAAAATTACATTTTTGGAAATTGTTTTAGATGATTTTGTTTTTTTTTGTTGAGTGAATATTTTATTTTATTTACTTTGTTATTTTTCTATTTATTATTTGTTTTTTCGATATTCATTTATTTATTCATTTTTTGTAGTGATAATAGCTTGTTAATACTTTTTTACTCATATTGTCAGTCATTTAACGTTATAAAATGCTGTAATAAATAAGATTCTTCAAATAAAAATTAATTGCAATTAAAACGATAGATAGACATCTGTTCGAATATTTTTGGTCATCGACAACGCTTTCTTAATCAAAGAAGGTAAATGGATCAATGAGAATTATGTTCTTAAAAAAAAGCATCAGAATAATGAAATACTAAAAATATAATTTTTTTAATGGTTCACCGCGTGTTATGTAAAATATTAATTTTATTTAAATTCATCAATTGCAGCTAGACGCAAGTTTGTCAATTTTCTGCAATAATTTTCAGGGAAGCGCAAAGCTTCATGTAAATTTGCCACTCGATTACCCTCAAAAATATCCGGAGGTATATGCAAGTTCTTCGTTGGACAGAACGGAGCAAAATCTTTTGAACGAAGCTCTGGCAAAGTTCATTGGAATTCAAGAAATTGGCGAGCCCTGTATCTACTCGCTGGTAGCTTGGCTCGAACAGAATCTCGAGATTTATTTTCGTAAATTGAAAAAAAAAACGAATAAAAAACGATTGTACTCGGATAGCGGAAAGAAGGAAGGAACACGAAAGGATATGACTTTTGGAAGATATTGGATCTATAGTCATCACATATTTAGTAATTCGAAGAGAAAGAGCATCTTGGAGGAAGCAAGAGAAAATAATTTGTCGGGTTTCAGTCTTCCAGGCAAACCAGGAATTATTTGTATCGAAGGAGCTATGCACGATTGCGAATATTGGTGGCAAAAAGTATGTTTTCTTTTTTCAACAATTTTTCTTTTAATCACGTGGATTGTATAAAAAAAATAAAAAATAAAAATAAACAAATAATGAAACAAAATACCGATAAATCATAATAATAGTTGATAGCTATAAATTAAAAGAAATTTTGTTATTATTATTGTGTAAAAAAAATGTTTAAATATTGATTTTATGTTCCAGATAAAAGTGATGAATTGGCACAAAATTCTTGTTAAATTAATCGAAGACGAGAATCCTACCAATCGTAATTACGATGGCTTAAGAAAATTTACGGGATTCCAGGAGATAGGATTCCCAAGCTCGGATACGCACAACGATATGGGACAGTTATTTAAATATTTGACAGAACACGAATCCCAACACGTTTTTAAAGAGTTATTCGGTGTTGAAGGAAAAACCGCTTTACCCGCATAATTTCATAACATTTTTAACTTATATATATATATTTTTTTAAATTATCATTAATTTTTTTAAAAATATTTACCGAATCTTGAACGAAATAACGATCGAAACAATCATGTAATTTTGAAATATTTTTTATGTACTATACTCAATTATTTTTATACATTTACCAATCGCTCCGCTAAAGATTTATTATTTGCCTTCCTAGTGTATTTCCATTTTGATAATGAAGTGTTTTTGTTTCTTTAATTGTACAATTAATTTAAAGGGGTTTTGAACATGTGTGTATATTATGAAGAAATGATAAAGAGAGTAATGTTTTATTTTTCCAATCAACGATGCTTAGATTTTTATAATGTAAACGGTGTCTGCCCTTAGATAAAAAAATTTGTCATATATATAAAAATATTAAAAATAAATGATTTATAATTGAAGAAAAATCATTTTCTTTTACAATGAATTTTAGGAACGAATAAACCTACCTCCGTCCGGATTTAATTGACTTGTGCGACAGATTTTCAGATTTTTACACCTTTGTGACATACTGCTTCGTCAAATCTTTCGTATAATTCCGCCATCACTGGGTAAGATTTTGCACTAGAAATAAGAAAAATTTCGTCCCTATTGAATTACAAAAATAAAATTAGGCATCTTCCCTCATAAACGGAAATAATCATCTAAAATACGAATTTTCTCAGCTACAGCTACAATAATGCCCAAAATAAATGAAGCTATCGATATTTTTTGAATTAATTTTTATATGTAGTTGACGGAAAGAGTAGCAACAAATTCGGGAAACTCGTTTCTCGCTAATCATATATATATAAAATATTTGCTTTCTCATCATTTAAAAAGTCACATGGAACATCATTATCTCGGAAAACGACATTTCTGCAGGGATTGCTAAAAATTTTTCGAGCACAAAAATAATCTCGAACTTCATGAATTGACTTACAGCAAACTTTCTGGATATAAATTGACTTGCCATCTTTGTGAAGCATCTTGTAGCAATCACCAATGACGATTAAGAGCCACCGGCTTACGTCGTCCAAGAATTGCCAAACGCCAAAATCCAACAGATGCATAATAATTTCAAATCAATGTTTTGTTTTGTTTATCATGAAAGAAATTCATCTGATTGTCGCAAATCGTTGAAATTCGTTGGTGAGAAATTGTCCGGGGGCATGCGGAGCCGGCGGCCCGAGGGTGTCCTGAGCTGGACTGTGAACCTTTATCTGGCGCATGTGAGTGTCCCTGCCATTTTGATGATTGCTTATAACAGCTATTTGTATCATGAAAGTTCTGATGGGCCTTTCGTTCATGTCCTTTATTGGCACGACGACCCAGCCACTGGGCTCGTTCAGATCCATCACCTCAACTTCTTGAAGATCATTGAAATTTGTCCCAGCTCTGATGCTTATTCTGCGACAGAGATATTCTTAATCGTTCAATCGCAGCCAAAACCTTTCGAAGTTAATAATTTTTTTCTCTATATTTTTTTTTTAAATTAATTTTTTTTTAGTAATTCAGATACCTAAGTAAGATTTTTTTTACCTGCTGGGAGTGTAACTCTCATCTAGTTTGTAATCGGTGTAGATGCATATATCGCGTATAGTTGTTTTTTTTCTAAATTGAATATTTACAAGATGCGGCAATTGTCCATCGGACTGCCAATAAGTTTCCGTGATGTTGTCGCGGAGCTGATCGACTCCGAAGCCCGGTTTGCAACTGGATAAACTCCATATCGCGTGATTGCCGACCTCTCGAACCCTGCCAGCGAGTTCTTCTTGCACCGGATCCGCATCACCTGCAAACGTTATGAAATTCGGGATTAAAAAAAAAATTTCCGTTGATGTTCGACGATTTTTTAATTGATTCGATAAGAACTTGCCACCGCCGCTTGTTTTGTTACTCATTTTTTTTAGGTTAGGCTTTACTTTTTAAATGAACAACGTGCTCAGGCTGTTCGGATCGTTTCGCACGGTTTCGCAGCCGCCCCGGATAGGTTCGGCTACCTCGGTTCGCGTGCTATCAGCGCTTTGCTAATAACTCAAAATCAAAATGATTCATTCGACGAAATTCTTACGTCGAAAATTTAACCAATTAATTTTATGATTATAGCGTTATCGATCCTTCGATAAATGATCCATCGCGTACAATATAACTCGAATGAGAAATTTATCGGCTATTGCCCATTTACCAAGAAATAATGGGAGATTATCGTCGTTGCAACTTGCTCAATGAGTGCGCTGCGCGTAACGACGTTAACCCGACCGCGAACATGGCGTCCCGCAGTGAAATGTCAGACTGACCGAGAAAAACGGAAAAATACGATTTGTCAATAACTTAATCGGTGAAAAACAAACGTTGTCGGGTTTGTCAAATTATTAGGACGAAATTGGAATCTAACTGATCCGAGAGATGAAGAGGGTTATACTGTTTGTTAATGGGACCGATGTCAACGGCAAGGTGTGTGTCAATATTTTTGTTCGTAAACAATTTCTCTGTAGTTTTATCGTCTCATCGATTATTTATTGTTTCATTGTTTACCGTACATCGATGGCAGATCGAATGATAAAAAATCATTGTTGTCCATCGTGTTTGGCCCCATATTAGAATTCGCTATAAAATCGGTTGTCAAAAGCGCGGGATATTTGAACGCAATATTCTTTTAATTTTATTGATATTGTTGAATATTAATTTTTTTTCATTAGCGCCACTTACGTTTGCAATTAAATCTTGGCTGTTTTTGTTGTTGTTGAAAACATAAAGAGAAATTGTCGAAAAAGTTAAGAGAATAGATTAATAAAATAATCATGGATGCCACAGGTATTCATGGTGACACATTCGGTAGATGAGCTGCTGCTCGCGGCTGGCTTGAAATTTGAAATGACTGCCAAGAGGGTATTTACTCCGCAGGGCGGCGAAGTCGACGACATAAAATTAATTAGGTGAGTTTACAAAGGACCCATGACTTCTATCGCCGATAAAAAGTAATAAATGAAACATTTTGCGGCTATGATTTCAGAGACGATGATATATTGTACGTTTCGGCAGGAGAAGATTTCATATCGAAGCACGAGGGATCGCTTCAACAGCCGCTGAGTCAAAGAAATCCTGAGTGGGTGACGCTGAACGTTGGCGGCAAATTGTTCACGACTACGAGAAGCACGCTCACCCAGAAGGAGCCGATGAGCATGCTCGCCAGGTTGATTAACTAAATAAAACGCACGTGTGATATATATATTGAAAATTAATTAATTTGGTTTGTTTAGAATGTTCACAGAGAGCGAAGACAGCATGGAGTGGAGAATACAGCCCAGCAAGCAGGATGACACCGGAGCTTTTCTTATTGACAGAAGCCCAACTTATTTTGAGCCATTGCTCAACTATCTCAGACACGGTCAATTGATTCTTGACTCAAATCTTAATGCGGCCGGTAATTTATTGCACAAAGCGTATATTATGCAATCTATACTCGGTAAACACGATTTAAAATCGCCGTGCTACCAATACTTGACAAATTTCTATGCAACATGAGATCGATAGCCATATTAGGATTATTATTATTATTTAAAAATTAACGTCATTCGATGGATTATCCTTTTATGAAGTGCATCGGGCTATCAACAGGTCGCATGAAATGATTAATAATTTTAGTCGAACGATTTTGCGTGCCATTTCGAAATTCCAGTCGCGTTCTTCTCCCGCAACGATTTTTTCCCGTCCTACCAGGTACGTAAATTATTATCGCTGTTGGTTTTCCGGAATGTTGCTGGGATTTAAAACATCTTTTCGTCTGCCCGGACTCAGTCCGGGCTCCATTGATCTTCACATCCGCCAGTCTCGTCCGCGCAGCATCCGATGAAATTCCATGGATATTGAAACTCTGAATGGATCAATACTTTCATGACGCGTCGATACAACAGATTTCAAAGATTTTTTTTCGTATCCTTACAGCGCCAATTTTAATATTTATTTATTGAGCTTACAAATTTATCATCGTATAATTTTCCAAATGGCTGCCGATTTTCGTTCTTCCAGCAATCTTCATTTCGACAAGTCGTTTCATCACAGCTTGGCGAATAATCCGGTGTCGAATCGCGACAGGATTCGTAAATAATTTCCAATATACCGATCAATTCTTTATGGTCCGGACTTTTATTGGACCGCTCTGTGTTTATTTCTACCGGATGGACCGATCGTGGTCTTATCAAACTTCGAATTTCGTTCATCAATGCACGATATTTTTTTCGTTCTTCCAACAAATCAGCAATATTCTTTATCGTCCCCGTCATAATTTTATCGATTTCAATGGTCAATTTATTACGTTATTTCATGGCGCGACGTTACTTTTTTTTCTTCAAAACGCATTTTCGAGATTTTTAAAAAATATAAAGTTGTCAACGAAATGTCATAGACGAGAAAAACAAAGGATTATCGATTGTTTTTATTTTTTCAATACCCGAATTTTCATACTCGAACGCCGTAAATTTCTAAATAAATTATTTATTTTGGTCGAATTAGTTTGCTGAATATTTTTTGGTATTTATTCACCGTTTGTGATTGATCAGGTGTTTTAGAAGAAGCTCGATTTTACGGTATCGATGGGGTCGTGGTTACCCTCGAAGAAATGGTGGCCGACGGTGAGAAGAAAGGTAAAGGTGCCGTGGCGCTCAATCGTCGAGACGTTCTCAAGTCGATAATGTCGACGCCCGCAACGTCCGAGTTACGATTTCAGGGTGTCAACCTAGCAGGGTCTGATCTCTCGCGGCTGGACTTGCGGAACATTAATTTCAAGGTATTAAATGTCACTTCGTTATCCAGTTAATTATTTTTTTATCCTGTCGCTCGCAAAACCAACGATAACCCCTGAAAATCCGTTGAAAATAATAATAATAATAATAATAATAAAGATCCGCGAATAAACTTTTACTTTCCGGGCTTAACCGGAGAAAGAAAGTCAATCTAACTTATCCACTCTCGAGGAGTGGACAAACTCTCGAGTATCCCGCCTAGACAGTCTCTCCCGATTATACGGCCCCGGAACTTAGACCTCGCTGGTGAATTAGTTGCCGGTCGATAACCGACGGGACACGGTCTCTCGCTACGTTTTAAAATCAATTTTTCAATAATCGCTACAGAAACTTTTTTAATACAACGCTTATCTGCGGATTAAGGAGCCTTGATTACCCATTTTTTTTTTTTTTTCGTTTTTTTTTTTTTTAAATCACGATTAATTAACGACGCAGCTGTCCTTTATATCTTTTTTATTGATAAATAGTGAACAACACTGCTTTCGGATACGGATGATTCATAATAAAAGTCTATATTTCACAGAAGCTATAAAGATATCGAATGACGATCCATTTTTATGACGAATAATCCTCACGTCGCTCGTTAAAATAAGGATTATTCGAATAAATGTAAGCGCGATATAGCTGAGTCAGAGATGCTATGTAATTTTGAGCCAACAGGGTTTCGAGCATGGCTCGGAGCTCTGAAAAGAGATTAACCAAAACCCATGGGTTCTTCGACGACGGTAACTATATACCTCGCGAGTTCTTGTCTCCTTCGCGTGGTTAATTACCATTTAACGGTGCCCCTAGACTTCGATGGAGTGCAGTATCGTACACGCTGCGCTTTGCCACGAGTCTTCGGCAACGTTCGCTTCCTCAGACACGATAATAGATTGTCAAAGCCTCTCACTCGACCCTCCGAGTTTATTATCACCTGAGCATCCAACCTTTGTTAATTAATACCGCCAATAAATAGCCTTACTGTAAATAACATTAATTTAATTAAAAGTTTATAAAGATTCATCGTTTCTGCGATTTTTCGCTTTTCCAATATCCGTATCCGTATAATTGAGCTGAGTTGATTATTTTTAAAATGAAAAAATACTTAAAACCTTTTAAAACCTTCGTACCACTGATCATTTTTCTAGTACGCGAATCTTCGAGGATGCAATCTTGTAGGCGCGAATCTTTCCGGGTGTTGTTTGGAGCGCGCTGATCTTTCGTTCGCGAATCTCGAAGGCGCCCAACTCGTGTGCGTAAAGATGTTGTGCGCCAATCTCGAGGCGGCGAATTTGCATTCCTGTAACTTTGGCGACCCGCGCGGTTTGCCGGCGAATATGGAAGGAGTCAATCTAAAGGGTGCAAATCTCGAGGGCAGTAACATGACGTCCGTTAATCTCCGCGTGGCTACTCTCAAAAACGCCATATTGAAAAATTGCGATCTCAGATCGGCCATTCTTGCCGGTGCGGATCTTGAGGTATCAATCAACGTTTAATTACTTTTTTTTTTTTCGTTACGTTTCACAGAACAATTGCGTAATCATTTTTTTCCCTCCCAGTGCTGCGATTTGTCGGGCTCGGATCTTCATGAAGCTAATCTTCGAGGAGCGAATTGGAAGAACGCAGTGTTTGAGCTTATGCAGACACCACTCCACATGTCCCAAACGGTGCGATGATAATTAATGTGATACGTCTTTTAAATCGAGGCGGCCAAGTTACTTTGATTCCTTACATTATATTTATACACATATATATCGTATCGATAGATCGGAGTCTTATATTTTTCTTAGGTGCTCCGCATATTTATAAATACACATCGCTTTTGATGTGTAACAAACGGAAAATCGTTATTTACCGATGCGGTATACATGTTTTTTTATTTATTTTCAAAGATTAATAATGATGATATGTGAGTGGCCTGAGAGGTGAGTAAAATAGGACGATAGAGCGAGAGAGAGAGAGAGAGGAAAAAGGCTTCCAGTTGACGAGCGACGAGGTGATTTTGAAAATAATAAGTGTGAGATAATCATTAAGTAATTTAATAGCGATTAAATTTTTTTTACCCTAATAATTTCAAGTTTATTCAAACGTCGGCGGTTTGTGAACGACGCAGATGTGATGAACGATGATAGATTAGATTACTTATGATAAAAAGCGTCGTTATAGTCGAATAAAAAAATACTAAATTGTAAAACATAATTATCCAATTCGTACCTAGGTGACGCTCCATATATTTAAGCATACACTGGATAAAATTATATACGAATAAAATAATATTTGTATGAACAACGACATGATTTAAAAAAAACGGAAAATTGTTATACAACTGGTGTTTACCTGATCCAATCCAAATCCTCCTCGATAAAATATTTTAACTTTAATTTATTCGAGCCAATCTCTGCGCATAAACCCGGTTGCTGAATGATTATTCTACCCTTTTTTTGTTTTATAAAACAAAACTTTTGTTCCCTAAGACTAATAATTTTATTCCAGTCGGACAAAAAATTGCGAATATATTTTGTTTTTCGAAGTTTCTCTTTGAAAATCACCGAACGCATTATTTTATTGTTTGCCATTTATCGGTAGAGGGTTTTGGTCGAACGGAGGGTTTACCGAGAGGCGGTATAGGACTGATGTGGAAAGTAAAGTCGAGTTATCCCACGGGGAATACGCTGAATAATTTATCGAACCGTAATCCTGCAGCCAAAGCAAGTCGGTGCGTGCCGGAGGATATATAACGAAGAAGGGGAGATAACGGAAACGGCTCCGGCTCGGTTTCCAAAGGATCAACGTTAAAAAGCCACGTGTAAAGAGACACGGGGTCCAGAAGTTTGTCCTCCGAGAGGAGCCTTCCGCCCTCCGGCGTCTCAGCGGAAGTACCGCAGTCGGAACTCTCACTCGGCGCTCGTCGTACATCTCCTTTTCCTCCTTTTTACAACACTCGCATCACACATTTTTATCTTCATTGTTTTCCCGCGACTCTAGATTTTTTCCATGGTTTTTAACTCGAAATGAGAAAAAACAAGGCAACCATGCCCCGGGCGACAGATCCTCCAACTTTTCATTACAAAATTCACGTTAATTTCCATATAATAGCCAAATCCAAAGATTCTTATAAAAGTTTGCTGCAATTTTGAATTTACATTTCTATTTACCTATTCAATTGCAGGATCGATATAATTCCATATAAACAGCCCTTACGATTAGCCCACGTAAAAGCTGCATGAAATTAAACTGGGGGAGCTTATGCGTCCAAGCGTTCGGACTAAACTCCAGTACGTATATTTACGAATATATGGAATAAAGAGTTTCCAAAGCTTTGCAGCAGCACCACCACAACCGCCAGGTAAAGCTCTTGGAAGCGCAATTAGTACGAACGGCGATACGGACATCGCGCTTTCCTCGCACCGCAGCGCAATCGTGTTTGCCAACTTTTATCCCTCTGATTAGAACCCTGCTTCCCTGGACTATCGTAGCACTCTCTTTCTCTCTCTCACCATCCTCCGCAAATTTTTTATCCGCCTTCATCTCTTTCTCACCCTCTTTTCTTCCTTCTTTGCTCTTATCCCCGGCCTCGTCCTTTCCACGGTCCGAAAGACGCGAGATCCGTTGGAGCTAAATAAAACTGCAACAGAAGTACACTAGACCTGTTCGTCCATCCTTCGTATTTCGACGCTTATTTTTTTTTCGACGCTGTCTTTCCATTTTCACCTCTACATCCCTCAACCAAGTTCTTCACTCTCACGTTTCTATTTTATCTCTCTCTCTCTCTCTCTCTCTCTCTCTCGCACCCTCGTGTTCTTTTTTTGTTTCCAAGTCTTGCGCCAGAGACCACGTTCGGACCTTATCCGCGCTAATGGCCTCGATTCGCTTCGAACTGCTTTCAACATTCACCGTCCATCTCACTTCTTTCTCTTTTATTTTATTTCTAATGCAATCTTATTCGCAGACGAAACCGCCCACTCGCCGAGTTCTCACTGTTCTTAGTCCGATAAAAACGACGAAAACCCATTCCAACACTGACATAACGCCCCCAGACTTTTCCTATCTTCGATGAAAACTTTTCGAGCACATTGCTTTCCAGCGGCACAATTCGAAAAATTTTGATGTCGCGCGTATACGTATCGCCGTGGACTGCGTTTCCAATCCTGAATTCTCGCAGATAGTTGGCAAAACGGTTATCAGGCGTTCCCTGATTCCTCGCGAGTTTGTCCAGAAAAATATAAATGTCAACGGATGCCGTCGGAGCATCTCAAACGAGTCCCATGAGATCTCGTGCGAAGGAGTTAAGACCCACGGAATATTGCTGAACCATGCAAATGTCAATAATTGTCTTAAGTCGGAGATATATTGGATTGTCGTGTGTACTAACGCGCTTTTGACCAATCATACTGTGCAGATGCAGAAATTATCAGAGGAAAAAACGACATGCAAGCACGAATTTGCACATTCAATATTGATACGGATTATGTGCAATCAAGGGAGATTGCTAACTTGTCATGTATTTTATTTCCCTCAATAATTGCCTTAAAATAAAGATGGTTCCATATCCATTCCCGACGATGTAACATATTGTAACGTGGAAAAAAAATTCTGACTCGTATCGTTTACGCAAGTGTTTTGTGTGAACTTTGATTTTCTCGAGTTTATAGTTTGTTTTTTTTTGTTTTTTGTCTCGACTTCGATGTCCCGAGAGTGATTCGTGTCGCACAGTCGAGAGTCTCGAACGAAACGATGTCAAGGAGAGAGAGAGAAGATTTTGCCACTCTTCGTCCTGAACCATTCGGACTCGTCCCAAGGCATCGTTTTTGGCTGACTCGGTCGTTCGAATTCTCGGTGCCAAATTCCATTTTCTAGTTTAGAATGAAATTACAATTTCTTACGAGCCTGGGGGGGGGGGGGGGCAAATCCCGTACCCAACGATTTTTCTACGATATTTGGAATCGAACATTAACCAATTCCGACAAGTCCGTCTCCGGGCTCGTGGAATTAACCGCGCGATGTTTTTTTTTATACCTCGAGAACGTCTAACTGTATTGGTTATACTTTTATTCGTTTTTCTTTTGGTTTTACTCATCGAGTTTCTCTTTGGTTCTCTAGGCGTATGTGTCTCAAAGTAAAGTACTCTCGTAAGGTATCCCTTGGGTAATGCTAAACTGGGAACTTCATCTATTCTCAGCTCGCGAAATTGCATAGGTACACTAAACAGTAGCACTTTGATACGACCTTCCACTAATAAGCAGCTCTTCGTCGTAAAATACCTTCAAAGTGTTTAAAGTTGAACGCCAACTACATGGCTTGATTTCTCTCTAACTCCTGCAGCAGACGGTTTAAAATTTTTTTTTTTAACTGGAATTTGTCTTATTTTTTTAGCTTCTAACAGAGCTTTTTTAACTCCTGGCTGAAAACGAGGTTTATTTCCGTGCTAACTTTATTTTCAACTATATTTATTGAACAGAAGATGATATGCAATATACATGTTTGACGATGCGGTGAAAGAGGTCTCCCGATTGAGTTGACGCATCAGAAAATTACTACAACTCAAACTATCGCATTAAGAAAAACGAACGGTCATAATTCAAATTGTCTCTCTGTCGGTGGATGATGTCGAGAGTTATTCCATACTTTCCAAATTTATTAATTATATAAGAGGACTTCGCCCACCGAGTTTTTTTTTAAATTGGAAAACGTATTCCAACTCTATGTCTTAATTATTTTCGTGCAGTTGTTTTTATGGACAGTAAATGAGTGTCTTATCTGTCAATTTTTTACGACCGAATTACTTTTTCATCCGTTGGAATCCCGACGGGAACGTAATCGTAAAATCATCGATAAAATCAAATGGGTACATATCATGAGAGGCTTGCGACGATAAAACGGTTTTACGTCGTCGAACGCAGGACATATTTTTTTTTGTTCCGCCAACTACTGGTATTGGTAATGAGGAAACGGTGCTTGGGCTCGGAGCTTCAGGATGTAACGTCACAACAGAAAAGAGTCCTCGATAGCTACAGAGAATGGTTCGACGAGAAAATACGTCGGAGTCTCGAGAATCGTACAGTCGAGATTATCGTCGTAAAGCTGGCGGGACCGAAACGGTTGTTACATTTCACAGTCCAAGCGAATCCAAGCAGTCCAAAAAGTCCGGATGCGTGGCGTTTCCGCTATTTTCCTACCGATGTCCCACGGCTCTTCCGGCAGTCAATATTACCAAAATACACCATGAATATGTACACTCAATGGTGTATTTTTTTCTGTGATATTGTTTTGGTTTGGGCATCGGTGAGCATCGCCCGTGAACATTATTTTTCGAATTTCAGCAAAAGTTGCTATGAGACAGCGGCGGCATCGTTACTTTCCGATATACGAATTTTGCATTACTCATCCTGAGACAATTATCCAATATTCAATAACAATGCGACAAATAATTGCATAAATCCCGGAAATTCAAATTATTGTGTAGTTAATACCAAATTTACGACGAAAATTCAATAAATATTAGGCTTACTGACAACACATTGATAAAATTTGATACAAGAGTACAACACGGTTGCATTTGACCAAAGAGAGGGTGTGATTTTTGTCGATACGGCAAAGGATCTCAGGGTCAGGTATGAAACACGGTGTGTGTGTGAGAGGGGGGGGGGGGGGGGAGAAAAGAAAAAAAATATTTATAGGTAATAGCTGTTGGTGGCGGGGGTGACGAAAGCGGAGAGAGTGAGCCAGCTGGAAGGCTCTTTCGCGTGGCTACTTAAAACCCACCTGGCGAGACCTTGGTTTCTTTCTTATCTCAAGGTGCACGTAAGCGTGTGAGGAAACCCCGGAGCTTATGTTGGACCGGGTGAAGCGCGACACTCGCAAGCTTCCGAGATCTCCCTCAACCCCATCCTTCTGTAACTTCCACTGTTTCTTGTCCAAGAGTCGTCAACGGTAGAACGTTGCCGTAGTCGTCGTTGCGGTAGCCAAAGATGCAGCCAGCCGACCAGGGACAAGTGGTCACGTACCGGCTTTGTCAGACAAGCGCTATCACTCCCGGAAAATCTAGCCTCCAAAGCCTAAGGGTGCCTGTGCACACCTACCTCGGAGCACGACTCCTCGCCTTGCCTTATTTCTCCCACGTTGCGCCTCGCTCTTCGTCCGAACGCTCGTTCGTTCGTTCGGTGTTGCCGTAAAGCTTCTTGCAACGTGTACAAACCTGACTGTATATATGATCCCTGTGTACAGTGAAACCTAATTCCCTCGTGTTCGGTCTGGCTACCGTGTCTGGAGGGGATGGTCGCGGTTGCCGGTGTTGAGGGTCGAGGCTGCTGCTACCCCCGATCGTGCCTCTCTCACGATTTTCACCACAGACTTTCATATATCGGTAACAAAGGCACGTGCGTCAGCGTGCTTTCACGTGGACGAGCAAGTTAACTTTCAACACTTTCTAATTATATTATTTTCAACATTTTTTGTTTTTTTTTTCATCTCACGAACAAATTAAATTCTTTATTGTATAAGAGCGGTGTACGATATATCAAACATACATTTAAGCATTAAACCAACATTACGTAATTATTGGGAAACACGAGCTTCATACGTATTATCATCGCTTAATACGAATGGACGTACGTCAATGATTTGAAGAAGCTCGGATAGCGTTGACTCTTTACGAACGGACTTGAGCGTCGTGGTGGCAGGTAGTTACGAAAGTGAAAGGTTTCCTCTCTTAGCCCTCCGGAAGGCAGCCAATGACCGACCATCGCCACTGGCAATGTCTATTTCGATATAATATATTTTCCGTGGCATTTATGAGATTAGATTTGCCAATGAGCGATGCCTCACCTACACGGTCTACGAGCGTCTCGGTTTCCGATTAATTCCATCCCCATTCCCATGGCCCTTGATATTAAAAATAGTTGAAAACGGGATGACCCGACCGCGCCTTTTCGTTGGATTAATTGCTGAAAATCAGTTGGCATTTGCGTGTTCGCGGCGGGGGGATTTCCGAAAGGCGTCGATACGCTAGGTCTCTTGAACCGACTCGCAACTGGGATTCTCGTCTGCATCACCTTAGGCCAGCACGGTGGTAGTGACTCTGGAGCTTCGGGGTCAGAATTACAGTAATTATTCGAATATTACTTACATTCGGATAAATAAATGGGCGTTGTTGATAAACCGTGCACAAAAAACTTGGAGGGTTCTTTAGCGCGCGAGCAACGATTGAAAAATGTAGGGCCAGCTGTGTATAAAGATAAAGATAAATACATTTTTATAAAGTCATAGGACTTGGATCATGATATTTCGAGTCTGTGATAACGCAACGGGATATATTGGAAAATATCATTCGTTTAGCATGATACAGGGTGATATGAGCAGGTGAAAATAGTCTACGATATGCTTCGTCGTACTGCATTTGGAATCGCTGATTCGGCGGTTTTCGCTCGCGCCATCCTGTATCATAGGTTCAGTGTAAAGAGTGCGAAGCGGCGAAAGGGGTGAGAGACGCGCACCCGTGGAGCAGCAGCAGCCAGCGCGTCGCGAGAGGGAGGAATACGACGGGGGGTTGGACGAGAGAGAGACTCTGGATCCGACCGCGGCAACCAGTAGTATCATCGCGGACACCAGGAACGTTGCGACGAAGCTCGCAAGCTCCGGTCAGTGTTTATGTGTAAATGTGTGCGCGCGCGCCCTCCCGTAATCATATAGATCTCACTTGTAAAACACGTTCGATAAAACCATCGGACATGAAAAAAAATCATTGACCATTTTTGTATCGACGGATATCGATGAAACATTTACGACCACGCGGTCAATCCTGCTCATCGCAATTAGTTATTGTTTTCATACAACCCGTCGTTCACGAAGCCAACGGAACGGAACGGAATTCAATAATTTTTGTTATTAAAAAAAAAAATAAGAAGATAACCGATAGAATTTTTTCGAATCTCATTTAATTGAATAAAATATTTTTATGATTTTACACGATTGTTACATCATCGTTAATCGTACGCGTAGCGAGTGTGATGATAAATTCGATAACAAATAATTTTTTTCATTTTTTTTATTATTATTATTATTTTATATTATATTTAATTATTATCGTCCAAGTGTGTAGTCACCTGGGATGATAGCAGATTATGATGAACGTGACTCTTTCGTGGACTCGGTAACTATTGTCCCGCGAGTAGCTTCTTGACTCGCTCATCGAGGTAAGTTATTAGTTATCGCTTTTACATATTCTTTTTTTTTTCGTCCTACTCAAAGTGACGTTTTGTGTATTTAACTTATTTGTCAGCTGTAAAGGAGAATTTTTTTGATCGACGAGAAAATAATTTGTAAGTATATCTGTACGAACAATTATTCTGCTGAGTGTATTGTATTAATGTTTTCTAAGAGTTCATTTGCGGAATAATCAAAGTACAAACGGTAGCGGTGATAGACCGAGACACAGTGACATAGAGGTACCGCGACTTTCGAATGCACGACTCGTTCAACCATTCATTGTTAAAAGCTTCACTCGAGTCCGGCAATATATTCCAAGTTTTATATTTCAAGCATTTTATTTTATTTCCAAATGGATCTTTGTGGATTGTCGATGAATCGTTAATGAGTTGTTCAGCTTCTCTTATTTCAATCAATGTTACCATTAATACTAGACTACCTTACTTGACGCTGTCTCGAATGGGTAGTGCATTCAGAGGGAACGGGTGGAAGGTCTGGGGGATGCCATTAGCCAAACTCGAATTCGATTATCGGTGCATCAAAGTCGACCTCGACGCTCTTATTTCTTCGTAAAACTGGCGTCGTTGATGCTGCCACTGCTGCTGCTACTGCTGCGTCGAGGAGCAGCTGGCAAAGCCCTTTTGAGACTGGTGCATACCTACTGGTATACTTCGTTCCACGTCGGGAGATTCCGGGTCTGCCCTCGATTTTCCCTCTGTAGACCCCAGTCAATGCACAGCCTCTCATCCTAACGAATAGAATTTTTTTCTTCTTTCTTTTTCACGTCCTCTCATCTCGTTCAATGCCAATCTACTCCTCCTACGCCCTCGCGTACGGGTCACGCGATTCATTTCCTTTTTCCATTCTTTCATCTTTTTAATTATTGGCACTGATGGTCCCTTCACCGATAGCACACTTCATTTTTCTTTATTCTTTCATACGCCAAAGCGATTATGCAATTTTTTTTCATGAATAAATAAAAAGATATTCCGTGACGCTTTTATGATGAACTTCGGTATTCGACATTGAGCTATAAAAGTTAGAGTTATATTGCTCAAATTTACATGATTGATTTTCGATGAACATTGACTAGTCAATATATCATAATCGTCCGCTGGCTGAAGACCATGATCGACGCAGAAAAGAAAAAAAAATCTTAAGAGACCATTCCATCCCGAAACGATGGAAATTTAGCTTACCAAATATATACCTCTAAAGTTTCTAAATTAATGCTTACGCAAATGCATTCCGCGATAGTTAAATGATCGAGTAATAATAACATAACAAAAAATCGCAAGTTGTATCGTATAATTTATATATCGGGGAGCGAAGTTATTTATGTTTGACATTGATGAAGGGGACTCAAGTTTTAATGAGGCGATGAAAGAGGACCCCCCCCCCCCCCCCCATCGAAAGACGTTGAGAGAATCGGCAGTTGTGGCCGCTAAGCAATTACAGCATGTACAAATAAAATGCCTGCTCTGCATTTCGATTAACACAATTGTCGTTTGTTATTTCCGTGTTTATTCGATATATATAGTTATAGTTTTATTTATATGGGGTTATTATTAACTTTTTTATTCGACGATGCGTGTGACCGTCGAGTGACGGAATAATAAATGAAAACCGACATCGTCGTACGAATGTTCATGGCGAGTGTCGAAATCAAATATATCCCGTGTTAATCAGATCGACGAGAGCGAGAGAGATGAATAATATTTATCATTTGCCGCGCTGGTCGGATTCGCTCGTACTATTTCGCTGGATTTATGAATTTATGTGTTCACGAATATGCCTGTTTAGTATAAAATTTTGCATATTTTTACTCAAAACGACGGACAACACACGTATGTGCCGATGCATACACAGCTACGATTATTTATTATGTGTGGAGTTAATGAGAATGATGTCGTACGCAACTGATGCACAAACAATAATGATCCGAGAGATTTGGTATTACCACCCCTGGCTTATCGTCCTTCCATTATGCCCCTATCTCGTTTTCTTTATTATTATTATCATTGTTTTCTTATTATTTTTATTTATCGAGATATGGCCCATAATGGAAAATAGTGAAAAAACCACTTAAAAAAAGCTTGAACCTTGTTTAAGCTAAAGACAATTTTACAAAAAAATGTCAGTGCTCGTACAGAGTATTTAGTACCGGAAGAAGTCACTATTTTTTTTAACGAACGGCCATCGTCCTGTCAATATGGATATTGAATAATTTTTTTGCTGCTTCGAGTCTGTGTCGTAATTCGCGCGGTACACAATCTCATTGAATCGGAACATCTATTAGGAAATAGATGCAGGACCGTCAAAATTTAATTAGCACGAGACAATAGCGTGGTATTCCGGTGATCCTTCGCTTCCCTTCTTACCGTGTAAAGCTCACCCGTTTGATTATAATCTCAAACAGGTGGAGTCTGTGAGCACTGAGTGCTCTCTGGTTTGCGGTTTGCGGTACATATAACATAGGTGGCCCTCTCGCGGTTACGAACGGAAATCGTTCGACCAGCGTGGCCACCAAGGGACCGGAAACGACGAGTCTCAGTAAAATGTCCAACATTCGCGAATAAATATCCATTGTTAATTGCAATGCGTCTTATTACCATGTGAATTCAATCGACGAAGGCTTGTTCCGATTTGCCATAATTCAGCGCCTCATTGGTACCTGAAATTTGATATTATTCATCACAATACATAATATTGACTTCTGCATTGTCAATCTCCACGAGATTGATAATGGAAAATAAAAACGACTTATTGAAACGATTTAAACGTCAATGGGAAACGAGACAATAGGTTGCAGAACCGAAAGGGCCAGGTGGAGGGCAAAAGTCAACGGAGAGAATCAATGGGGAGTTCTTTGATTATATCGTCGGTTCAGGATGGGACGGAGATAAAAGCAGACCATCAGCCAGCCAAGCACCAAGCTATTTACACAAACTCAACACAGACGGCATCTTATTTGTGAACTTGAAGAAAGCTTTATTCGCACGCTTAATGAGCGGAGGATATAAAAACGCGAAGAGTTATGACCGAGAAGGAATAATAATTCTCGAGATAAAAACGTATAACCGTTACGAAGGAAGGGTGGATGGAAGAAAAAGTCAGCGTTGTAAGATAAGGGCGGTTTTACAGCGAGGCGAGCGATCCTCGGACGAGTTTGAAAGGAGCGAGCAAACTCGTTTGTTCGAGATGATAATATTAATCCTCATTTTGACGATTAACTCGGCAGTTGGATACGTCATTTTCTCGATTAATTTAACTCCTTTCTGATCTCCATAACCTTCATACGTTTTTTTTTATTCGTTGCTTTTGTTTATTTCATTTAAAGCTCAGTCGAGCTTCTCTCGATCAGTGTTAAGTTCCTCTCGTCGGTTATAAATTAAAAAAAAATTGACACTCCGGAAAATCAGGAAAGAATAGCTTGAGGGGCTTACTACCCTACTGCCAAGATTATTATCTAGGTCCACCCGATCGAAAACTTACTTCCCTTGAGAAACCCGAATTGTGACATGGACAAGTTTGTTCGTCGAGACAAATTGTCCTCACGGGTGCACGGATACTGACACCATCTTCTGGCAATCAGTTCCCTCAGGTACGCCCGTTCTCATTCCATTCCAGTTTTATCTCATAATCTTCCATTTCAAACAATTCTTTAAAGTTATTGCAATAATAAGACAATAATGTTTGTTTTTTTACACCTGATATTTTATTCTGCGAATATATTATTCCATAAATTTGAGGAAAATCGCCTATCGAACGATAACAATGGGCTTTCGTGAAGTCAGCACCGATAATCGATATTCTGGAAATCCCTAACCGGCTTCCCGTCGGCATACTTCCGAAGATTTACAGAAAAACTCGATAAAAAGAAAAAATATACTTCTAATGTTACCAGTTGGATTCAACTCGTGCGCGGGTAAAAATCGAACAGCGGATATCCCATAAAACCGCTGCAACCACGGGTTTCGATCCCTTCTCGAAGTAGCACGGGGGCTGCGATGCGCTCACTCGACGAAATGGACTCGGCAATCCAATTGAATTTTGCCGTTAGTGTGTACGTTCGTGCCGCATGTCAACCATTCAATTTGTTGGATGTGTAACTGTATCGCTAGGTACAAATAACTAGTGCGTGAGTTCGAGCTTTTGGAGAAAATCGGTATTGCTGTTCGATCGTTTCACGTGTATTTATCGTTGTTTCTCTGATTCACGATAGCAAGGAAAGCAAACGTGAAAACGTGGTAACAAGAACAAGAGAAATCCGTTTCTTCGTAAACGGTACTCACTTTTAGCAAATTTCCAGGGTCCAAAGTCGGGCCGGTAAAGCTCAAATATTTGTAAACTACGTGTTTCTCTTGAAAAAAGCCTGAGAAAGTGTGTAAGTACATCGATCAATCGTACAGTCCTACGGGGCTCCAGGCTGATGGGAAAGAGAAAAAAATTGAGCGAATCGAACGACAGGTCTTGGGCAATGAATTTCCATCTCTACTTTTTCATCATGCTGCTATAAGCTTCGAAAGTCCTGCGCGGGTTCTAAAATTGTTTAATGAAGCACTGGTATTCCTTCGTTTGTGGCAGTTGATATCTTCATCGAATAGGTTGAAATTTAATTATCAGCTACCCATTTCGATCAGAAGTGAAAAAAAGCAATTAATATCGTTCGTGAATGCACGGATGGAGTTTTGGAGATTCATTCAACCGTTCCTGTAGTATAGTACAAGTTATATCGTTACAAAATTGAGTCAAAGCTTGTATAAATTTTCATCTTCACAGTGTACGAGGTCCTTGATGCCGATGTATGGTCACAGATGCGAAAGAGAATGAGGGCACGACGAGGAAACCGGAACTCCTAATAACATTACCGTTGTAGTGGCTTTTTGAAGTTGCCCTGTCCCTTCTTCACTCGATGGAGTGGCAGATCTAATTATACGATTTCATAAGTTTACTAACAAATCTTGTACCGAATCATACGGAGAACTGAGACTGGGAAACAACGGTAAATTTCGAAAGGGGTGCAACTCTCATGGCTCTTGAAATGGTTTTCGTTTCCTGATTGACTCGGCGTAACTTTTCTACCGGGTTGAGAAAAGTTGTCACGGCAAAGTAATATATGACGAGCAAGGAATTCGTTATTAAAATTAATACAGTTCTCACAAGAAATTGAGAACGTTGGGTTTTCGACTAACTTCGACTGCACGTCAGATATCAAAGGAAAGTTTTGAATATATCAAAGAATATATAAATTTAAAGTTTAACCGGAAAATCCTAAATTGCAAATTGCTAATTCAATCGTGACACCCCGCGTGAAACTTTCATTTTGGCGTCAAGTCGAAAGCGAAGACGTTGAGAATCCAGAAGTTCCAGCAGCGAATTTAGTTGATAAGTTACGCAGTAGCATATCGGATGATCTTTCAGGCGAATACGGCTTACGCGGGACTCGTATGCGTGTGTATGTGTGTGAGGGGATAGAACAACTTCTGAATCTCAAGCGGTTATACGGGCTTTTAAGTATAGCCGGTGAAATCCGTCGTTGGAACACGCGGGTTTCGCCTTGAACGTTGCAACGTGCGACATCGGCTCGTAGAATATTCTACACTGCTGAATCTCGGGGCAATCTTATTCATGCCACACGCAACCGAGTTTCCGGGTGCTTTGTACAAAATGGAGGTGACTGCGTGGGGAATTAGGTAGCCCTGCTAAGGACTTTGACAAAACTCTCATTGCATCCTAAAATTCTCCATGCTGAGTCATCTTATAGTTTTTATTTAATCGGTTTCGTTATTTACACAATTTTGCATCAAACGATGTTTCATCGCCAATGGTGGAGAATTGTTTGAGATGTGTTATTTCGATGAGCAACATTGTTGGTAACCATACAGTGTAAGTCCGCAGCATAAAGGGGCGGGGAGGTTATAATAATTGGAGGTATACATTTTGGAAGGACGGAACGTGCAAGGGCACGGAACGTGTCTACGGCCGACGGTTGAAATACCATTCCCTTCGCGTGGGCGGGAACGACCCCATAACCGTATCATGCTACTTCGATAATTGTGGCGGTCGGTGATGGGATAGTAACTTGCGTGCGCGTGTATGAGACTTTTTGCCAAAAAACTCTTGGCTCCCTGCCAAGATCCATTTATTGTTCATTATTGTTCTTCACCTCATTCGTCCTTTCTGTCGGACAAAAAGGAGCGAATCCGTTGCGCCTCCCTGGCTCGGGGGAGGCTGTCGCATACTTTTTGTTTCGGAACGTCTTCACGAATGTACACGAGAGAAAGGGGAAATAATTATTGGCGTTCGAAGGCAGCGGTAAATGTTGCGCGCTTTATCGTACAATCAGAGCGGACGTATGATAGTAAAGTCTCAAGAAATTTGTAAACCTATAAAAAGTAATCCTCATTGCACATGGCATGAAGAAATTATTGTGTCATCTTATTTCATTGAAATTTCATTGAATTCATTGTAATGTACATTGTTGACGCGTAATTTGACAAATAAAAATAATGTGAAATTACGTAACATTGAAGTGATGTTGAATCACGTGGTTGTTGAGAGAACAAAACGCAATGTCATGCCGCTGAGAGACTGTATTGTCGGTAAATTCACAATTACAGCCGTTTGAGTACGCAACGGGCCATGTACGCTGTGGTCATTATTGACTCACGAGCTTAGTGGCACCGCCCGAAAGCTCGTTGTTTCAACGCAGTGCAGTGGGACACACACGGTTGGTCCAAGGTACACAAGCGCATGCAGATGAGATACACATCGGAACGTTACATCGGCAGCGACTCGCGGAGCCCCGTGGTTTAGTATTGAGAAATCGTGGGAATGGCGAAATCAGTTGTTTCATTGAATTCCGGGAATTTCGTGGGAAGCGTGTAAGCATGCGTGAGCCATGGTTATTCGAGAACTTGCATATTCAGCAAGCCGGGATGACGGGTGCTTATACGCTTGAAATGTCCACACTTTGCAGATAACCCCTCACTGTGAGTCAATGGCGAGAGTGTCTATCGTCAAAGTAATCGATTAATTTCGGGTAGTTGCCGGTTCCGAGCGAATCGCTCCTCGTCAATGATCAAACGAGCCGAAAGGGAAATTGCAGCTTCAACTGTAGGATGAGTCTACTTTGTCCGTTATTCCGCGGCGTCGACGACGTTGTTTGAACATCCGATCGAAAGAAAAACTCGAAAACGAGAGGGTCTCGTTTCCACTGCGTGCAACAACTCTTGCCGAACTAGTGGGCGGAATCCTAACCGTTCTGTTCACGTTTTATTCGCGGTTTTTTCTTTTTTTTTCTTTTCACCCTCCACGAGGACCCTCCACGTATTTTTTTTTGGTCGAGGCTTTGGATTTTTTTTAACGAGTTTTCGGATAGCTGTGCCAGTTGTTTCTATTTCCTTTTGCCATCTATTTCTTTCAACTATTATAAATTCCTGCATGAATTTAGTGTGACAAAATTTGAAAAAAAAAAGAAAAAAAAAAGGAATCACATTGACACGCCTTCGAGTTTTCGAACGTAGATTGAGAGAGGGTGGCACATTCGCATCATAGCGGAGCTTCATTTGTGCGGACGACGAGCCGCAGGCATCGTATCGAATTACTCTGTACAACGGACAAACGGAGGGACAAACGGCGAGATTCCCTCGTCTACTGCCTTCTCCAAATACACAGAAATAGGCGTATAGCGTGGTCCCGCGTTAACGAAACCCCTTTGCTACGATCATGGCTTGCTTGCACCGCGGTTCACATTATCCACACCGCTATGAGACCGACAAACCTGGTGGTTATTATTTTTTTAATTTCACCCACAGCCGATTAGAAGCGCAATATTGCCTTCGAACTATGCGATAGCATTACACGTATCGATAGTTCGATGTTCCGTAGATTAATATGTCCAGGACATATGTCTTTGACATTGCAGCCGCAATATCGCCTAAAATTATATGTTAAAGTGGATAAGGGAGATCTCGTTCGAGAGACTAAATTTATCCGGTTGTAAAATTGCTCAGTCATTCCAATCTCAGACAGCTCTATGAGATATCCGTTATTGAAATATCGCATTATGGAGCTTCGAAGAGTATATTTATAATGAAAAATATAATCACGAAGATAAATATGCATCGTACAGACATAACAAAAAAGGAGAGAAAAATAAATGCTGAAGCAATGACGCAATGGAAATATCGAACAAATCGGTCGTACAACGGCGATTACGTTATCATGCTCTAGCTCATACAAATATATTGAGCTACGCGTATCGCTGAAAAAGTCATGAGCTCGAACGTATTCGTTTATATTTTAACGACGTCGATGCACTTGAAACGAATCGTAACTATTGCTAAAATGAATAATAATCTTATCGATTCATTTAACCGGGATTGTGTGGGGGTCCGCAATATGAAATTAATTTCATCGGGGCTTGTCGTAATCCAAGCTTAAAGATGACCCTGAAAACGGGGACGTGACTGATGCCGACGAAAAAGAAACTAATATTGATAAATCAAATGTCCAATTGATTCGGGGCTTGTGTAATTTTTAATCGAAGTGGATTTTGTTGAGATTTTCCGTAAGAAAAGTGCACGCTGATATGCGTAAAGAAATACGGAAAGATCTGATCAATTGAGATAGAGAAAGCCACGTAAAGTAAGGAAGAGAGAGAGAGAGTTGGAAAGGGAAAAAGGTTGTCACTGTTACATACGAGACTGGCACGTCGCCCCCGGGCCAACGTATGCTCCTGGGCCGCCGGTATATCTGTTAAAATCTGGGTTATGAGCGCTAGGCCAAGCCGCGAGGGAAAATCGAACCGTGAGGGTTAGATAGCAGGTGGGCAGGCTGTTGGCAGGGTTGCAAGCTCGAGGCCGCCGTCACAGCAGTAGTCAACCTTCTCTGTAGTTACGCGAGGCGCGCGCGCCAGCGCACTAAGCTCACCCCACTTCGTTCGAGGCTGTTGCGGTACAGTTGTTGGCCGCTCATCACGGTTAGACCATCCCGTCTTGAAAGTTCAATCGAACGATGTATTCTTTCGCACCATAAAACGGAAAAGACATTTATAGATGGATCCTGAATCAACACTTTTTTCGACATTAGTGGTCGAACGTTCGGTTCAAAGCGTTTAGTCAATTGACCGGAACAACACGGTCGTCTGATTGGAACGTCGCTGTTTGACAAGACGGGAACAATGCTCGGAGTGGAAATAGGGTGACCGTACGTCAGAAATCACACGGTTGTATGGTTGTGAATACATGGTAGCATGATGTGTACCGTACGGATGAATTCGACCCATCGAGTCATGACCAAAATTATGGCATCGTAACGCGACCACGATACAATTGTGATTTGGCTGTAACTACTTACAGCCCATAACGCCGTCAAACCGATCATCTGACTCACAGCTTGGTGGCAAAAAATATTATCGTTGTTCATGCGATTCGCTCGACTCTGACACCAGACACGATTCCGTGACATTTAACAAACACGCTATCTCTCCAACTAAAAATAATTCTAACATTTTTTTTTTACGCGACTCGATATATCGCTTGTCGAATCAACCACACTGTCGTGCGTGTTAAACCTGGTTGGACAGTCGTCACCAAAGCAAGAATACAACAAGCTCGCACGCAACTATCGTAAAGTCGGGAAAGCCTGCGTTTTCTTTGGGCTCGAAACTTTGCTTTGGGCTAGTGACGAAAGTCACACCCCATGCCGACGGATTGTCCAAAGGGTTGATGAACCTTTATTATATTTTTTACCCTGTCCGTTCTGTGTGCGTTCTCTCGTTAATTGAATTGATCAATGTTGAAATTCACGTGATCTCCGAAGTACACATACCCGGTTTTCCGGGGACGTACGATCAATTATTAAACTGCTAGCGGTACGGCTTTTCGCTGGTGTTGTTTAGTTTAGCCATTTCAATAATATTTTATTCACTTATTATTCACTTATTAGGCGCAGTTCTTTCGTTCTCTCGAATTTACATCATCGATATAATTTACACGTTAATATTTTCAAATGTACTCACGAATCGCCGACTTTACCGAGTGTTTCCGTTGCCCACCCAGCAAAAGTCAATTACTTTATAAATTCGTTGACCTGTATGCCTCTAATAATGATAATGGCATTGGGCGTATACAGAATGGCACATATGTACCTTCACTAGACAATACAATCGCTTATCGTGCTCTATAAACGACTCTTGTATATACCAAATATATATATGTATCTATATGTTTATATAAGATATATATGTATATATATATGTATATACATATATATATATATATATATGCATATCTATGTACGTACGTACTTCTATAACGAAGTCGGTCCATTGTGATGGTAGAAGTTTCCCAATTACTGGTAGGCCTTTCGTAACCGGCCCGACCCGGATTCCGCTGTTTTGCTTCCTCGACCTCTGGCACCGTACTCAATTGCTCATTCAATACGAGGCTCCGGTTTAGTCCGAACCAGAAACATCGTACGGAAAGAAACCATTTAATTCGCTTATCAAATGTCAGAATTTTGAGAAATTTGTTGAATTCTTTCGAAACCGCGTATAAATCGACGCTGCTTACAAAAAGTAGCACGATTCAAATTTCTTACGAAAACTAACACGTTTCTAATTCCACCGCGAAAACTAACACGTTTCGATATTCGTCGCGAAAACTAGCATGTTTCGGCTTCGACCCCTAAAACTAGCAAGCCGAAACATGCTAGTTTTCGCGGCGAATATCGAAACGTGCTAGTTTTCGTGGCAAAAGCCGAAACGTGCTTGTTTTCGTAAGAAATCTGAAACATCCTAGTTTACGTAAGCAGCGTCGAAATAATCCTTCAGGCCTTCGTCAAAGCCGAGGAGTTAATCCTGTGATTTCTCAAAGCTCGAATTTTTTCGTAAGCCCTTCATAAGTGTGCTTGCAACCGTGGGTAGGTCTCGAAGTTCAGAATCTCATTCGGCCGAAAACCATTTTCACGCGGTACAACGAGCTACGCCACTATATCTATGTATACGTTTTCGGCTAAATGAGATTCTGAACTTCGAGACCTACCCGCAACCGTTTGATTAAAGATCGACCAGGTGAATCGAGCAATTGTTCGGACGTCGAAGATTTTTGCTCATTGCCAGGGTAAAGACGATCGAAGTTAGACGATGATACGATTCCGATGGTGGTGTGTGGGTTACGAATATCCCAAACCTTTCCTAGATGGTTTTAAAGCACTAAGCTACTTGATATTTATTTAAGCAGCCGAATACCTGGAACGGAGGAAAATATAAACGGAAACGAAAGTAAAGCTTTTTCTTATTCTAAGCGAGTCCCCGTTATCATTCGCTTCTCTTGAGAATCGCACTTGGACCAACATGGAGGGTGGTTTCCCTCGACGGGACCGTGCTTCTTTCCCGGCTGCAGTTTCTGCTAGTGCTGCAAGCGAAAGCTTCGTTCGCTTCACGAGGCGCTGCTTGCTCATTGTGTGACCTGTTTACATTGGAATCGTGGAAATCGTAGTGGGCGTTGCCGTTACAGATTCTTGTGTACCTACTTTACTTTCGTGACTTTTCGAGACCTACGGTAAGACCGAGACAGGCTGCCGGGTCTTTTACATAACCACCATTCAAAAAAGTGAATAGTTTTGCGACATCGTGACGTCAGTCGTAGCAAAGAATTTTTTGCCTTTTCTTTTTTGTGCAAAAATAAAAATCTACAGAGAAAAATAAAGCATACCATGATATCATACATATATATTCTTCTATTATATTTTATCCACAATTGAAAAAGTTTTTCCTCTCTCGGATAAAATTTTTTCAATTTGTTTTCATAACTCACCGTCATGATCTTATTTCATGACGAATCGTTCGTCAAATGCGGTGGTCAAATAATATTCATTGAAATCTCGAAGGTGTTTGTTTTATAAAAATTCAGAAGGCCTGTAACATCCATTTGTTTTTATTTTGTTGTAAATTTTAAGAATAGTATATTGTGTTGCAAGGGCGCGAAGTTGGCGATTCCCGCATGAATGCGAGGCTAATACGAGGCGTAGGCACAGAAGATGTCGAGGCGGTGGTTGCCGATGTCGAGTCGGAGACGAGACATCGGCAACCATCGCCGAGACATCGTCTGTGCCAAGCCGAGTGCAGGCCTCACATTCATAAGGGAATCGCCAATCGCGCCCGCGCTACACATACTATTTTTTGTCATCCTCACGTGAGAATGACACATTCTCCTACCAATTTTAGTAAGCAATGTGCTTGAACAATTGACAGATGAACAGTGCGGGAATTAAACATTCCCGCAACGGCTTCGGAAATGCGAGAATCAGGCACATTGCGCACTCAAATTGGTGCGAGAATGCGTCATTCTCAGGTGAGGATGACAAAAAAAAAATTTCAGGATGTCTGGACGAAATGTAAAACGAAAATTCAGTATTATTTTGAAACATTGATTTCACCGCCGTCTACTGCCGGGGCCAGGCGTGGCAGCGAGCGGATGCGTTCAACACCAAAGCTCGGTCGATTGCTGGAAAGGACGAGGATTAAGGATTATTAACGGCAGCATACCGGGTTTCGACCCAAGCGCCCGGACAACGCATAATTTAGATTTTTCGTTTCTATCCTCCGTATCAGAGTCATGATTGCCCCGAAGTTTCCATCCGCTACATGTGCTAGTCGAACGAGCTGCGTCGCAGTCTACCAATGATCCGAATCAAATTTGCTGAATTAGATGGCTTGCCCCTGGTCCGGGTAATATCCGGGCCATCGACGATGTGATTGCCCGTAGTTAACCAAATTTCGATGGATTATGTGCGACCTGTATGAGCAATGATCGATATTCACATGCACCAAGTACCATAATCCGTCGCATTAAATGTAATACAGACTTTTATAAAATATTCTCGTCGATAACGTCGGAGAATCCGTTCATCGAAATTAATAAAGCAAATGTTTTTCGACAATCAATTGATCAGCGGTTCATCGGAAAAGCTTTTTAACCATGATAGCAGAGTATCGGTAGCTATCGCTGGACGCCCAGTGCATGAACCATCGACAGTTATTACGCATTGATATTTAATTCGGAAATATATGAGTTTCCAAAACGATTAGTTGGCATCGAACGTTCGCATTATGTATAGATAGACACGTGAATACAAGTGGCTATTCGAATAATGAATAAATAATTACTGCAATGACACTTGCACCGAATATTGAAACGTGCACATCGTTCGCTCTAGCTGTAAGTACCGAACAAACGTCGGTTCCCGGGATTGTCGCTCCCTCGCCAATTGCCACTGTGACTCGAAATAATTCATTCTCGTTGAGTATTCGCCGCCGAGATTTCTCTTGTCGTCTCTCAACCTAACGATCTGTTCCGTTCTCAGCCATGCCGTCGAATTCAAGAGACCGACTACTTCTCGATGATTCAACGACACTCGGTCTCGAACGATTGCATCATAATCATCGTCAACGTTGTTTCAGTACAGGATTCACCGAAACGAGCGAGTTCTTCCTGTTGACGTCAACCTCTGTACCGAATAGTACCATCGAGGCTCTCTACGAAGCCCCGACGGCTAAAATTATTTATTAATAAATTATCAATTTCGTACTACAGGATGTTTTATTATTTTTTAACCGTAAATAATTGAAAGCTTCGCAAATAGGGCATCTATTCGCGAAAAGGCTCAGCATAATCGTATCGTAGTCTTGAAAAATATTTTGCCAATCTCGATTCTACTTTGCAATCATTGACACATGATTCTATCGCTTCTGTCTCGACGGAAATCGACAGTTTCCGGCGGCGATTCTTGGCAAAGCCTGTACGGGACATGCAGGGTGAGTGCACGGGTTGTCTGGGATTAGAGGAGTGCGGTAGAAGTGCCTGTGGCGAACCCAGTGTGACAGGCCCTCGATTCCCACTCATCCGCCTCACCACGCGTACCAAGCGTGCGGCCGGTCTTCAACCCCCGCTTCCCCTTCCCCCGTCGCCGGTCTTCTCCTGCCGGCTGATGATTCACCCTTGGCCGGAGCGTACTCCAGCCTCATCGCTCATCCTCATAAATCAATGTTTAATTATAAACCTGCGGTTGGCTACTGGCACGGGTTGCCCAACCGGGGGAGAATTCTCATCGTCTCTCCCTCACTCGAGCACATGAACACGCGCGCGCGCGTGCACACACACCTTGGTTAATGAGTTAATTCTAACCGCTCGTTAACGCGCGTTAATTCGATAGCTTCCTATAATTACCGTTTATCTTGAACCTATCTCTGAACGAACGACGAGGGACTTGAGACGAACCTCCGGGCATTTTATCATCCAAAAACCGCACCACGAACTTTGATTGCGCGAGACGTTTGTGGACGGAGGTGTGAAAATGTGAACCCTCATTATCCTTAAATCGATTCCTAGAATACCTACTTCTATCAAAATTAAAAGACATTTTTTTTCTCAGTCAACCCAGACCGGCTTCTTTAATTTTCCAACTTCTCTTCATTCGTCGGACGTTAGATAGTCATGAAACGTTTCTCTAGGGAGCCTCGAGGCGAATAATAAGCCCGAGGTCACTGAGATTTTGCTTATTCGATTTCAATTTCGGCAGTCCTCTGTCTATATAATCCTCTTGCCCAACTCAAAAGAAAAATCTCATAAATAATTCGAGTCTTATCTAAAATGAATATCCGTAGGTTGAATGCGGGTCCCAGGAATAAGACTATTCACGTTTTCGATTATGATACAGATTAATGATATAGGCAAATTCTTGTTTCTCATATATCACATGAGACCGAGGGAGTGGGGGATTAGATACACCATATCTAATGGCCGTCATGCCGTTGGCCCGAGCGCGCACTCCCAGCAAAGCGGGATCTAACGAAGCGTGAAAAAAAATCCGAGAGAGCAGCTTCAAACGCCTCTGCGAATCGCTCGCACCGCGCGAAATCTCGATACGCGTGATCGTAAAGCACTGATTCGGCAAATTGAATCGATCGAAATCTCCGAGTCCCTGGTTCGATGGGACATGCACACGCGCAATCGCATGCAAACGCGTATGCAACCGCATTCGTCGATATACCGACGAACTCTCATATTCGGTGCGCGGTGTATACGACTCAGCACCGGTGTTTCATCCTTCCGCCAACACAGCGCAACACCTTATCATCTCGACCGCACACGCTCGAATTACGTACGTGACGAAAGTAATGAGATTTTTTCCGCACTTATTGGCTCTATCGTTGTTGCCACGCATCGGTGCCCCGCTTCCATCGCCCGGCGATGGAGATTGCACAGCTCGGCCCACCGGGCTCGTGTAATAAAAGACCAGGCTCTGGACCGCGGGAACGACAGTGTTCGACCAGAGTTACATCCCCTCGAACCCGTACAAACAAATCAATGTCATTTAACATTCGGTCGTAGTTTATACACTCGTGTTACGATTATTCATAACGATCATGTTGAATTTTGGAATTTACCTCGTTTTCTTGGCAACGTCAAACGCTTTGGTAAGCTATGCAAATCATCGTAATTACCCTCATGAACAATAAGAATCGTCACCGATTCGATTTTTATTTGGAATTTTATATCTTGCAGCTATTTCCGCAGTCGGAAAGGACCCGAACGTCTTCGGCGATTGGTCATGGACCAGAGCCGTGCGAACCGCTGTACGAACGTCCCCGTTACGATGAGAGGTACTCCAGCAAATATGTTGACAACAACCGCAAGTCGTCGGATCGATTTGATGACGACAACGGGATGAGCGAAGAGGGCGTGCTTCGGAATTTGGTGTTGAAAGAGACTTTGGCCAACGCAGCCAAGCGAAGATACCTGGAAACGCTGAGCAAAGATCAGGGTGTCGTCGCTATCCGTCATGGTGACAAAGGTAACGCGGAAATTCGGGAGTCGTCGAGACCATCGAGAAGGACACTCGGCGGGGAAGGCTTGAGGTTTGTACGGATCGAAGCCATACCGGAGACCGGAGGCGTTGCAGGACTTAGTGCTCGGTATCCCATCAAGACGATGTATCCTAGAAGAATAATCGTTGACGATTCCAAGCCAAGACCAAATCGTTTGCGGAATCGCAAGCTCAAGAGAATCGTCAAGACCGTTTTGAGAACCGAAGAAAACAATGATGGCGACACGAGTGAGTTCGATGACGATCTGAGCGAGCCTATGATATACTATCCCGAGGATGATTTCAGAACGCATAAACCAAACCAAAATACTAATACAAACTTCAATGACATCGGTGGAACGAATGACCGGCCAGGGTTTAGAATATCTCCGAAAATAATTTTGCCGTCACGATCGAAATACGAACCACCGCCTTATTATGGTGAATCTCGAATGATGGATTACGAGGACGATAATAGTGTGAAACCGGATAATGATTCGGCGGACGTTAGTGCAGTCGAGATTGAAAATAAGACGAGCGATGAGGATTTGCATGAAGTTGTTCAAGAAGACGGTAAAAATGAAAAGACATTTGAGACTGATTCGTTACAAGTTGAAAATTCCGAAGCCACGACCCGCGATTCATCACCTGCCGAAGATATCGAGCAAGTGACATCTTCTTCGACTCACGAACCTATTGAGATTGTTACCACGGTCACGCCCGGGATCACTGTAACTGAAACCGTGCCAGAAGACACTGAGGACAGCGAAAAAAAATTTAAAAAAATTCATAAGCCGAAGAGTTATGAAAGACTTCACCGAAGAAAAAGCAAAAGGAGGCGTGTTTCGAAGAAGAGCCATCATGAAACTAAGATTCATGCTGAACAGCAACAGGATGATGTACCTACAACGACCAAGATCATCGAATCTACGACGGAAAATCTAGCGAAGCCGGAGGATGAAATCAAAGATGGCGAATCGAAAGATGAAGAAACAGTAACAAAGGAAAATGGACCTAAAACGCTGGATGACGATAAAAATAGTGAGATTGGCAATGTTTCAGAATCACCGGAAAAAGAGAAAACCGACAGTGAAACGAGTGATAAATTGGAACCACAGGTTCCGGAAGATTCCACGGAAATAGCATCGGTCGAAGAGCCCAATGAGCTTTCGGTGGTAGATTCGGTGGTAGAGGCGAAACCGAGTTCGGAGGCCAATTCCGATGGGTCACCGAATGGGTCAAATAACAAAGTGACAATAGAAGAAGAAGTGACGCCCTCGCGAGACGGCGAAGATCTCCACGAAAAAAAACACGACAGGAAACATAGAACTGACGAAGAGAATGACAAATTGGAGCGGGAAAAAATAGCCAGAGGCAATGACCTCGGTAGCATCGCAAAATCGAGTTCACCGGACAAAGATCAAGAGCTAAGTTTCGATCAAATCTCGGATGATCGTGTTAACAATCATCGTTTGAAATCTTCGAATTCTCGCCAACTGAAGTCTGGACAAAAAAGATCGAAATTACATTCTATAGAAGATTTAGAAACCATCGACGATCTTCAAGATATCGTCGATAATTCATTACAGATTGATGAGAACAAAGAAAACAAATTTAGATCGAGAAATCACGTTCAGAATTTAAATTCCAGCAAAGAGCTTCGGCATTTGAAACAAAAAATGAACTCAGAGTCGGAAGTCCAACCTAAATCCAATCCAAAGAAAAAGAAGGGCCCCAGCCGTATTGGCGAACATGTGAAAATTCCACAGGTGTTGGATCCAGTCGATTCGCAGACTTATAGGAGATCGAGCTTGAGAAAAAAATCTCGTCGTAATGAAAATCGAAACGTCAATACCAACGTCAATAAGAATACGATCCGAAACTCCGGCCTTCCAAAACTTGCACATATCGACGATTTTGATGAAGATGATGAGAGACTCTTAGAAATTATCGCGAATCGAAGAAATCTCAATAGAAATTCCAATATTAATCAAAACCACATTGAAATCGAAGCGAATCGCCACGATTCTCGCGAAGACAGCAACGGACGTGTTTATAAAATTATTTCAAGCAGACGAGCGCTCGAACGTTACATCAACGACGACATTGAATCCAATGGAAACAAAAATTTCAATAAAAACATCAACAAGAATGTCAATGTTAATCGGAATGAAAATCGATTTTCCGAGGGCATGTTTTAAGAGGTCACGCGACTTCAAAACCAAGGCATGCTAATTACAACTGATAATATTATAAAATGGTACGGAAAAAGTCTTGTAGGCTTCTTAATTACTTCAATAAATCGTTACGATAACAACGTCAGGATGAGTACAACGTTTTCTTCGACTATGTTAACGATTCGACTGTGTAAGTTAATTCCGCGTTGAGATAGCTATAGAGATATTGGCCAAAACCTTGCCAAGCGTTGGATAAGCAACCTCGAAAAGTTTTGAGCTTATCAAAAGCTATAACATATTGCAGTCAGCTATCCCGACCAGTACACCACCGCAAATTGGGTTTCGATTATCGAACGATATTAAAATACCGATCAAACGGTCTCTTTTATGCGGCTTCGTTCGTTATGGCAATACGACGACGAAATAATTGAATCGGTACACTGTCGTTACTAGAAAATAACTATAGTCATTATTGTTAGGGGCCGTGAACGAAGAACAGCGAAGAAAATTTTCGATCGTTACTATAGTCATCATTTTTAAAAGCAATTATTACTCGATGTTCTTGAAATTTAGAATATTCCCAAAATATTATTATATAGTAAGGAATATTATAAAAAATCAGAAATAAAGAAATACGGGTATTTCTGATTTTTCATAATATTCCCAAATTTCTGGGTACCGTAAATTTCTGAGTTCCATCATGAAATTTATACAGTAACTTCACAATAATCATGGGAATATTACAAAAAATTGGGACCAAGAAAAAAAAAATTCTTTTCCAGATATGAAGTTTTTTGTGTATTTTGCCTCAAATCATAAGAAAAAATGTTTGAAACTGAGGTCTCATAATTTTATCTTAAAGAACAGGAAAATTCCGTTCCAAAACATTCGTGACAACATCAATTTAATTCAGAAATAAAGCCTCACCAAGCCTTGAAACCTTCGAAAGTAGTAAAAATACCAATTACAGAAGTATAGTGAGAAATAAACCTAGAGGCCTAAGATTTGGAGTCAACCACTATTTCTCGTCATACTTCAACTCCTTTCAATTTCGAGAGAATAAAAAAACATCGGCTGAAAAGGGGGTTCGGTTCGTATGGAATACCCCATAATACTTTTGTCTGCAGCGGCAATGTGAAATTTCGCTTAATGATTTTATTGCATTTATATTATTTAACCGTAATATTGAAAACAAACCCCTGATCAGAAGACCACGTCGCTGCTTTCCTATTTTTTCGTATTGGTGTTCGAGTTGTCGTTCGAGGTGAGTAGCGTCAGCGGTCGTGCAGACGCGATTCTCATCGTTGGCGGGTATATATACATATGATAATACGGATATGCGACCATAAAATTAACGTATTTTTCGAAACGAGTCGCGTAATCGCGACCGGACGAGCGCCGTCACCGAGCTCATGTCCCGAAAGACGATATCCTTTGCTCGGACCAGCGCACAAGGTGCTCGCTACTTCAAACTTACCAGCGTAGCCTAGACTCTGTTCGTTATCCTATAACATGCACCGTCCTCGAGCGTATTTAATGCCGTAGCCAGCTGCCGGTGCATCCCAACGATCGTAGCCCATCCTCTGTCCATATTCACTGCCTTAACCTAGCTTTTGTACCTATTCGGGAGCCAAGCCCACGGGCGGTGAAGTTCCCAGACCCAACATCACTAGGTCCTCCGAGTACGGTGGTGGTCATACCACTCGGATTTTGTCCTACTCTGGCACATTGTTGGCCATCGATATATGCTTGTACCGGACTGGAAATTATTTAACGAGATGAGCAGGTCCAATCGCCTTGTAGCGATAATTGATATGGGATATTATGATCTCTCTTTTGACAAAATTCTGCCTGCGGCCTGCGGGGAATTTTAATGTATGAATCTGACAACCTTTACACTGTGTATACGTCAATTCGATTCGATGATTATATATAAAACGCGGAGATAAAAAGTCGAACGCAGATACGAAAGCCTTTCGAGTAAACGTGATTGTGTCAGGTGACGAAGTTTATACTCCAAGTCACGGAAGAGCTTGAGCAAGATGAGTCTCGATAACCAAAGCTGCATTTATCGTTCCCTTCCCGTGTTCTCAAACGAACCGTCAGTCCCTATAGCTTGAGGAGCCCCCCCCCCCCCCCCCCCCCGCACATGATCCGTTAGTCACGTCCGGTGGCGATGCTATACCGAGCGTGTATATCCTTCGTTACAACCGCCATCAACAATAGCAGCGGTTCACCACTCAATTCAATTACAAACTAATAACCCAACGTCAAAGTGAATTGGAAAGCGGAGTACACGAAGTTTTGTTACAACTGTACACTTTCTTCTATTTAAGGTCGATTATGCTCCCTCAAAAGGTCATGGACACATTTATTTTATCGGAGCTTTCTGACGATAATGTTGTGTCATTCGCAGCCACTGCTTAATTCTTTCACACGCATATGTATTGGCGTATATTGGTAGTGATAGTGGGACCGCTAGGGTTGGTAACGGTTCCACACAAGGCAATCTGCAAGTTCATACTCGTACCGTTGTATTCGGCCGAAACTATCTTTATTTATGTTCGTACGGGGAAATATAAAGAATAGATTTTTAACGTTTTTTGTCAGTCACAGGGTGGTAGAAATTCCACGTTCCCCGATACAGAACTGGCCATAGGTTACCACGCTACGTTTGTCGAGTATATATTTGTCGCAGGATTCTGAAGATAGTACGGACAAGCTCAGCTTATCCTCGCCCAACCTCGATGAGTTTACCCGGTAAGCAGAGCTCCGATGAAAAAAAATGAGGTGACGAAACCACTACTCACCTTGACTTCCACGAGGAATCCGACGGCCTCGAGTGTCAAAGATCATCGGAGACTCTTGGGGGTGATTCGGTCAGCGTCGGGAGTTCCTCGGCCTCTTCACATTTTCCGCAAAGTTGGTCGTCCGCTTTTTCATCGGCTCGGTGCACTGCCAGTGCTGCGATCCCGGTATACCGCGAGAACTTGCCAGACCTCAACCGCAAGATCCTGTTACGGGGACCTTGATCCTCCATGAAGCAAGTTGAAGCTCTTGCGGCATTACTAGTTGTGCGCGAATTACTCGAAGGTGCGCAACATCCTTTCTCCTGTCGGTGTTTTGAATGTGTATTTAATAAGAGCATGAAGGAAATAGCCGGGGACGGTAACAAGGCTTGGAAAACAGTTTAAGACTGATGGAGTACGTGTATACATCAGTTTTCTTACGAGCGGTATTTGGACATTTTGGTATGAGTATGTGAATAATTTTGCATCGGGGTATTCCAAGCACGGGTTTCTCGAAAAAATTTTCATTTTCATATTCCTGAGAATGAGACGTTGCTGCATAGTTTTTTCTGTGTCAACTTTTTTTGAGAGACGTTACATTTCTCGGCAAGAATGGAACGGTACCGGTATTACTTTACGTCAGTCGATATAGTTTTGGGGGACGTGGATTTGCGAGAAAACGATGCCAGAGACCCTCTGCTATCGACCCGCTTTGAAAACTTCTGAACGCCAAGTGTTCTGAGGTAATCGATGTATAGATATATGCGTTTGAAATTCACAGTCCTTACGCCAGTACGTAGGTAGTAGGGTACTATTGTGTCGTCCGACCGCAGTTGGCCATGGAAATGGCGAGGAATTCAGCTGGAACGGGGAGGACGGAGCAAGTACTGGCAGTAACACTCGGTCCTGCACCAAGTCGAGGGGCGCAATCGATATACCTGACTTCTGCCGCTGCTGCGGGGTTCCCCTTGCCGCCACTTCTCTGAATAGAACACGAACGCCGGAAAGGCAGTCTCGCTGGCTGCTTGTGCGTGTGTCGGTTCGTTTTCGTTTGTCTGCTGGGAATATCTTCATGATAACGAATGTGAACGTCCTTGTTGTATATTTTTTCTTTGTTCTCATGTTATAAATAGTTATGCCGGAAGTGGAAGGGAAGCACGAAGATGAAAATTATGTTTTTTCTTTTTCCCGGTGTGTACTGGATGACAGTCAGGAGCAATTGGACTTACAGTCCTTTAAGGGGGTACATCTGTGTAGATTACCGGAAAAGTAGGTGAATTTTGGGAATTATTATCTCAAAAACTATTCGTCTGATTGAATCCCAGTTGGTATCATTTAAAAGTATATACGTTGAGGTATGTTGACGATTTTTCATGTAAATCTATACTGAATGGGAGCGCTGTTATTCTGGCCGGCGTAAAACAACTTTGTCGACGTCACGGTTTGCGGTTCCCACTTTTTCTCGCAGTCGGTTGGTCTGAAACAAAAATTTCAAGAACATTCTCAAAGTATAACGTCTGGAGCTATTCGGCACGTAGGATTTTTTCTATTTTATTTTTTTTCACAAAATGGCGCTTGATTGAAATTGAAATTCACTTTTTAACCTCAATTTACGACCTTTTTTGGTTGATAAAAAAATAAATAAATTAGTTAAAAAAAAATCCTACGTGCCGAACTTCATAACCTATCCGTGCATATTGTGTCCAAATTTTAAAGGAATCGGTCAATCCGTTATCTAAAAAAAAGTGGGAACTGACTTTGAAAAGCGTGTTTCGAGATAAATGCGTTTGAAATTTGGGAACACGCTATATATTTATATAAAAAATCGTCAACATACCTGAATGTATACACTTTTAAATAAAACCAACTTGGATTAAATCGGACAAACAGTTTTTGAGATAATAATTCCGAAAATTTACCTACTTTTCCGGCAATCTACACAGATGTGCCCCCTTAACGTGACAAATTATAAATCTCTTTTCTTCCCACTCGAGTTGACTTGTAATCACTGTATACGCGGTTTCTTTTATATCGGAACGATTCGAAACGATTTTAACGTATGGCATGTCCCGTCGTTATGTATGTATGAATTAAACGGCAGTCTGGCGGACCGATTATCGAGGATATAGACTCAGACGGGTCTAACAAGGCTTCCCCATCGTCCCAATTAGATTCAGTCGCACTTGAAAGCTCGGTAAGCCGAGGCATGTTGATAGGGGAAACCAGTTCCGAGAGTACCTTATCCAATCAATCTACCCGATGATCCTCCGGCACCATCGAAGAATCCGGGACTATAGGTGTCGCCGGGAATGCTGAGTTTCATCAGTGGCTCCACACGCATTACGAGGTATCTGGCGTAATTACGTCCCGGTTTTGAGTATACTCCGTGTCAAAGGATTCGATTACTCACTCGTCATCACTATCGGCACGGTTGCAAGTAAAACCACCATCTTCATCACCGAAACGGTGAGATTGATCGTGTAACGAGCGGAACGATGGCGTGTATGGTGAGTTGTAGAGCTGCCATTGATTAATCACACGTGTGTGCAATCTATTAGATTTGCTACACACGATTAGTTGCGGGTTGACGGAAACAGAAAAAAAACAGATCTATAAATCAAACTGCGTAACATTTCGAACGATCATTCAAATCGTTCTCTTGATATCATTGTTCCTGAACAGGATTGATACAAGTTGCGTGGTCAAAATAAGGGACGGCGTTTCAGCTCTGGATGGTAACGGAATTTTCCAGATTGGTCAGCAGCTGAGACGGAAGCCAATCGATTATTTTCAAGAGCCAAAGAATCCAGCGACAAGCGAGTTGACGATAATAACGCTTGCTTGGAGCCATCCGGTACCAATTCTGTTTCGGTCGTAATTACTAAACGTGTTTTATTTGTCATTCCGTGATTTTCCACATTCGAACCACAAAACTGACAGAAATAACAGTACCGTCGTAATAGCAGTCGTTGGGAAATTGCGAGACCCTTTCTAGGGTTCCGTAGAAATCTAGGAACCCTTATGGTCTGTCCGTATGTCGAAGTCCTCCCATTCTCTCAGTTATCTACCGATTGAGATAAAATTTGGTACACAGACGTAGATCAGTGACCTAAAAAGAAAAAAAAATTGTTTGGAAAAAAAAAATGTTTACACCCCTCCCGCAGATTAAAAAAGTGTACTCAAAATTTTGTTTTGCTCACCCCGTTGAGTGAGATGTCTTTTGATAAGTCTCCTTAAATGCAACAACTAACGTCCTGAGACTTTTTCATTTTAACCCTTCACTCACAAGATATTAGCTTTTTAAGTCGTTATCAGAGTGTCCCGGACTCTAACTTTTAAACTGTCAGTTCAAAAAATCTGGAAAAATTTCAGAATATCGATGACTACTACAGAATGACTACGGGACCCTATCATGTGCGTGCCCAGCACGCTACTTGACTGCTTTTTTTGGATTTATCAATATAACAGCTGTTGTCCCCTATCGCCCTCCTGTGCAGGAGTCTGACGTCGCGGTTTCGAGGGTAATGCTTCGCTGAACTAGTACTCCTTTACGAAAAATTACGTATGAAACAAAAAAAAATGACAACGCAGAGAAATTATATTACCGTTGTTCGTTAAAGTCTTAGCGGCGCGAACGTCTTTTGTACTCGAAAGTGTAAGTAACGCCTCGGGCGCTGTGTCCCTAACGACTTTAGTTGTGTGCACGAGATTCAGCTCTAGTCTTTTGCCCGCGTAGTTCCGTCTGTATGTATCGTCTACTACCGAATTGAGAAAGTTATACCACGGCTCGGAAGGAAGGGGAACCTAACTCGTTGGGAAACTGCAAAGGATCGTGAGGAGCTGGCTCATATCCGGCCAAGAGGTGAACTTTCGTACTCGGCTTTCGGACTGGGGGAAAGAAATTTTCTGTAAAGCTGTAGAGAGTGGCTCGAAATCCTCCGCCGCGTCAGGATTTCCAGAGAGAGAGAGAGAGAGTGAGAGGGTGAGAGAGAGAGAGTGAGAGAGTGAGAGAGAGAGAGAGAGAAAGAAAGAGAGAGAGAGCGAGAGAGGGAGGGAGAGAGAGAGAGAGAGAGAGAGAGAGAGAGAGAGAGAGAGAGAGAGAGAGAGAGAGAGAGAGAGAGAGAGAGAGAGAGAGAGAGAGAGAGAGAGAGAGAGAGAGAGAGAGAGAGAGAGAGAGAGAGAGAGAGAGAGAGAGAGAGGAAGAGAGAGAGAGAGAGAGAGAGAGGAAGAGAGAGGAAGAGAGAGAGAGAGAGAGGAAGAGAGAGGAAGAGTGTTATTCGCGTGCCAGATATATGAGCTTTCTTTGTTCGATAGCCTGTCTGGGGAAAAGTTTCGACTAATTGTTGGATTATTAAGGATGAACAAAGTACAAGTCCATCGAACACTCGTTACAACTATCGATCTGCACGAACCGACAGTAACGATTTTCGAAACTTTTTGTTGAAACGGTTCAATATACAATTAGAAAAAAGAAAAAAAAATCTATCGTTTTATTTGTAGAATAATTTGAAAAAAACCTAATACAACCTCATACCATTTAACCACGAATACCATTGAACCTAATACATGAATTGTCGAGGGAGGTTTCTACCAAAATAGACGAAGAAAAGTTTGCGATGCTTGTGTATCATATTGCAGAAGGAACGGGAAGATCAGGTGCATTGGTTGTGCATGTGACTCCATATGTTGAAGTACAGGGACGATGAGAATATATAGGATCGAACTAAGATGGCGGCCCTAATTCCGAGCAAACCGCGCTAGAGAGCCTAATTTCTGGTGGGAGAACCGTTAGGGAACGACGTACTTGAGGAGTACACGTAGGTTTCGTGTTGCTTCTAACCCTGACGTAACACTACGTGCACCAGCCAATGTTCCTAGATTGCCATTAATGTGCAGGCTGGTGCGGTGGTTACCGGTTCAGCTGGGATGTGCATGGGAGCTGATCAACCGGGATATTCAATTCTCCCTTAAGTGCGGGAGAACCGTACGGGCCATTAATTATGCAACGTTTCGCCCATAACCATCCCTCGGCCCGTCATTTGCCGTCTCACTCGCTCCATCTCGCCCTTATTCCCGCCTCTTAACGGGTGATCTTTATGCGCCCTTTATTGCGATCGAAGCATCGAAATTTCTAATGAATTTCTATTCTGCGGCTTCGATCAAACTAACGATTGACGTCGTATCTATGATCGTAAACATCGCATCAACTACGAACGTTATCTAATCTCTTCGTTATTCAACATTTTCCTTGTGGCCTTGTGCGGTGGACAAAGAGATTAATCCCCCAATTCTATAGAGTTTTCGTGAGTATTCAAATTTGCATTAACCCTTTCACGGTAACCTGGGGTCGATTCGACCCAGGCCGAAATTTCGAAGTTCCCGCATTTTTGAACTAGGCAACTGAGCGGGGCCTAACCCCCACCTAAAAAATTGTGCTCTAGGGTCGAACCATCCTGCGAAATTTCGGTTCCCCAGCCCCACTTGGTGCTCTGTTGTGACCACATTAAGTTAGCGTTGGGTCGAATCGACCCACGTTTACCGTTAACGTTCGAAAATTGCGGATCAGCGGTCCAGGTAAGTTTTTCATTTTTTTGTGTTTTTTATGTTATTTGAAGTCTATTTTCACTGTCTATTGAACAAAAAACATGTTACGTGGTGTAGAAATCGAATTTTATAACGAAACGAAATCCGGTACGGATGTATTTGATTTCTTGTGTGGCACTTTTTCATGTGCACGCAAAACTCGGCGATGGACCATGCGATTTTTTATGGGCATGCTCGATCAAGCGTCTGTTAATGCTTGCATATTACATAACTTCGCAGCAACAACGACGCAAACAAAAGATCGTCGTAATTTTTTAAAGCCTTTGCTTCGAAGCTTGATGATGGGACACATGCCAGATCGATTATCATTGCCCTGCCTTCCTCGACAAATTCATTCCCAGATTAAAGTAATTCTCGATGAGCCACGGAATGAATTCGCATCCTCCGGGAAATTAGAGAAGAGAAAGAAGTGTGGCGAATGTTCGAGCACGACAGATAGAAAAACATTGCACTGCTGCGTAAGGTGCCAACTACCACTCTGCGATGATCACCGAAAAAGTTTATGTTCCCAATGCATTATGTATTAATCATTGTAGCTTTTGGAAGATATACATCGGTTTTGTACGTTTTTGAGTCGAAATAAAAACATTTATATAAAAAATGTGTGTATTCTACAGCAAAAACCTCCAAATTCACACCTCGAAAAATTCACATTTTCATGTACAAAAATAAGGGTTCTGATTTTATTGTATCATTCTGCAATATTTTTTTCTTGAAAGGCACACTCTTTAGCTTGAATTTGCTTTTTTTTAAATGTCGATCCGATAATTTGTCTCTGAGTTATGAATTTTTAAACAAAAATACTTTTTTCCCGGAGTTTGTTTGTTTATTGTTAATTATCTTATAAATAAATTCCGGAAACTTCATATATTAAATTTTCATCGTAAAGTGGAAACCCTGAACGACATATAAGAATTTTTTAAGATTTTTTAGATGCTTTTTTCTATTTTTTTAAGGTCTTGGGTCGATTCGACCCACGGTTACCGTTAAAGGGGGCAAAAAAAAAGCGTTACCGTGAAAGGGTTAATATATTTAGATTATTAGCAGAGCTACTGGAAGTTTTCGATCGAACAACCCGCAGAAAGAGTATATCGCAGGCGTAAGTCATCGAGTCGGATCATACACGTGAGTCTCATGGATAACACAAAATCGAAATATATTGGAAAATTATATAAACTGCAAAAGATTTCTATGATAATTGCTTTTCAATCGTCCTAAATGAAGTGTAACGCGATGAAACTTTCGAACAAGATTGTGGAACGCGCAATCGCGAAGTAATATCCTCGAGACATTCTCCAGCGAGAACGATATACTTTAGTAATATCCCGATTGGAATTCGCGGTCTGGTGTCCCGGAGACCTCTAGTCGGAGGGAGTGCCGGGGGGAGGAGCTCCAGTAGAGCTCGTAATTCTATTGCGGACAAATACACCGTCGCAGTAGAGTATTCACTTCGTCAAGGATAAGTTGTCCGTGGAAATTCTATGCGGACTCTCGTATCCGGTGGGGCTAAGCCGAATAGTTTCTCGCGCTTGATCCACGCAACCATAATTACACCCTCATCGTATCCGGGTTTTCCCATCGAGAATGGTCGCCTGTATTGCTTGCTATAGTTCTTGCCCGGCTTCTTAACCGCTGTTTTCTCGAACGGTCTAGCGAATTATGCGCAATGTGGTTACAACTCCTAGCTTCATCGGTCCAATAAAATTGACGAGAGCTTCATTTTATTTTATTCGAATAAATAACTTGATTTTTTCGTCCAATAAAAGATGGGTGAAAAAATGATTCTGTCCAACCAGTCAAAATGGATTGATCGTTGAAAAATTCACGAAAAGTCAGTCGATAGATGAATCTTATGTACGTTCCTTCTGACTTGAAGAGGATGGTTGGGAAGCTAATTCTTTAAAATACTTTAATCGTTAAATAATTAAACGAATAGCACGAGTTGCATAAATCCATCAAGCTGGCTTTAAGACTGGATTTGTCTGGTAAAAAGGTGCACTTGGCAACGGTTCGTCCGGTCGTCAGCCAGCCAGGATCCTGGTCTACCGTGTGTTGTCTTACAATGTTAAGCCACGGTCAATAAAGATTATAAAGTCGTCTTTGAGAGCCAGGGAAGGGAAAAAGTCAGATAGTACGCGGAGAATGCTCTCACCACTGTCTCAGACGTGTACTCGCCGGGGCAAGCGATCTCGTAACTCCCCATCTCGTTTACACCGACCGTGCGGTGAAATTGACCGAGCGACGATATTTTCCCTACACGGTACGTCTCGTTCTCAATGGAACCCGGCAGCTTGCGTTTCACCTTCCTAAACTACCTGGAGTAGCAGCTTTAGCGAGCTCGTGCTCGAGAAGATGGAATGCATCGTTTGTTACCGGCGAATGGCCGTACAATAAAATACTGCATATTGCTCTTTACGCTTTGCCGCTGTGTCCTTCTCATTTTTCCTATATCTCATTCGCTTTATCATCTCACTGCACTCTCGCTTACTCTTTTCTTCACGATACTCTCTGCAAAGTGCAGCAAGACTTCACGGGTGCGGGGGATCGATCTCTTGAACATTTAAAAAAATTGAATGGGTTCACGAGATACGAGAGTATCGAAGAAATGAAGGATAGTGGATCCACTCGCCATCTTCATCCGCTGGCAAAGCATTTGTTGTGTTTTTTTAACTATAAAAACGTAACAATCTTTCCCGTTTCCAATATCGGTCCATCTCCGCGGTTTTAATTCTAGTTAGACTGTGAATCGGAAAATTGTACTCGGACAACTCGAAGGAAATAATGAGAATAAATGCTTTTTCCTTTCGGCGCTGTATTTATTCTCACATTTATTTCCGAGTAATTCTGACGGACGAAACCACAAGCGAAAAGATTGGAGAATACGGTTTAAAATGCAGTCGACAATATCTTTCTCGGTCAATTAAAATATTCCGGCATCAATGCGTTTTCCGAATGGCTCGAGGCCTTCATTAAATAAACCAAGCTCATTTTACAACGTTATTGCTTCATTGACCGTCGAATACATTTTTTTATTCGCTTGCTGTATTTTAATCACCAGCTTCGGTCTCTAAGTGAGTGGAAATGGCATACCAATAAAAAAGTGAAAAAGATATGACGTGGATCAATTGACAATTGAGATAGTACTATATTAATTTCAATCGGTACTTTTTATTATAAGTAACAGAATTTCGACGGCGAGGGATCAGATCGAATCATTTCTGGAATCATTATTGCTCTCTAGATGGATTATTTGTTCACGAAGTTATAAACAGCAGCCGAGTCCAACCCCTCCGTTGGGCACTATCATGGGAATTTATGCCGTAGAACGAACGGGTTATCCCACTGGCGAATATGCAGCCGGGATGTACATCGAACCAGCTGGGGATCCTACGCCCCCGCTGCTGTACAGTGATATTCCGTTGAAAATTTATGATTTTGCAAATTCCACACGAAAATTTGTATAAATTTGACTTTTAACATTTTCTGAAAAAACAATAATTTTTTTAAGCATTCGATCGTCCGAATGCCCAATGTCGTATGGAACGTCGATGGATGTGAGACTTTTATAGGATAACGATAAATATCAAGATCAAATATTGTAAAATGTTCGATTCGTATGAATAAAATAAATTTACATAAAGATCGTGGAGAATAGCGGCCGTTGCAACAAGTACCGAAAGAACCTTCATTTCCGGTACTTGCACTCTCTTCCAGCTTGTTCACGAGGCTGCTCTGAGGTAGCTCTGAATTTTCCACGAGTCACTGACAATCCAGAAAGACTGGCGTACGGCTTTAAATACACGCCGAAACTCCCCCTCGCTGCTTACACACGACAAGGATTTAATTCATTCGTGGTTCCACGGTGTTACTTGCGAATGCACATCGTGCTTACGCACAGTTGTACGTGTGCTCGCATGTATGTGCACAAACGTCACCGCGTCTCGGTGCGTGTGTACATGCTGTCTGTTCGTGAAAGTGGCTCCCATAAATCTCTGTTGTTGGCTTGAAAGCAGCAACTTCGTTCACGGAGTTTGCGTGCAACTACGAGCCACCTGCAACTTTGCTCTTCCACCAGACTCGCTGGATGACTGCCGCGACTCGTCGCCACCCGACCACCCGCTTTAATTGTTTAACTTGTATGCAGTGCTGCTCCTCGCTTAACTCGCGATTTAATCTGACCGCTCACCCCGCTCAGTATCGAATATGAAAAACTAATAAAATAACTTTGTTACTGCTGGCCGAAAAAAAAAAATATTATTTACAAAATTAAGACACTTTTCAATGTTGTGTCTGACATAAGCGAGTGGATATAGTCCGGCAGTAGTGGAGATCGATGCACTGCTGTGGCATCCACTAAATCTCCACTGTTGCAATTTCCGTTTACGCCGTTATATCTTCTGCGTTAATTCCAACTTCGTTTTGTGCAATTGCGACCTGAGACAGGCATCCGAGCGATTTCCTGCGAAATACATTCGTTATGAAAAGATTGTCGTTAAAAAAAATTATTAAAAAAAGAATATAAATTTGGAACAATGCTTGCTCGTCACGATAATTCGATTGAAAGTTTAAGACAGAATTTGCGCTCGAGCTGGCAAACGAGACAAACTTGGTACCAAGCGTTATAATAGTCTGATAGGAGTGTTTCTACAGTCGTATATATTGGTTCCTTTATTGCTCTACTTTTTTTTATTTATTTCTCACTTAATTTATAAGTTGGTTTTATTTTATTTCGGCTATTGCCATTATGCGTAACTTTTTGATGTTTAATTAATGAAAGTTTTGAGATACGGTGGTTTCTCCCCCTTACGATTATGGCTGGAGCGTGTTCCGGAGGATATCAACGCCTATAATAGGCCAGCGAGAGCCGAGGGATCACTCAGCTTCTGTTCCGTTGACACACGCGGTAAGCATCCGAGGAAATATGTCAGTCTTGTCCCTCGTCATAAGCGTCTTTATGGCGTGCGTCGCCACGTGATTTGCTCAGGTAAATTGTCACTAATTACATTACGAACCCCAATTGCCACGAATTACATATAAAAGAATGACATTTTATACCATATTAACATATTAAAGGTACATATTAAACCAATATAACATATTAAACCATTATTCAAGGTTTGATAAATAACAAAGTCGACTTGCTAATTTAATCAGACAGTCGTACGTAAATTTGATTTCCGATATTCCGCTACCTCGATGTGACAGTCTAGAATCCATTTTTCATTGTTCCTCGTTACTTGTGTGAGCACAAGTGCCATCCTAATGCGGGACCGGTTGCAGGCATAGGATTAGAAAATATCATGGGTAGTGGCATGGGAGCAGCTGGTCATGGAATGACGGTTGCTCTGAGAGGTGGAATGATAAGTGGACTTGGAGCGTTGGGTTCTAGTATCGTAATTTCAAACGCCATGGATAATGGTTATGGAATTGGTGGCGATATTCCAAGCTACTCATCTGCTTATCCATCCCGTTATTCCGCTGCCTATCCAGCCAGTTACCCTAACGTTTATTTGGGTGGAAATTTTGCCGGTTATCTCGCAAGTTATTTCACTACCCCAGTTATCCGGCCTACCCTAGTTCTTTGGGAACGAGCGTGGCAAGCGCAACCGCCGGTACGGGAGTGGTCGGTGGTTGTCTTTTGATGAGACATCGGGCGACCGAAGGTTTCAACGAAAACGCCAACACTAATGTCAACATAAACGGGGCATCGCTCCGCGGAAGTGGTCACTCACCCAGCAATGAGTAAATTTACTCAATGTTCAAATTATATTCCATATCATCATTATTGTTTATTCATAAGTTGCATAAATTTTTCGGGAACGCCATTTCAAACATGAACGTCAATTCGAACTTTAATATCAACAATCTGAGGTCAGTATAAATATTTGAAAAAAGTCGATACCGCGTATTTGGCTGAGTTGGGAGATTTAGTTAATGAAAGAATCAGAAAAAATGTTAATTTTTTTCGTGTAAAAAAAAGTTAGTTGAGTTCACCATAGATCAGATCTCCGTTGGAAGACCTAGAAAATTTTTTGTGACGAGACTCAATATCCGAAATTCATCACGATCGACATATTGGCAAAATAATTATTTTCATCGGCGAAGTTAATCTCAACTGATGCCGCATGGTAAAGCTCATCATCCACGTTAAGTCTAGAGCTGGACGTGAAGTATATATAGAAGATATTAATAGGCTTTTTTTTTGCAAACACGAGACTCAACACGAGACAAACTACGTAGACGATTTTTTACACGAGCCATTTCTCCGTCCGCATGCAGTTGACACTCACATAGGCTCTGCCTAGTCTTGATAGTCATCCTCTTTTTTTGTACCTTGCTGTGGTCCTGCTCCACCCGCCGGTTGTTGGAAACTTCTTTTTATAACCGTTTTGCAGATAAACGACGGACGTCAAAGATGGGAATAGTACCTCCCTACTCGATAGCCTGGTTTGCCCCATGACATGGCTAGATAATGATGACGCACAACACGGGAATAACTGTAACAACCCGTGTAGGCCACACGGTCATTCCGTACGTCATTGTATCCGAAACGTTCAATGCAATGCCACGGAAGTTATAATGAACCACATATAATATCGTCATCTTTCGATTCGGTGGTTTAAATATCAAAACTATTAAGTAAATTATATTCAGTTGAAAATTATTTATCTATTCGAAGGTCCTAATTTACGATTGTCATTGTTATCATTATCATTGATATGGAACGGACATGGACGGTGAAAAGTGAAAGATCAATTGGATTACGAAGAAATCGCCATAATTGACATACAACGTCGGTTCTGTGCTGCCATTCATCATTCGCTTCCGTTTTGGAATTGACAATAAGCTGAAAAGCAATGGAGGTCCTCGTCGAGCTTTGCTACGACTTTGCCCGTTCGTCGAGCTTTCTATTCAGTTCCTCTCCGTCGGCCTTGCAGTTTCTCCTGGCTCACTCATAACGCCGACATGCCTGCATACATTTCTGATATTTATATATATAAATATATTGTAACGAATTTACCTTGTCACTTTAAGTTTTTATGAAATGAGGTTGGGTTTGCCGGAGTGGGGTCGATTGTGTGGGATTTTTTAGCAAATAAATTCAAATCGAAAGTGATTTATTTTTCGATTTTAAAGACATATTATTTTTCTTTTATTCAAATTGTCAAAGAATTGTCGCAGGTTTATATTTAATTATCAATCATTTGCTCATCCGCATTCTCCTATTCATCCTTCATACCAATTTCTGTTATTATTATCACGACCTTATTTTAATTTATCATTCCCACACATCATTCTATCACCTTTCATGTTTTATCATCATTATTTATTCATTTCATTGAATCATTCATACTAAATTATTCTTCTTATTCATTTACACGACATTCCCACATATAATTCCGCTATCATAATACTTGTCAATACACGTTCACACAATCCATAATCAGACAACGTTCTATTTATTTTTCATTCGTATTCATGTCCTTTTGTTCGCCATTCGTGGTAATCCATGACCATCGTTTATATTCGTTCTATTGTTCACGTTCACTATCGTTTCCTTGTCCATTGTCTTAATTTATTGCTGGTTGTCACCACGAATCATCCTTTGAAAGTTAATACCGTACATTTTTATATATTTTAGTTTTAGTTTTATGGGTTTAATTTGCCTCGGTCCGTCGGGCTTGAAATCAATTCGCCAACGGTCCGTCGTGGCTTCGTGAATTGATTTCATTAAATATTTTACCAGTTTAAGTTTTAATTTATTTATGTTGAATTCCACTCCTTCTTATCATCTTCAGGTCATTTCGTATTCGCTCCATTAATCATCGTCCTTTATCGTTGCCAGTCGTCACATTAAATCATCATCAAGATAATTCATCATTCACAGTTACTTTATATATTTCATAAGCACTTGGTTGTACACCTTTATATTAATCAATTTTGTTACGTTTCACTTCGAGTTTTACGTCATTTATTTGACGATAAAGAAAACGTGGATTGCCGTGTGGTAGGCATTGCGGAGCCGTTACCGTATTACTCCGACGGTGGGCGTTGGACGACTCTCTGGTCTCGGTACGCTCTCGGTACCTCTTGAATCTCGTTGCGAGTTACCCGAAATCACGCGATCGAAATTGGTTCTCGATTGGCCCAATTTCGACAGCGCGATCCAGGCGTAATGTCGCATTAGCCACGTGATCCCGGAAGGGATAACGGCGGTTACAATATGTATGAGAGATTCCACTAATTCGAGTACCGATTTTGGGCGTCGATATCAGCGATTTTTTTGTAACTTCGAGGAATGGATGCCCCCATTGATAAATGAACTCTGAATTTTTTTTAGTTTTTCCCTTGGTTATTTTTGCTGTAATTGTATGGGTAATTCTGTGAATTTTTTGTGTTTTTTTTTTTTCATTAACTTCTTAATGTGTTTTGATAAACGAAAAAATTTTTCTCGACCACGTTTTCCATGTAAAAAAGCTCAGCTTTTCGAAAAAAAATAAAAAAAACATTTTTGGGCCTGAAAAAATTACTTAAAATCGCATTTGAAATAAAGTTGATTTTTCGGCCAATGGGTATTTTTGAAAAGATTCTTCGAAAAGCTGAGAAGATTTCACATAATATTCGTAGGAATTAAGTTGGGATATCTGTAATAACTCGTTGAATAACCAAATGTTTGACAAAACAACTAAAATCTCAATTTATATTTTTTCGTTTTCGAATGATTCGTATTACTGTTTCTGCTGCAATTTTACAGTGACAAATATATTAAAAAGTATATTCTTCGTGTTTATTTGCATACGATCTTTGGAGATAATTACTGTACATAGGCACAAGTCATTCGCGATCATGCCGTCAAAAAGAAAATTAGATTTTTCGAATTTTGTCGGTAAAACTCATTTTTAAGTTGGCGATGGCGCACTTGCGAAACTAACAGCGTCATCACATGATTCTAAGTTTCATCTTTAATCATATTGTTAAAGTGTATTTACGGTACAACGCGGTCTTACGTTACTGTAAAATTGTAGTAGAGACAGTAATACGAATCATTTGAACATGAAAAAATATAAGTTGAGCTTTTAGTTGTTTTGATTCAACGAGTTATTACAGAGATCCCAACTCGATTTCTACATATATTATGTGAAAATTTCCAGTTTTTCGAAAAAAATATTTCAAAATCTTTCTGAAAATACACATTGGCCGAAAAATCAACTTGTATATTTCAAATGCGATTTTAGGTAATTTTTTAAGGCCCAAAAAAGTTTTTAAATTTTTTTTCGAAAAGCTAAGCTTTTTTTACATAGACAATGTGGTCGAGACTAATTTTCTTCTTTGTATCAAAACACATTGAGAAATTAATGAAAAAAAAAACATAAAAACTTCATAGAAATACCCATACAATTACAGCGAAAATAACCAAGGGAAAAATCTAAAAAAAAATCAGAGTTCATTTCTCAATGGGGGCTTCCATTTCAACAAAGTTACAAAAAGATCGCTGATATCGACATCCAAAACCGGTACTCGAATTGGTGGAATCTCTCATATATATATATATAACGCACAGCATTGACTGTGATGGAAGGTCCGCCAAGGCGCAACGGATGATGTGGAGTACGAAGGCGTAATAAAAAATCGCGGATACAATTTGCATTTGGTCTTTACTATTTTTGGCGGCTCATCATTCCTCATAGCCGATCATCATTTCACCCGATTTTTCAATTCTGCTCGAACCATCAATCGCTTCCCAACTTTTGGGGCTTCTTGCGTTTTTTTTGCTTCACGTCTCGCCACCTCCCTTGCCCATGTGCCTCGAATTTTTCGTTAAATCCAATATCACAACTTCTGAACATACATCTATTTGAATATATGTATAGTATATACGTATATCTGCTAGACCCGGTGTATTACATATTTTACTGGCTTTTAACCGAGCAAGCTACATCCATCAAGTAAATCTAACCTGTTCTCTTTTTGATACAAAACTTTTTCGATTTCGATGTTATATGGATGATCAAGGCAAGTAGAAAATCAAACAAAAGGCATCACCAACGACGTAAGCGAGATAATGGTTTTCTTTGGATTGCAATTGTCCACTCTGGTCAAAACGAAAATAAAATGAAGTGAGGTTCCTCGATCGAATTGAGAAAATTTCATCTGTTGCCTAAAATTCACCGCCTATCCTCGCTTTTTTGCATTTCTTCCCCATTGTTGAACGAAAAATGATCGCTCAAGTGTTCCCGCTCCGTATCACGTTGAACAACTTCTTTCCACTCTCGCGGCATCGGATCGCATTTCGCTTTGTAACTCGACGATATTGCTTGAAATTCCGCTGACCCCCTGCGCGGTAAACGCCGCATTTCTCGCCTCTAACTGGCTTTAACATTTTCGTTTGTGAAGTCAGATTGAAGACAGTTCCTTTTCAAGAATCGGCAGACATTTTGCAATTTTTTTTTGATTTTGAGGAAAATATTATCTCTACTTGGCGGCCATACATATATATCAGGCTTTGCAAACTAAATAATTTTTTTTTCGTTCGGGCCACCCCGCAAGTAGTTAGTTTAGATAGAAAAAAAATGCTGACAAAAGGTGAGCATTCTAGGTTGAGTGGAAGATCCGACTCATCGGATTTTTCATTTTTCCCCCTTAAAGGAAACCCCCAAAGAAAGGAAAACAAACAAACAAGCAATAACAACAAACACAAACAACAAACAACACAAGCAACAACAACAAACAACAACAAACAAGGAAACAAGGGAAACAAAGGAAACAAAGGAAGGAAGGAGGGGAAGGGGTTAGGGAAAAACATTTTTTCGTGCTTGTAGCTCCCACGAGCAGTATCCCACATGTCACAAAAAAGAGCTAGCATTAGTATTTCTAAAAAAATGTCACTGAGGAAAAAAATCTGTAATACTGTAAGTCTGTAGATCCGTAGTTTTAATATAATTGATAATTGAAACTGAATGGCGTCTTTCGATAATTTATTACGGAAAAGGAAGACAATAGTCTAGTGTGATAACAAATAAAAACTATACGAAAATTACTCCAGACTGTGACTTTCCAAATCATCACATTATATTTGATAATAAATATTAAAATTTAATTGATATAATTTTTTCTTTGTATTGTCTCTTATTAACTCTGAACTGAAGAGTTAAAATTCTAAGAGAATCCCATCTGAGTCATCCACTGATTCCCTGGCAACTGTGAGTACAATTTTTTGAATAAAAATTATCTGTCTCAAATTGAATGAAAGAGGATAAAAAAGGGAAAATCAAATAAGGTGAATCTTCCACTCAACCAAGAGTGCTCGCTTTTTACCAGCTTTTTTTTTTCCTATCTAACTACCTATTTGATGAGTAGTCGGTTGGAAAATCAAATTTTTTTTGCGAAATACCCTTATATATATATACGGATTGTGTCCCATGAGGTCACATGTAACGCACGAGTGCAAAATGTTTTTTCGGGTCACATGCATCCTGATTATGTTTTTCGCAAACGATAAATGCCTCGCGTTCACCGAAACTGTCGAATTGGATACTACGTTGTAATATTCCATTCACCCTAAACTTTTCTTCGATTCGCATATGGCTATAAAAATGAATGGCATCGTAAACTAAATTCGGAAAATCGTGGGGTTCGGTCCGTTAGGGCGAGGGTGCGGATTGCGTTCTCTCATTGGTCGAGCCCGATCGGTGGTCTTTCGAGTGGATGCGCAGCTAACTTTGCCAGAAAAATGTACTTTGCGCTCGAGAGGTCGGTGTTTGCTATCGTTTGACGAATTGATCAGAGCGCAAAATGCCCGACCAAACGAATAGCTGCCGCAGGGCGTGTGCAACCATCAGTCAATAGGTCGATCACTGACAAATAATTTTACGGTTTGTTGAGAGAACCAACCTCTCCTCTCCGCACCACATGAAAACTACACCAACATCGCAGCGAATATTCTCGAATTTCCATAGAGCGAACCGTGAGATCCTGTAACCAGAGTGTACTTGGTTATTACTCTGCAGCATCGAATTCCGTTACACGAGCGGATTTCGATATTAATGCCGGTGTCGGAACGAACAAGGTTCCTGTAAAATATATTTTTTTCCGAGGTAACAACCTACGATGTGCGAAGAATGTCCGAATCGGTCGAGAAGGCTTGCGCGATTGCCTGTTAAAATATGGTTAACCTTATGCTTACGATGATTGTTTGAATTCAGTTAGGTTAACTTTTATTTTAATTGCCCAGGATTATTAAAAATCTTGCCTTATTTGTTGCAGAGCCTGTGTAGTGGTTTTCGTTATTTCTAACCCTAGACCGTGTCAGTGGTTATCATAATGTACCGGTTCTCCTTACAGCTCATATATTACACTCGTTAGCTGGAAGCTAAAATCGAAGCAAATATCGTCCCAGTTTGCGGCGTCGTTCACTGCGGGTAGGCATTCTAGCACATAAGTCTGTCCCGAGTGCTGTTTAGAGGCTTGCATAATATTAGCGAAAATTTACGTTCCTTTATGTTCCGTTCGTTATCCTGGACGCAGTATGTCAGAGCTTTGTCACGACGACGAAGAAGAATAAGAAGAAGGGCAATAAAAGTGAGCGTGCTTGTTCATGACAAGGCGGACTTGGGTTGAGAAAGCAGGTTTAACCGCATATCCCGGCAGTGGTATACACCACCTACTAGGTGGAACGTAGCGATGCAGTCAGACGAAACGAATCTACGACGCCTAGCCATAAGCTTTCTCAGGCTTCCTACCTGGGAATTTAATTCGACCTCCAGACGTGTGGGAACCGTCGTCTTGGGGGGGGGGGGGGGGGGGGGGGTGAGACATACCCTTTTACCCTACAAACCCCTCAGGTTCTCGCAATCGTCTCGTTAATGTGTAAGCCAACCGAGAACGTACCAAGAGGCTGCTGGTACGTGCTGAAGAGTCTCGCCCGTACCTTCACAACCGAATACCCGGCCCGAGTATAACAAGTTAAATCGCCAAGTTCGTTCAAACGTAAAATTATTGGCTCGTTTGGTTGCCGAATCGCTTCGATAAAATTAATCGACCGACGCTACGCGCCACATCACATTTTTAGTCGGGGTTCAACGGTCAGTCATCCTCGTGGAATTAAATATTGTCCGCAGAAAAACTTATGAATCGATGGAATCGCGGAACGGATCGCGGTAGATGGATTGTCTTCTTCATTTTCAATTAACTAGGATTCTCATTGTGCCGGATACAGCTCGACAAATGTAGTCCGGGCTCGTATCACGACTTAATAACCAGTCCGGCGATGCGATCACCGAGCTGTTAAAGGGGCATCACTAATTGATCCACCACTGGGTTATAATTTGCTTCGGCTGTACAAAACGGAAATGTACGTGATTACGTCTAGACGGAATTTCATTTTCCCGTCGTTTTTAGTTCGTAAATTTTTTATGCTTTTGTTGAAATTTCCATGCGCGCTTGAAACAATGGTTTCATATAGGTACAAACGTAATTCACGACTCTGACGATATATTCTATCCGAATTGAAGTCCGTCGAGTACTCGTTAACGACGACGAACGGAAGATATAAGTGTGGGTACGTTCGTGGAAAGGGGAAATGCTTCGTGATCACGTTCCTCTCTGTGGTCCTCATTGTCCGGTGAAAATGCCGAGCCGAACATTCCTAGACAAAATGAATTCCGTTGATGAAATCCTCACGGTCCGGTTTAAGGCAAAAGCGCCTGTTCCGAATGGACTGTGACTCTCTTTCGCTTTCATTTTCGCCGGCAGTTACTGACAGAGAAAAGGTAAAGTTACTTTGCAAGCGCGGAAACGGAACTGACTTGTGTATTCAAGGCCGAAAAATGCTTAGTTTTGTAGGTGTGAACGCCCGTGAATAACCCAATCGGTTTATCGTGCATTTTTTTTGATTGACTGAAATCGTCGCGGGCCGATCAAGAGACGCAACACGCCTGGTCAGAAGTATATTTAGCTTTGCCTACGCTACGCCGGCCATTTTGAACGTGTAGTTAGTACAAGTTACGGATTAAAAAAAATGTACATTCACAAGTTTCAGGCGGAAAATGAAGACCGGAGAACTAACGCTGACAGAATAGTACGAAATATCCATTCTTCGGAATCCGTGATTACCTTACCTTCTGTCCTTCCTTTCAGTCAGGACCGGGAGCCCGCAACGATATCATATTCCGATGTATTAGCAACGGCTATTTTTTTTATCAAATGACGAGCTATGGTTCGCACACGACGGAAACCAATTTATCAACAACGCCCACGGAGACGAGATGGGATGGAGAGTACGAAGCCCGTCGACTCATCCTATTTCGGTCCTAGCGTTCTTCGGTTCCCAATACGGACTGTCGTTCGTATCATAAGGACACACATATATTTTTATGTTAAAATACTCGAAAATGCCCTTCACGTGTGAAAATGTGGCTTGAAAATAATCGATAACCAATGTTATCTGTATTTTTTTAGGGGCACTGAGGAAAACAGACTAATCTACTTTTAATGCATATAAAAGAACTTCCTAAATTGCCGTCAACTCGTCGGGACAAAGGATGCAGCGAAACAGCGAGAGAATTAAAGAATGAAATCAGCGGCGTCTCTGCAATAAATTTCCCTTGGGGTGAAATTACTTCTCCGTCAGCTAGTTTATTACCAACGGTGGAGAGTTGCGCGCTTCGCAATATTAATACCGAACTCTTTTTTTTACTGCCTTGCTGATGAAAACAAAATTAGGTGAACAAGCGATGAGATAGATATGTATGCACGAAGTCAAAGATTCGCGATAGAGAGTGCGAGACAAAATTATTTAGAGAAGTGGAAACAATATATTTATTGCCGTAGTGCGGAAATATGTTTATGTTAACATGTAAGCTAAGAAGTGGCGCGATTTGAAAGCATATCAAATTTATTTTAATTATAATTTTCATTCCGGCGACCGAGGTCAAAGCTCAACCATGTATTTCCAGATAGGCACGAAAAATCTAATTTGGCAAAGTCGAAACCCATATGCCGGAAGCGCTGAAATATTTTCAATAGCTGCACAAGCTTGCAGCAGTGTTTCGCACAAGAGCCACAGAAAACCGAACAATTTGTACATTCGTCGCTGTGAAATTCGAACGGCAGTCGATAATTGATGAGTGCAGCTCCTGTGCAGAATGCAAAACCAGTTTCAATATTGATATTTGACGAAACACTCGAGCAATAACGCTATCCATGAATCGACGTTCGTACAAAAGTACGGAACCTCACCCCGCGAACCGATGCATCGGTGAGACCGATTGACGTGTTTATTTTTAGTTTTATTTTTACTCTCTTTCAAATCGTGACTTGGGTGCATCCACGACCACGCACAATCCTATCAGTTTGTTCACCAAATGATAATTCATTCGGCAAAAGTACAATGGGCAATTATCGACGAAGGAGATAATGCTTGAACCCTATCATATTTCATTGCTCGCCATAGGATATTATCCATTGTGGCATTTTGTCACGTAGCTCTAGGTTGCACAATGTATTTCGCTCGAATTATCATATAAACGTGGCATATACCAATCAACTCTTCAAACAACATCCCTCATCGATTAAAATTATTTTTCAACAACTCCTACCTACGAAATTCGAGTTGGTTTCGGTAACAAGCCGAAAACCCATCGTTGAATTTCGTCATTGCTACATATTATGAGGAATGGCAGCAATGATAAAATCCCGGATTTCTTTCGAACGCGATGGAATTAAATTATTTATCTCTCTGCACTCTGCACGTTTCATGGGTCATTTCTTTCTTTGAATTTTCGTGAGATTGCTGCATGCCGATAATGAACCGAAAATGGTGGCATCCATCTTATTAGCGCGGCTCGATATGTGCTACCACGGTGACTAAAGTACCATACAACTAACTCAAACCCGATGGCTTGGGCTTGTTAGATGGTGTTGTTTTACTCGTCGAAAATCAAGATTGATAGTAACGAGAATTAATCGAAGAGGTTCATGGCGGATGGTTACGGCACGAGCACGACGAACTGGGCATGTTCGGCCGATGGAGTTCAGTCTTTGGCTTATCCGTGGCGGCTTCGAGGGAAAATGGATTACCCGTCCAAGCCAGAGTGGCGATGGGGAGGTAGCTTTTTCACTCGGCAATCACTAGCGTAAAGTGCTCGAGGTCTTCCTACGCCGCGATCGTTACATTCTTCGAGACCCTCGACCGAGCCGCTAATCCATTCGATCGATCAAACGCAATGCATTGTCGCACACGTCGATAAATTAATCGACCGAATTGAATAATAAGGTAGATCTGAAATTCAAAGTACTTGATACGATTAATCTGACATATACTGCAGTGGAATGTTTAAACTTTTTTTTCTCTTCTGTTTGTTTGCATTGGTTATAATTATTATTCTGTGGAGTAAATGAATTTATCACTTGTACGCGTATAATTGTCCCGGTTATGTCCGATGTTTCTAGGCAGCGAGTGCAGTGAATCGTTTCGTCCGAATCCGGAGGTATAGGTAATGAAACACGGTTTCCCTTTCAACCCACTTGGCCGGCTTGCACTGAGAGTTCGGGGGCTCTAAATCTTGGCGATAAACTACGACAGCGTCCGACTATACGTAGGCCGTGACTGCTAGCCGGGGTTATAGCCCGTGGTGCGATGCGTCCAGTGCAAGACAGCTCGAGTTATCGCTGTGCCACGTGAACGAGAATCGAAGCTGGTCAGCATTCTCCGCAAAGGCGATGGAGGCTACACCGAGAATTGCATAATAGGATTTCGGCAGGGTGCAACGCTCGCAAGTTGGAGCACACGATGCAACCGGAGTAGTCGGACGATGGGGATCCGTTTCACGAATGTTGCCACTGTGTGAGAAAGATCGGGGGCCGATTGAGAGGGAGAAAATATGCTGTTGTAAATCTTTGAGCGGCGACCGTCTCCGGGAACAGGTCGTTCTTGCAAAACGATCTACCTCTGAAATGCCAATCTCATAGTAAACCAGGAGCTCATACGGTTGTGGATAGAGGAAGGAGCTTCGTAGGCCGAGGAGTCGCGCTTGTGCGGCCACGACGAGAGACACGCCGTACGAACCGAACCGAACCGAAGAACGTCACGGGGTCAGAGCTTAGCTACGCGGGAGAGAACGCGTCGAGGGTTCTATCGATTTTAAAGCCCAGCATAGCAGATAGGATAGTCGTAGATTATGTTACACGAATTTCCATACATGCTGCTCTACCACCTTCCGGTGCTCTCGGTATGAGAAAATAAATATGAAAATAAAATAAGAGAAAATTGAACCACCAAGAAAAAATAGGTCTTGTGAAGGGTCATGTGAGAGAGATGACAAAGATTTTTGGAGGAGGGTTTGGGAATTGGATGGAGCCGGTAACGGTCGAGTTCGATTATGAGAACCCTAATAGGTTTTTATCGACAGACATACGTCCCTGCAAGTGTCCTTGATGGAAAATGAAGTTCTTTCGATCGATGGGGCAAAAGTGATTCCGTGAAGAAACGTTCACCGGTCAATTCGAACGAGTAAAACTCCCGGAATTGGGACCTTTAGCAAAGAAGAAGGGTACATTTGATTAAATAATAACATCCAGATCAGTCAATGTAACTTGACCACTTTTTTCAGTCGTGGGAATTCGGTCGGACGAATGTATTATTCTTACTTATTCGGAGGAACGAACATTCTTCTACCACCTTGGGACAATCAGTCACGAAAGTCTGCGGAACTCGAACGTGGCGAGGTTGAGCGATCAGGGGGGATCTGAAAAATGGAAGTTCGGATAGAAATTCTTCTAGAGCACGGAATATATTATTGCCGCTGTTTCCAAGTATCCCGGAAACAGTGACGAGGGGCGAGGAAAATAAAATAAAAAAGTAATGTATTTTGGTGGGTAGGTTTGAGCATTTTCGGAAATAAATAACGCTGCTCTTTCACCTTTAGACTCGAACGACTTTTCATTGTCTTTTTTCTTTCTCGTTCAAGTACGTCACAAGAGCATGAACATGGAGAGACGAATAATTTATTATTTACCGCCGATGTAAGTGCAACAAAGAGAAATTTACACGAAGGTTTCGATTGAATTGATGATGCGACTTTCCCTAATCGCGTACGGTTTATTCTCCAGTGCCCTCAACAGAATAAAGTATTTCATAACCTATATTCATAACGGTTTATCTTTCCAAGCAATGCGCTGCAAAAATTGATATGCAATCGACTGTGCAGTCTTGGTAAAGTACCGAATACGACGAAAATAAAATTCCGGTCGAATATCGTACAAACGAAATTTCCACGTTTTTTTCGTAAAGGATAATATGATTATTTATAAGGTATCTCACGTTTTAATCTACTTTTGTTCCCGACAAGCTCTGTCTACGCTCGTCATTCTTCTACCTCGTTTGCCGGAAATTTTCTGAGGCGAGTTAACTATGGTGCTCGGGCTGTCTGTTGTATCAGGCCCGCTCGTTGAAGCTTTACGATTCCTCTCCATTTTAGATTTTGCTCGTTTATATAAATGAGACACCACGGAGACTTTGTAGGATAGCTCTCGTTCGGTTATGAAGCGTTAAACGAGCTCTCAGAACTGACGAGGTTTCCACAGTTTTACTGTCTCAGTATCATCCGAACAATATAATTATTATCCGTAACCTTTTACTCTTGATGAACAACGATTGCGATGCTCCCGTCGTGCTAATTAATTTGGTACAATAAATTACCTTGGTTTGTCAATGACGGAAAATTAAGAATAAAAATTTTAATACACACGGTCGTGCTAATAAATATGCTCTGCGTGAAATTCAAAAATACTTAGGTTATGCCGGTTATTTGAAGGAGCAAAGGAACGAGGTGAAATATCGGGGCACGCGCTGTGTCTCACTAATATAAAACAAGCTGCAAGTTGGAACTTGCAATTTGCTTTCTCGAAATCGTAGGTAGTGAACCTACAGGTAGGTAGGTAGTGATTCCTCTATGATGAATCATTTTTTTTGTTCTGAATCTGATAGATTAAACGGAGATATTTATATGAGTGGTAATTTTCTATTCAATCTTTGGCTTCCTCATAGAGAAATCTTCGTTCACTACCTACGATTTCGAGGAAGCAAATTGCAAGTTCCAACTTGCAGCTTGTTTTGGGAATTTGAAAACGATACAAAATCCGATTCACGGCTTGAATCATGACCAAAATCATAGTTAAAGAAGGGGTTATAAAGCTCGACTGCCTCCAAAATTTGGGGGCTGTAGCTGAAACTGTTCTTGAGTTATACACGTCTGAATCTTGGGAGGTCATCTTGAAAGTACATAATAATTCAAAGTGTCCTAAAATTCGAACGCGTGGTTCGATTTCTACAAAATTTAGTAACAAATGAAGCTGACTGTTGGTTCAAGCGTGTGCATGAATTTGAAAACGTTCAGTCGAATATTTTCCAACTTGCAGAGGTTCGAACTTTGAAATTTATAGTTGCAATAAAATTAGATCCGCTGAGCCGATCTTCGCCAAACTTGATATACATCATTGCTGAATGATGTTCTATACTCGTGTAAATTTAGAGCTCGATTGATTGAAGTTAACGAAAGTTATAGCGACAAATTTGATTTTTCGAAAAATTCGAAATATCATAAAATCGAAAATTATCGATGGATTCGGCCCAAATGCAATACCAACAAACCTTAGATACAAATCTCTTTGTCAAAAACTATTTAGACGAATATCTCAAAATTTGCGACATTTATAGTGCGTACGTCCTTTTTTTGGAAATTTGAAAACGACACAAAATCCGAGCGACGCCTTGAATCATTACCAAAATTATAGTCAAAGAAGGGGTTATAAAGCTCGACATGCCTCCAAAATTTGGGGGCTGTAGCTGAAACCGTTCTCGAGTTATACACGTTTGAATTTTGGGAGTCCATTACACACACACACACACACACATACATACACACATACATCCGGACCTTTTCTAAAAATGTGTTTTCTGGACGTTTTAGAACATTCTGGACATGGTGACATAAATATCTCCAAAAAAAATGTTTCACCGTCACATAGCTTCCTCTATGAGAAAGCAAAAAAATGTTGCCGGATTCTGATATAAATATTTCAACAAGCCCCGAATTAAATGTACACACTACGTACACAGCACACAAAACATGGTAAAACAAAGTCGAACCTTGCACATTGCTTCCTCATAATTTTTTACATTAGCCAAAGCTTCCTCTATGAGGAACTGTGTCGATCAATTTTGGCTTCCTCATAGAGGAAGCTTTGGCAAATGTAAAAAATTATAAGGAAGCAATGTGCAAGGTTCAACTTTGCACCCTTGTTCTTATAGAAAATCAGTTCGTAAATCGATCTAGTCCAGAATAAATATGTAGTGAATTCCGTGTCAAATTTAAAAAATTGAAAGTCGCATTAAATTTAAACGCCAAGATGGATTTCGCCCAAATTCTATACGAAATATTTTTAATGATAGTGCGACTTTGTACCATATTTCGATCCGATATCTTGAAAATTGTGGAAGCTAGAGCGCGCGCGTCGATTTTTGAAAAATTTCAAAACGACATAAAATATGAATGGCTTGATGGATTTTGCCCAAATTCAATACGAAACATCTTTTAATAGTAGTGCAAGTTTGAACCAAATTTAAGCGGAATATATCAAAAATTGTGGAAGCTAGAGCACTTACGTTGATTGTTGAAAAATTTCAAAATCACATAAAATATGAATGGCTCGGTGGATTTTGCCCAAATTCAATCCAGAACGTCTCTTGATGATAGTGCAGCTTCGTACCAAATTTTAATCCGATATCTAGAAAATTGTGCCAGCTAGAGTGCGCACACTATTTTTTTACACATTTTAAAATTTCTTAAAACAAAAGCACTGCATGGATTTTTTTTCAAATTCAGTAACGAGCATCATCCTGTAGTCGTTCAACATTCCACTAAATTTGAGCTCGATATCTCGAAAATTGTGGAAGCTAGAGACAAAAAATGTAATTTGAATTTTTTTTAAATCGCGTAGAAACGAAAAAACTGCATGGATTTTTCTAAAAGTTTAATCATGCTATGCGCCGTGAACAGTCTACATGAGCGACAAATTTTAGCTTGATATCTCGAGCCGTTCTCAAGTTATGAACGCTCAACCCATGTTACATACATACACACACACGCACGAACACACACACACACACACACACACACACACACACACACACACACACACACACACACACACACACACACACACACACACACACACACACACACACACACACACACACACACACACACACACACACACACACACACACACACGCACGCACGCACGCACACACACACACACACACACACACACACACACACACACACACACACACACACACCACACACACGCACACACACACGCACACGCACACGCACACGCACACGCACACGCACACGCACACGCACACGCACACGCACACGCACACGCACACGCACACGCACACGCACACGCACACGCACACGCACACGCACACGCACACGCACACGCACACGCACACGCACACGCACACGCACACGCACACGCACACGCACACGCACACACACACACACACGCACACGCACACGCACACGCACACGCACACGCACACGCACACGCACACGCACACGCACACGCACACGCACACGCACACGCACACGCACACGCACACGCACACGCACACGCACACGCACACGCACACGCACACACACACACACACGCACACGCACACGCACACGCACACGCACACGCACACGCACACGCACACGCACACGCACACGCACACGCACACGCACGCGCACGCACACGCACACGCACACGCACACGCACACGCACACGCACACGCACACGCACACGCACACGCACACGCACACGCACACGCACACGCACACGCACACGCACACGCACACGCACACGCACACGCACACGCACACGCACACGCACACGCACACGCACACGCACACGAACACACACACGCACGAACCCACCCACATACACACACACACACATACATACATCCGGACATTTTTTCTAGTTGTGATTTTTAGATGTTTTGGGACATTCTGAACACGTTTTCATGAATATCTCGAAAAAAAAAATTTTCACGAAAACAAAGCTTCCTCTATGAGGAAGCAATAAGAGAAAAAAGTGGATCATGGGTGCAAAATGTAACAAAATAACTACGAAGTTGGCTATCTTGTTGAAACGTCACAGTCGCTGAAACTTGGCGCAATGAAGATTAGCCGTTGCAGTTGGTGACCTCTTTGTCGTTCTCTTCTCTTTGGCTCTCTCCAGCTCCGAGGCAGTTCTGTACAGTGTATGGGCTTGCCAGTGTTCACCTCCAATTTGCAGGTTGCGCGTTTACTCGGCGCTAGCTCCAAGAGAACCCCGAGACTGCTTTCAACATTCAACCTCCAACGTAATGGACCTATTACGCGATCACGACGAAACAACTCGAGTTTGCCCACGGCAGTGTAGTTTCACACGTATACCTACCCGTCTGCCAGACGTTTTGTTTCTAAAACCGATTGTAGCGGCAAGTTGATGTAAATAAAGTCGATGCTCCGTAGTCTTTGATAGTGAGAAAGCCTGCTTACTTCGCGACACAGAAACATAGCATTTGGGTGAATGCGGCATTCTGTACGAGAATTATATTGTCAATTGTAATGACCAGTGAAATTAAACTGAGAATCAAGATG
>OZ020165.1:22329549-22383112 GCA_963971145.1 Sussaba pulchella
TACCTGATATGGATACTACCTGATATGGATACTGCACTTACGTGTACCCACATTGGGAACAAGCGTGTGTAGGTGTATGTATAGCGAAAGAATATGTGACACTTATTCGAAGGACCGTTTTCTTCAATACGTTCTGAAACCATATACCGATAGATACATTATTATTATTATTATTATTATTATTATTATTATTATTATTATTATTATTATTATTATTATTATTATTATTATTATTATTATTATTATTATTATTATTATTATTATTATTATTATTATTATTATTATTATTATTATTATTATTATTATTATTATTATTATTATTATTATTATTATTATTATTATTATTATTATTATTATTATTATTATTATTATTATTATTATTATTATTATTATTATTATTATTATTATTATTATTATTATTATTATTATTATTATTATTATTATTATTATTATTATTATTATTATTATTATTATTATTATTATGGTATTCGTTCGGACTCACTCAAAGGCGCCAAAATATAATTTATGAAGCTGTGTTCAAAGACTGGGTCATACGGATTTAATGTGCCATAACTCGAATCGGCTTTGTGAAAATTTTTGAGGGGCAAATCCCACACTCTGAGTCATCGAGATGCGACGGAACGTTGGAGACGGTAACTACCAGGCGAAAAACGACTATTGCACTCGTTGCTGACATCTGTTAGCAATATTTCAGCTAATCTCAAATAAAATACACCATGAACTGATTCTCGTTGATTCGGGGCGACGCGCGAGCGACACGAAAAGCTCACTTACTATACTTCCTGAGTAAACCAAGTTTGCCCTCGCTCACTTCCACAGGAGCCTGGAAATCCGTTATGTTCAGCCCCGGATTCACTCGCCTACTGGCAATTCTTTGCGGACCTCTTTGCGAGATGGACACAGTTGTAATTTTCATACCAAGTGATCAGCGATAAGACAATTGAATGATATGTATTGCATGTGTACTTGCAGTCGTCGCGTACAGTTAGGTATTCGACGTTGAAAAAGATACTCCGCTTAGCTCCGCGCATAATAATAGACGACAATCGTGTGTTAATATACATTGCGCTGAATATATTTGACATTTACACCGTTATTCATTTAACCATTTTTATATTGATTTTTACAACAAGAAGTTTAGAAAATTTCGTGGCAATGCAGAAATGATTGAAAAGTATATTACGAAAAGAGTATAGTCAGTCGTAATATTTTTTGATAGCTGCAAATGAGTTGACAAAGTAATAAAACAAAAGACCATCAGGTCTCTTGAACGACCTGGGAAGATTCGGATTCACGTATATCCGTTGAAAAACTCTGTTGTGTTTCCAGCAGGCTCTTTCCCTTATTATCTTGCACAAAAACAAAGGAAAATATAGCTGCCATCAGAGTGAAACCGGCAAAGAGCCACATACTTTTCGATATGCCGAGGGCAGTAGCCATTTCCCCGAAGGTCAATGTCGCTATCAGCGATATAAATGAACTGAGAAAAGCCCCGCTTGAAGCTGCGATTACTCTTATCTCCATGGGAAATGTGTCAGATAGCATCGACCAAGATATAGGTCCAAGGCCAAGATTGAATGCCGAGAAAAATAGACTTATCCAAGTTGGTGGCATCCAGCCGTGCGTATCATCGTACAACTCGGGATCGTCGTCTCTCACATAAAAGTACCAGCCTGAAATAATAATACTCTCTCAACTGAAAACAGCGACAATCGTATACGGAAAAGGGCGTTTGAATATTTTCGATGATCTAGAAATTGCATTGACTATTTAAATGAAATAAATACTGCGGACGAATGATTACCAAGTAAAATGAGAAACAACGCTGTTAATGTTGCAGATACCGCTAGGAGCGTTCTTCTTCCTATACGGTCGATGGTGAATGTGCAAACGAGACAGGACAAAGTTTGGACGACCCCGATAACGAGGATCAATTCTTCTCCGGTCAAGTGTCCGGATCCACCGTGATTGAATATAGTAAGAGCGTAGAATATCATCGTCGTTACGCCACACAACTGCTGGGCTATTATGACACCATGGCAGGCAATAACAGCCCGAAGAACTTTTCGATTTTTCATTATTTTCACAGCCGACTATGAGGAAATTACATCCTTTAGTTTTTAAATAGTTTAACACGAATGTTTACGATCTGTTAATAATACCAGACTTACTTTGAAGCCTGGTTTATCAATTCTCGCAAGTATCTTAAATTCCTCGAGTTCGACCTGATATTTGTAGTCATTGCCTCGGTACCATTTCAGTGATCTTATCGCCGCATTCGTGTTGCCTCGGGTCAGATGGTACAGAGGGCTCTCAGGCAAGAAATTAACCAGAGCAATGGGCGCTGTAGCGACTGCGCAGATAAGACTGTACCGCCAGATAGCGTCACGTTCGTCAAGAACGTAAGCAACGACAAATGCGCACATGACACCCAAATTAACGAATAACTGAAAGAAGGTTAGAAGTCGGGAACGATTTTTTGTGTCGGCAATCTCGGCTATGTACAGAGGCGTTAGAACGCAAAATATTCCGCTCGCGAGGCCGCAGATTGTTCTTCCGATTATCAGAAACCAAACCTGAGAAAATCAAAGCAAAGTTTTCTTTTTATTTGTCGATTCGAAGGGGCCAACACTCGCTGCAGCCAACTTCGCGTGTGGTTCGATCCGGAAAACCTCAGGACGAGGTTCGCTCAACGACGATGCCAAGTTAAAATAGTATACATATAATCGTATGGTTCGCTCCCCAATCGATCGTACTTCGGTTCCTTAGGTTTCACGTATACAATCTCACGTTAAATTTTCCATAGCATGCAAAGAAATTCGTTTCTCAGGGCTTCATCGTCGAAAACGATGAGAAATGAAGTTCTCTCCCAATCTTGTGTGCAAGTAGAAAGACGGAAATAACCTTCTGATGGGCAAAGCAAATGAAAGCCCATCCAACGAGATTGACAGGTATACTTGCGACCATTGTGCCGGTACGACTGACGAACCGCTGCATCCACGGAAGCACCAGAATTCCGCAGCATGCACCTGCGTTGAGGATTGATCCTGCCAATCCTATCTCGGTACCGCTAGCCTCCATCACGTTTCTCAAAGTGTCACCGGCACTGGAATTCCAACCGATTGACACTCCCAGCGAGAAACCTCCGAGGGATGCTGCAATTCGGCAATAATTACTCCTGGATATTATATTGAATCCCGCGTATCGATTTTGCGTCAACAATTGCACTTTCATCAGCTTTCTGGATATTTTTTTTCTTTTGCTATCATTATAATACGCTTATGAATTTACATTAAAAAATTCGTAAGATTGTAATTGAGGTTAAAAAGACGATAGAGAAAGTTTTATTTTCTTTGTACCAACCCAAAATCGCACCGACGTACTGATTCATTCTGCGGGGATTAATGTGCTGCCCGTTCGGAACATCGCTCGCCGATACCGATGCCATTGTCGATCGATCGAGGGACGAACAAGCAGAAAAATATTTTTTTTACTTCTTAGCTCAGATTGCGTGGCAAAATTTTCCGTTGAGCGATCGAGCCAACTAGTATCCGCAAGAGGTGAAAATCTGTGGCATGACTGGTGCCTGAGGCAATCGGAATGACTTATCGAACCCAACTATACCTCCCGTTTGTATCGATAACCGCAAACGCACAATCGATCGCGAGCTGCCGCTGCTCGGGGCTAACGTGGCAGCGAGGCCGCTTGTGTTGAGGCACCACGTGTGCAACGTTGTTTTGTCAAACAAAGTACGCTGTCGGTCGTTCATCATACGAACATTGGGGATGTAGCAATTTGTATGCGTCCGGTGTACGGAAAATTCACAAACGTGCAGCGAGTAAAGATTGAAGAAAAAAAATGTCATTAAAAAAAAGATGAGATCAAAAGCTCGCAGTGGAACGTGACGGTGAAAAAAGCAATTATTCATTGTAACTTAAAAATATTTGTGAAAGAACGAAAATGAAAGATAATTTTTTTTTTTTCGTTATTCCGGTTAATGAGAAGAAAAGAATAATGGATATTCAAATATTACGTTGTGAGAAATGTTCTTGGAAGAGTTTTACGGATGTTCGTGTAGGATAAAATGTGATGCATGGACGACGGATGGTAATAGCGATAGTTCGCAGAAACGACACATCGAGTTTCAGATGCATGAACGCCAGGCTTGATCCGTCGATCGTACGAGGTAATACACGTCGGGGAACGTTGCAACGGTCCATCCATATGAATTATACATGCGCGAGAGGCACTAGTCGTCATATTAACTATACGTTACCGAGGATCGATTTGCCATCTTCGCGTGACGCGACTGTCCAATGGCGAGCGAGAGGGATTGAGTGAGGAACGAGAAACCCGTGAGAGCGAGAGCGAGCGAGAAGCTGTGTGTCGTGCACAGTTTGCGAGTAAATCGACGAGAGCGAGTCAGAAAGAAAGAGAGAGAAAAAAAAGGTCGAACGACGCGTGCCGATCGTTCTTAACGGTCGGATACGGACGTTTGGGTACGTCACGCGTTGAGCCATGGTCAAGTGTCCTCACCCGTCAGCATATTATCCGTGATAGCTATACCTGCATAATTCGCGTTTTCTGCAGTTACTCAGGCTGCGTGTCACCATTCTTTGCTCCCAGATATTTACACATTAATGAATCCCGCATTGTACATTTTTGCCGCAAAGAAACAGTTCTTTTCTCGTTTTTTTTTCTTTTGCCGATCTCCCGACTTGATCTGTGGATTTTCACTTATTCGGAAAAAAGTTCGTCACGACATTTTCACATACCTCCAAGATATTTCGTATTTACCTGATTCTCCACTTTTTTTAACTCGTAGATAATGCATATCACGAAGTATCTTCTGTGAAAATTATGCCGAGGATAAAAATGATCAAATACAGTAAAATGCAATCGTGCAATTAACGATGTCCCTCATGAAGATGTCAGTGTATGGTACTCTTTATTGTGGAACGTCATCCAAAGCGGTGGAGTAAAAAAAAATGTTAAAAAAAAGTCACACACGTATCCGAAGATGCATTCTATAATCAAAGCGGAGCTATGACGAGCACACGCTCACGATAGACACATCGATATGAATGCACGTGCCCCGGAGGCTCTGGGAGGCCCCGAGTCTCGAAGCTGAGCAACAGCACGCAGACTTGATAAAATGGTGATAGGCACAGCTGTGATAGGACCAGTGCAGCTACACGACCGTACTATGTAAAGATTTTACGTTTTATCAGCGTAACCAAGCACGTGCATAAACGATGATTAGGTTATTCCATATTTTTAAAATTAAATTCCGTCAAATTTTTTTATTGCAATTTTATTACAAAATGTTATGTTCTTTTAAAGTCAAGGACCGCAGTCATCTGCGTATTGGGCATAAGCAACATGCGTTGGAAAAATTATGATCTGCGACAGACGATGCCGTGACGTGCATGATTGTATTGCGTGTTTGCATCATTTCTACGTCCTTGCTATCGAAAGCGCTTTTATCGAGAGTCCTTTGCCCGTCGCACACGCTAGCCCCGCTTTCATTCTCTATCGTGTTGATCCACCTTCTTGTTTTCCCAAAATGTGGCTTTCTTTGTAATGACAAACTAAATGCTTGGCTACTTTTATTAGCCGCATCCTCCAAAATCATTTGCAAGTATTTTGAGCTTCAACTCAATGACAACTCGATTTTGCAACTCGATGACAGAATGGTAAATGTTTTCCTGATACAGATTTATATTGACTCGGTAAGATAAAAAAATGTTTAACCAGAAATTACGAGCCACTTGGCGCGATCTCCCATATTTCAGATATAAATTAAGTAAACGAAAGTGGATAATCGTTAAAAATGGAGAGTGGAAAAAGCGTTAAGTATTCCGGGGAACGGAACAGCTGCAGCATCCGATGAGATTTAGCGACGCGGCTGCGCAAAAACCGTCTGCATCCACAGCCAAACACATATTTCGGCAGTAATCTTCGTTCCTAAAGTATATGTCGGGTTTTCGAACTTCGGCTCGCTGTATCTCGGTTTTACCGATGGGCACGCAGACGGTGCAATGCACGACATTTGGACAACATTTGGAACACGACCAGCGTGAAGATGGGTAGGTCTCGAAGTACAGAATCTCATTCTGCCGAAAACGTGTGTATAGATATAGTGGCGTAGCTCGTTGTACCCCGTGAAGATGGTTATTTCCTACGCCACTATATCTATATGTACATTTTCCGCAGAATGAAATTCTGTACTTCGAGACCTACCCGTGAAGATGATATCGTTGAAACATTCGTTCGCGAAAAAACGCTCAATTTTTCACTGAATTCGATTATTAGCACAAGGGTTGTTTTTGTTGTTGATAAGTACGTTCCAATTATTCTCATATATAATGATAAAGTGATATATAACGCATGGAATAATTTTCCATTCAGTTTTTCAAACATAAATAAAGGGGTATGGGAAAAAATATTATATTCAAGTAATTTTTTCGCCTGAAGCTCTTGTTCGTATCGTCGAGAATGCTAGGTATCCAGCCTCGTTTAGAATTCAGCCTGTCAGAGGAGCTGTCAGAACCAATTCTATGCTTCTAGAGTCAACAGTCACGGTCCGATTTTTTGTGCTCGTCACAGGCGTTCCACGGCGATTAAATAATTTTTAAATGCAGAGACGCAAAACTATATACCAGTTTGAATGGACAGCAGATTTATCGCAACATATTTTTTATGTCGGGTGTTCAAATATTCTACCGTGTAACTATGTATACTCGGTGTCTCTCACCGACCTATCTTCCATTATTCAACGTGAATGCCATCGTAAAGTATAAAAAATATGCGACAAGCGCGTAAATATATATGGGCCATTTCACCAAATATTGGTACAGGTTGTACCGGGTGATATGAATCACAAATAATTAATTATGCCATTCGAAAGACCTTATCAGAAGAAGTACCGATATTTTTTTTCAAATTTTTTTCTCCACTCGTTTTTAAGTAATGGCCACTTACATTGACCACATTTTCAAAAACATAAACATTTCAAATGCTCATACCTATTTATTGGTTATAGATTCAAATAACATTTAAAAAACAGTTTTTAAGCGAAAATCATGAACTTGAAGAGAAAAAAAATCGTCAAGCGTATTGAACGTTGCAAAAGTAACAAAAATTGCGTTCGAAAATTCAAAATCGATTTTCCGACTGCATATTTTTTATTGATCTATGTCAAAGTTCGTTGTCCGTGATCCCGAATTGCTTCCGGTACACGAGATGCGAGCTTTTAACGATCGATAAAAAGTTTCATTCCCTACGAAAAGATAACCTCCTATACCTTCAATCTACAATGTAAAAATACATTGAAAAGTTTAATTTCGTTACAATAGGGAATCGAAAGGTGATGCACCTTCATCCGGTGCTAAAATCCGGTGCCTTTGAAATAGTGAGACATTATTTGAAACCCCATTAGACGGTGGCGTGCCAAATAAGCACACATATTCAACAAACGGGAAATCATTATTTTAAATGACAATTGATAAAACATTTTTGTTGCAGCAATATAACGCGAAGCTTCATCGATCCGGGGTTAGCTTATCGAACGCGTAAAACATACGCGATTCTTGACGAAGTCGGAAACGGAGCGTCAGTAGATGTGTCCGCGGTTCATCAACCACTCGGGGAGTCCACGGGACCTGAACTAATTTTACGTAATGATCAGAACTATGCGTCCCGTTCAAACCTCTCGCGTACTTGCAAATGCATTCTATAAATGCACGTCCTCACTTCCACCGACACCAAGCGACACTATGCGCAGGGATCATTCTAGTTTGCAATTGCCCCGTGTCCCGGATTTTCGGTTGGTGTACCTCGTCCCTCTGTAACTAATTGCAATCGGAGAACAAAGTGCTCGTCTCTGTTGGCGTACAATCAACCTAGGCTTTTATTAGGTTAATATCTATATATTTAAGTACGGTGTTACTATTACAATATTATCACTACGAATTTTTCTATTTTTCCAACGTTCCGAAAATTCTTATAAGATTTTCTATATTCGAACGGGAATTTACATTTTAGGCAAACTAGATATATTTTGTCACTCAAAGTTCACCAAAATATTTAAGTTTTTGCAAAAGTGGTTAAAAAATTATGCTACGGTCGGTCGGTGAGGGAAATCCGTTGCCAATATTCAATATTCTATTGTATCATTTTATGTTTTTCCATATTGTCGTTACCGAATATCTTCACCTCTGTGACTGGCTTATGGAACAGCCAGGCAGAAGTAATAATGCATCCAGCGGCAAGAGAAGATGCACTCGAACCACAAAAAGCTACCAATGGTGCGACACAAGTATCGGTGTGGAAGCAATGAAAGTAAACGAGAATCGGGCCAGATACACCCACACACGCCCGGCGATGCGACGACATCGCGAACCATCGTCGTAAAATCGACTTTACCTGGGGACGTTCCCGCAAATTTACGTACCCGCAATGTACACGCCTTCCCAGAGAAATATTCGAAATATCTTCGACAAGGTTTTTCCATCTATTTCCACTTTCATTCCGGTTATATGCCCCGTATAACTTCCACGTGCGTCACTTTGCCCCATCGGTTTTTCCATTACTTCGTCGAGGACCCTCTCTGAAAAACTTGGTGAAGAAATTCAATGTTTTTTTTCTTATTAATTCTCGGGTGAAAATAAATTCCGATAACGTCGAAAAGAAAATTATTCTTTGACAATGGATACGTTACAAGCTCAAGGACATTTCTATCGTCTGAAAGTATTTCGTATACAACAATAAATTATCGCGATTGAGTCAGAGTTGGATGTCACAAAAATCTTGAGAAAGTTCGACTGAAAGCTTTACGTGGTTTACTTGCGGCTCTATTTTCCGACGAAGCCAGCGTTGGAGCTGCTGAGAGAGAGAAGTTATAGTATCCGAGTAGCCGAGCTTTCTCGTTGCTCCCATTATTCGGTATGAAGCGAGGGATAAGAGTGAGAAAGTATGATCGGGGGGATGAGGGAGGGGCTGGGAGAAGGGTAAGGGTGCAGAGAGGATAGAACAAATAAAAAATGTGGACCGAAGAAGGATGAAAGATAACGAGAGAAATAGAGATAAGAAGAGACGACCGGCTGGTTCGAACGCGAACCTGGGCTTCTTCGAGCCCTCGAGACTGCTAATGGCGTCGTGTCTGCCCGGTGCTCTCTCGGTGGACAAAAAATCTCGCCATTCGCCTAGACCCTTTTCAGCGGCAAGGCACGACCGTACGCGCCCTTCAACGTGTACGTGCATACACGCATGCGCATACCAAAGTGAATTTCATATGGGTAGGATGTAGCACATAAAACTAATGGCTTCGGGTAGCATCATGCCCCGTCCAGTCTCTAATCAAGTTCTGATATAAATATCCTTTGTTCGAGGGTGTACGACAAAAACCGCAATTTTTCTTTCGGCTCCTGCCCTTTTTTATACGCTCTTCGTCATTATTCCCTTGACTTTCCTTGCTTCCTTATTTTCCGAGTGTCAAGGTTTATGCAGTATTATGGAACGGGGGAGTACCAGCCGCCGCTCAGAAGAATTTGCGAATCGTAGGACAGGCCGCACCATACTTGACAGTACCGAGTGAGAACAGTAGCAACGTTGACAAATATCACTCGACAGCGAACGTTCAATCGTCCGGGCACCCTCGATCAAATGCGTTTCTCTTCTTACCATCACTGTTCTTTCTTTTGAACCTTGCGATGAATCCCCGTTTCCATCATGTCTGTATTCGCAGCCGTATAGTCTGAGCCATGAGTCGTGTGTGTTTGTGTCTGTGCGTGTGTGTGTTTTTTATAAATAATTTTAACAAAACAAACGTACGTATGGGTTAGGGGTCAACAAGGCTCCGTTAATTCGCTGCTCAGTTACAAAACGTTTTATTACTGCATATAACAGAAACACGTTGAACGGAATTAATGTCTTATTATCTATTGAATCGCCGATCCGACTTGCTGTTGGTGAGTTTTTTTCAATTCCCATGCCACTTTCACCTACATTTTTGTCTGTTATCGCCGTTTCGCTCTTCCCACTGTTTGTTGTCATTCTTTCGCGGTCGGCTCATAGGCACCGGTGTTCGGCCATAAATTGTTAGGATGACATTAACAACGCGGTCGAAAGGGCCTTAAATCAGTTGGCGTGGCATATCTACCTTCTCGTTATTAACGTCCAATCGGTCTCGAGTACAAACAGGAAGAACCACTATATTTTTCCAAGATATCGAACCATGAGAATTTCTAATAAATCCGTTGAAATTTCAGGTCCCGTGTTAATCGTAATACACAATTGAAAAGTGGATTATTGCCAATAGATTGTACCGTCGACGTTAATTGCATTGAAAAGTTGGGCGTGTCGAACAAGCGGGCTGGCGAAATTAGTGTGTTTGTGGTCCTAAAGATGTGCAGGACAAAAGAAAATTGTAGGGTTGGCCAAAAGCGGTACATCGACTTAATCGTACCGACACTGAGCAGTCGCCCGTCTCACCGCCTGCATTCCTGTATTCCGTATAAAGGTATCTACCGTGCTACCCCTGCCCGAATACCGTCTCATTCTACAAGCTCGTACCCTATCTCCCTCGCTCCCTCTCATTGTCTGCCTCTGTCTCTCTCTCTCTCTCTCTCTCTCTCTCTCTCTCTGCCGTCCGTTTCCTCCCTCCAACGCCTTATCGTTACCCCTCTCGCTCGCTCACTCCCCCTCGCGAGTTTCCCGCGACTCATTCAAGCTCGACTGGCGGACTTCGAGACTCGAGAGACACGAGTCAGTCGCGGCTGACCCGCCACACAGCTCTAGCCTTTTGGTATCGCGCGCAATCCCGTTACGAAGTATCCGCGCATAACATTCGATTTTTATCTTTCGCGTTTCATTGCGCGGTCCTACACTCATTCGCTCTACGAGTCGTCGGTGTATTTTTTACACCAATGCGAATCATTAGTTTCTAGTGTACATGAACAAAATTAATTATTTTGTGTAAGTTTTTCGAGTATTCTTTTCCTTTCTACCGCGTTGACACTCTTCAATAACGATAAAATCTTTCATGAGCTTGACAAATCCTAACGCCCCGGATGAAGAAAATCCAATGAAAAACATCCCAGGCCGGTATGCAAATCTGAAAATGTACTCATCAGTTTCAGTGATATCAACCAGCGACGAATGAAATAAGGAATGAATGTTACATAAAAGTACATAAATATAGTTAAACGGAATGTCAATTGACCAGATGACCAGGCGTTATACCAGTGGCTTTCATCAGAACGATGATCGATCCTCCGGTAACGAAAGATTAAGAGAGAAAGGTGCTTGAGCGTAATGAAAACGAGAGATCTCGATTGTCGTTGTGCCACGGGTGCCACGGCCAAGGGTACCGATTGATGCTAACGGGGAACGAGGGAGCTGTGCGTTCTTGAAGTGAAAATAGCCGAGAACCGAACGGGCGAAGGGATTAAGGCAGTGTCTGATCAGACCCCGTTGCCCCGTTGCCCGAGCCCGGAGGCTCGAAAAAAATCTTCTATCGGTATACACACTTTCACACGGTAATTATATGACGGTCACATTTCCGTGTGTCGTCCCGAGAAGATAATTATACCTTACAAAGTTACGTCTTTACGTGATCCGACGTAACGTCAACAAGAGGGCCGTAGGTCCGGCCCGTATGAAGACGGAAACAATTAGAAACAGACGAACGTGCGAATTAATTTAACAAGTGTGTTGGCTCTGGTTCACGTGTGTATAATCCGTTATTGAGAGCCGACGTCGGTAACCGTCGAGACGTCAGACAGTTCCTTGGGCGAAAATTCACTTTTGTCACGAAAATTTTCGACTGGGCCAATATATACGCGTGTCTCGTGCTGGCAAGCGTCTCTATTCTCTCAAAACTAAGCCTTGACAACCATTTCGATTAACGCCAGCGAAGGCTTTCAAAGATTTGTGACTGTGACGAATGCAAATAATTTTAACAAAAATTATTTCCAAGAAATTGTATTTGTTCAGTATTTTGGTGAAAGTTAGTGCATTATTTTTGTTTCGCAAGTGGTGCTAATAAAGAATCGAGGAGGCAATGCATTCGTGGGAGATTTAAAGGAATTGGAGGAGCATGTAAATTTAGTTTCTTTTCGGTATCTCGGGGGAAACGTTACACGAGAAGATACGAAAGGCGTAGTGAGAAGACGACTCGCCACTGACACTTGGCACGTGAGTTCGCGGATGATATTTCAAATGTGTATATGTTATTTGCTGTCACGACGATGACGAACCGATGCCCGGATGATTGTCATCCGACTCGTAGCAACGGATCTTATATCCGTTAGTTTCGTCTTGTTTTTCTTTGGTTCAACGATAATTTAGCTTTCGGGATGGAAAATTTCACACGTTACAGCAATGGTCTCGGTATTGAAAAGTTTCTCTTTCCGGGGTAATGGATGCCAAGGATTTGGCACAGGGTTGGCAAAGATCTTCAGGATTGCACATGCTCCTCATTACGCTTCCTCCGAAACGAGTGAGGTTGAGCTTTCATTACCAGTCGTAGCACCGGCCTCTGGCTAGATTAATCGTGACTTTTTCCCTCCCCTACGTTCCCGTCCTTTTTTTCACACGTAATTCACGTATCGTATGTGACCACGGTAGAACTTTCAGCTACATAGGTTGAGTCAACCAAAATAGCACGGTTATTATTCAAACACTGGATACGCTTATGATCTTTCATACCGGATACGCCCATGTACAAATAGCGCAAGGGGTTAATGCTCAAACAATCAAAGTAGTCACATGGCATTGAGAACAGGCCCGAAAATGAGAATAATTTTTCGGTCACGTTTTTTTCGTCGATTAAATGATAAATGAGAAATATAAAAGATACTTTTTCCTTTTTTTTTTCGACCCTTTAATCAGTTAATCGATGATATTCGCGGTACCGGGAGAGCAAATAAGTCAACGCTATCCAGTGAATCATGAGGAAACGAAAAACAAGAGAGAATTAGTATCGTTCTAAGACGCAGGCCCGCGAGCGTCGCGAGCTATCTGTTCTTCTCGACTAGTCGCTGAGGAGTTGCAGACGTTCTACCTTCGACCCAGGAAACCCCAGGCGGCTCTCTCAACCTCAACGGTTTAACTTAATGCGGTTAAGGTCCGGTGGCAATTTAAAATTACTACCGCGCACTCCTGCGGTCGACTACGACGAAGAAATTGCTCGGAATTATTTTACCGCGAACTTTGGACTTGCCCTCTCATTCTCGTTCCTCTCAGCCCTCTCTTCGGTCCCACCGCTGGTCGTTTAACGTTTCCAACCCTTATGTGACAAAGACCTTTTACTCATTTTCGACGAAATACGACGCATTTGCGCTAATTGTTTTTACCACAGTTGGCCTCTAATGACCTGACCGTGGAATACGATTTTTATGTTGTTTATACTTCAGAAATTTCTAATTTTTTTCCGAATCCAGCAAAAACAGATGTGTGATAGACGCGCAGTGGAAAGATCGCATGTTGTCGTTATGTGATGATGAAACATCGGCATGGTACTAATATTCCATTGAAATGTCAAAATCTCGTTTGGATCTTATACGATGATAGAATGGATGAGTTTCTATTGACAAAACTGTCAAAATGCAATTTATCGAGTCACAATTCACAAGCCGACTCAAATATCGTCGCAGCGGAATGGACTTATCAATGTATATGATCCATTTTACCAATCAATTAATCCTTTAAAATTTTTTAGGATGTTGTCCTTGATAAGATATATCTCCTTCATCTTTTCGGATTCAGTCCTCCATTATTCTGGCTATAATTGTATGGGACATTACATGACATTTCGATTTATATTTTCGATTAAAAATCTTGTCTGAAATTTTTGGGAAAAAATATTTATTTTTATTTTGAACCAACAAAAAGCTCTTGAAATCGGGTTTAAAGTACAAAAAGCCATTTTTAGGGCGTTCCCCAAGTCGGAACATTTTTTTCAATATTGTTGCAGAAAAGTGACAACATTTTACCCAGAACGTGTCAAATCCGCGTTCGTTTCCGTGTAAGAACTGCTACAATAAATGGAATTGCAAAATTTGAATGAATTACATGTTTCAGACATATGTATAGCTTTTTTCTTCTTCGGGATATTGGGAGTATGCGGAGATATTGTATTTCTATGTGAAAGACAAGAACGGTATTGAAATGGTTGACAGCTCATGAGGATTGAAGAAAAATTTATAACTTTTAACTTTTAAGTACAGTAAATGAAAAGTTGGCTTATTCCGTTTTTATCTAAACCGTCGTTTCGATTTGGTGTGATGGTTCACATATGTATATACCGGATACGTATATGAATAACCATTTAGGAGAATCTAGGAGCATACCATGTCGTGTTGAGTTACGGTCACCCGGGCCATTGGCTTTTTTCCGCGTTCATCACAATTGCATAGCTAGTTATAATTGTGATACTTATAATAACAATCACGCGTGATACTCGTAATAAGATATCACGATTCAATAATATACGTACCTGTATACGTCATGTATAGATGTACAGAGAATGTTTAGCTCCGAACAATATCCGACGATAATGCTTTGTGGAGGCGGGAACACGCTCGCGCCGGAGGATCAATGGTACGACAAAGTAGCGTGGTAGATTGTACAAACAAACACACTGCGTGGCCTCGAAATACGGCGCTGCAAAGGCCAACAACCAGGAGGAAGAACGATCGAGGGCCGTCGGACGCTCGTGGTAAACCGTGCAGTAATCCGGACACGATTTACTCCGCTGGCTTCGGCGATAACGATGCGAGTGCAGGCTGATAGCGTCTTGCCTCCGGGCATTTGACGACCAGTCTCGATTAATTTATTTGCGATGCCATGTTCTTTATCCGCGTTGAAGGACCGGACAATACTATATGAAAAACTTATACGGATTAACGATCAATCGCTACATTCATTTTATCGGCATAAAGATAATTTATGAAAAAACGTTTACATCGACCGATCCAAAAATGTCCACATCAGCAGTACGGGTATCGCTATTTCTCATTCGTTTATTCATTCAATTTTTATAACAACTTTAGAATCAGGCCACTCAATGTTTGGATAGTTGCAAAGAAGAATTAAATTTGCGGTTACGATTCATTGGGTAAGCAATTATGCTGGATTTAAAATACCTTAACTGAAAAGGATTGTTTAGAGTTCATTTGATACAACCGAATGAGAATTCCAATCGTAACTGAAACACTCTGATCTCGCTACGTTCTCCGTTCACTTACATCCTTCCTGTTTTATTTCCCCGCCAAGCGGGGTTTCGTTTTTTCGAACGATTACATTGGAAGTGCTTTTTCCCTTACAGTGGCTACATCCAGGGACGATATTACTTCGTGCTTTTCCGTGGGTTGCCAAGAAGAAAAAATTATAGCTCTCATTACTTTAACGACTTTGATGATACGGAATAGAATGGGAAAAAATGTGGTGAACGATCGCTCGAGCGATCGTTATAACCGTGAGATCGTTTCCCAAGTCTCAATGAATTACCCAGTTTCCTTCCGCTGCTATGATCATTATTATTATTTCACTTTTCGCTCTCATTAATGCTTCTGTATCTAATTTCGAGTCATTGCCTCGCGATTGTCCACGGATGGCCGAAGCATTCCACGAATAGGTGTGCCAATCGAGCGATAAATAATGTGCTTTGGCTTACTCGTGTACGAGTTCAAAAAATATTGTAGGGAAAGGAGGAAGCAAGCGTAAAGACATGATGAATAATCTACCGTGGCCGTACGAATTATATACTCGCAGCCAATTCGACTTCGAAGTCAAGAGTATGGGCCACCATGAAGATCTTCTGAATACACACACCGTATACCACACTAGTTCTATCAAATACCATTTAATTCAAATTTACGAAAAACAACAGGAAACATTCTACCGTAAAGAAAAAGGCATAAGTGAAATAGATGAGTTAAAATCATTGAAATCACAAATGATTCTCGAGTTGCTACGAAAAAGTTTGACTTCGTTTCTCAATCGACTGGTTCGACGTACTTTTCCCGGACAATCAGTGATTGTGAGAAACCATAGCAACGGGAGGGTACATTAACAAACACAAACCGACTTGGCAATGCATTGTCAGAGCATCTTCTCGAACAGTTTTCGAAGAAGTCGAGATTGAATTTTCATCCCTCTCGTATTTTCTTATTCTCAATAGAAAGCTCCTTTTATTCGCTTCCTCGTCCTTGCTTCCTCGTCCTTGCTTACTCTCTCTATCTCTCTCTTTTTCTCTCTCTCTCCTCTGTCTTTATCGCTTAAGCTATGTATTTATATATATTCTTCGCCAACTCGAAGGTGAAATGCGGTTTCTGAGCTAGGCGTGAATAAATTTTTCAGTTGGCCACGCGCAGAACATTAGTTTACCATGCTGCTTCCTCGGTCTCGTCGATGCGCCTCCACCATGCTTTTTCACTAGCCAAACCCGTCGACATTTATTCACAAGTATAAGCTAACGCACTTTAAAAAAATTTTTTATTCACTTTAATTTGTAGCCATGAAATAACCTGAAACGGAACGATTCGGAAGCATAAGATAATGGAAAAAATTCAATAAGATCATATCAACCGAGATTAAATTCAATAGTGGATATAAAATATTGTTAAATTAAAATATCCTCTTGCTGCTCTATGAAAATTGATGATGAAGCATAATGATCTGTCATTGTCACAATGAATTACTCCGCCATGGCATATTTTTTACGAAAACGAAGTCTCTAGATTCATTAGAGCACGTGTGTGTGTGTACGTATACGTATAGTCGCGGTGTCGCTATTGCGGTTGGCGGTGCATACAGATGAAATCTATAGCAGGCGGCGGGCGTTTCGCAAACGCGAAACAATGAATCTGGCTTGGCCAGAAGTCACTTTTATACGCGGTGACCGGACCGCGCGTCGAGTTGAGATAAGAAGTTGCATCTATGCTTCCTGTCGCTCTGGCTTAGACGGAGAGTTTCGAATGACTGCGACAACAAGAATTGCAGAGAAATGAGAATAAAAAATAAAAATAAATAAGAATAATCGTTATCTCGGTCTCGCCAGTTCTGTGTTTCACGACCTATTAATTAAAAAATGCAGTTTTAATATGAATTTGAGATGGAAATTTTATCATCGTTGATTTATGATAATGGTCATTATTAATAATACACGAATGTTGAAAATGACAAAAAATGAGACAATTTTTCTCTCGCACACTAGCTTCGCTATGTGCTTTAAATAAATCTCACCAAGATTATTAATTGTCGTCGAAACTTTCATCAACCCACGGAAATTACTTTTCTATATGAATGACTATTGTTGTTGTATAATCAAGCAAGACAATTTTCCATTCGCGACTAGTTTTACGATAATCCTGTTGAAAAACATACAAGCAAGCTTCAATATGTTTATCTCTTCTGTTTCATCTATTGGGCATGTATTATATAGTGTGCATGTGCCCGTGTGATCGCACTACTATTTGGCTTCCGCAACGTTTATTGATAGCATCGAGCTCTGTCCGTTTTATTTTTGCCAACCAAGCTGGTATCGTGAGTTGTGTGCGCGCGCGCGCGCGTGTGTGCGTGTGTGTGCGTGTGTGTGTGTGTGTGTGTGTGTGTGTGTGTGTGTGTGTGTGTGTGTGTGTGTGTGTGTGTGTGTGTGTGTGTGTGTGTGTGTGTGTGTGTGTGTGTGTGTGTGTGTGTGTGTGTGGGTGGGTGGGTGTGTGTGTGTGTGTGTGTATGGGTGTGTGTGTGTGTGTGTGTGTGTGTGTGTGTGTGTGTGTGTGTGTGTGTGTGTGTGTGTGTGTGTGTGTGTGTGTGTGTGTGTGTGTGTGTGTGTGTGTGTGTGTGTGTGTGTGTGTGTGTGTGTGTGTGTGTGTGTGTGTGTGTGTGTGTGTGTGTGTGTGTGTGTGTGTGTGTGTGTGTGTGTGTGTGTGTGTGTGTGTGTGTGTGTGTGTGTGTGTATTATACATATACGTTGTATTAAACCGAACGGTCCAACACCGACGATCTTTCGTGAAAAGTCGGCTGAAGTCGTTAGGATACCGAAATCATCGTTCGAGCGGACTCACGCGCGGTGCTCAGCTTCATCTCTCGTCTGTCGGAGCTTCCGAGCTTTAGTTACTTATTTCTCATTTACCAAACAATACACTCGTGCTAATCCTAATAAGACTTACCCCCGATGGCTCACTGCATCGCGATTGCGGGCTACAATATGCTCTCACAAAAGCCCATGCTCACGTTTTCGTCCTTATTTAGTTAATAATCAAGCTTTCCACGCCCTTGCACTGTGCTTGTGATCAAAATACTTCGTAACTACGGGTCTAAAAAATCCCGTTTGATACTTCTATTTTCTTTCTCTCTCTCTTTGTCCGGCAAAAAAAAATCTGTCTTTGTAAGAAAGTGAAAGGATAATGAAAATGAAAGAATTCGTATAAAATAAATAATAAACTTTCCAGTAAATTTGCAAACTTTAACGAAGAGTAAACGTGGCAATTATCGAATCCCGTAATTTGAAAGTCAAGAATCACTTCGGTGGACAATACTAATAACAAAGTCGCGATTGATACAGACGCTCTTACTTCCGTCCTTCATCATTTCTATCGCGTTCCCAATTTTTACACGGAAATAACGTAAATTTATTCTGATAATTATTTATGAATTTAAAAATTCTTCCGAAGTGTGAGGTTTTCGTAACCTGGTGATCCCTCTTTTTTCTTTTTTTTTCTTTCAGTTTCTACAAGGTTAAACACTTGATCCCTCCTCGTCCTTCGTTAAATTCTACTTAAAGAGCCTGAAACAAAGAGAAAATATACAAAACAAAAATAAAACTTCAGTGGCAAGGATCAGGGAATCGACGTCATGGTGTTTCGCCAATGATATTTGTATCTCGGATTTGGAGGGTGATGAAAACCAAACGGATCTAGAGATTTAACATTGTCAAGAGTCTGAAGATACTCGGCTATTTTTTAACCATAATATAATTCACAATTTGGAGTCGGGTCCGAGTTGCACGCCGTAACAAATCGTTCCAGTCGATCGGTTCCAGTCTAATGCCTCGCCTTCGCTTAGCACATGTTCTCCCCTGTGGCTCTTATCCCCGCTTTCTATATTATATATTCCATCTTGCATAATATATGTATATACACTATAGCAACCCCAAGAGGCAGAGATCGCAGCAGGCATCAGCGTTTTTGCTCCGCTGGTTCTGCCCTCTCGAAAGCATAGCGCTGGTACTCGGGACGCTTGATTAATGTAAATAAGGAGGGATCTTTCCTCGGTAGTATATCGACGGAAGCGGTCCTTGAGTTGTGAGAAAATAAAAAATTTCAAGTTACATAAAACGGCAGGGTGCGAGGTGGTGGACCGCGAGGGCGAGGTAAACGATTTTTGTAAGACCGGGACTTGGGTCATAGCTAATGGTGCGCCCTCGCGCTATGGCACGGTCACAAGAGGATTGGGCTATGTAATTCCCGTTGAATGAGTATTTTTTCCGTGTAAGAATAATACACGGGGGCAACGTATACCGTAGAATTCAGATAATAAGCAAGGACGCGATCGTAAATTTAGTGACTCATATGGTCCGGAGCCCGTAGTTCGGAAAGTACCTGGCTCACCTGAGCCCTCTTGTATGAATGTTGAGTTGCTGAGGTTGCTACATTGTAGTTGTTGTTGTTCTTGTTGCAAGTTCACCGGTAAATATCGGTTCGGGAACACCGGGAAAACAAGCAGCTACAGCTCCGCGGGGATTCGGTTGAGATCCCTCCGTGTACCCTATTCTGTTAACATAGAGTTATCTACAAACTGGAAAGTCGGAACTATAATACCTAAACGAAACGCTGCCAGCTCGTGGTTACCTTCAACGAATCTGTACCGTCGTGAAGGCGATGCACAAAATTACAAAAATTGTGGTGGTAGGGCGAGAAATATTATAGCTTATTTATCATTACGCTCGAATGATTGACCAGTAATTATATTTTTCGACACCAAGTCAACACGACGCACAGATGGAAATCGCATATTTTCTACAACAATACATAGCGTTATATCAGCCGAGCATTTCTACGTTGACCTTCCACTGGGACTTAATTTTTTTTGAATGAATCAAGCATTTTATTGATGGAGATATTTCTAAGCTACGTTCGCACTACTCGGAGTTCACTACATGTTATCTTATCCAATCTTTTTTTCTGTTATACGATTGTCAAGTAAACATATTTTCATGGTCGCACACGTAGCATTCCGTAAATCGAGTTATTGATGAGCAGATATTTATGGAATTTCTAATTACTGTATTCTTACGGCTTATGCCGATAGATGCAATCAGACCTATCGAGAATACATTCTCATGTTTTTTTCAAATCAATGTTTGTTTATCCCGAATGATAAGTATTGGCATTTCATTTTGAATTCCATCAAAAGCTCCAACACCGTGAGTACGATGCAATGGCGGTAAGCCTTGACGTTTATACATTTGTTGAGATTATAATTAATTCATTGATCGAAGGGGTTTAAGCATTTCCGGAAGCATCGAAGATTCATACCGATTGCTATTTACGTATTTATTGAAAACCGCGACAAGAGCGTTTGTGCCGGTACTCGCACCGTTGCCACGTTCAGAATGCAGAATAGTGTGCATCACAGTGGACCATGCCAAAATCGCATTAGAACGCCTGCAGATGCTGTAGCGAGCGGTGCAGCGTCATTAAAATGACGAGTGGCTAAACGCCAGAACCCTGACAACACACGCAAACCCATAATATATAATTCGCTTACGAATACACTGTGCAGAGTGGACATCAAGTTCAGCCGCGAGACCTTAAAATATACTGCAGCATCTCAGCTCCCGTCGGTCGGCCAGTCACTAAGCTGAGTAACTTTATATCGACGTTGTAACATCCGGAAATACGTTGCGCTTGACCTTTTATCTATTCGAGCTTCTGTTAGTGCATTTATCGATTACGCTAATGGGAGTGAGTTTACCGACAGCATTGTTTCTATTGAATTACGATTTTTTTAAACTGAATTTAAAAAAAAAATTCACTCGAAGACACAATGCAGAACTGTTAAAAAACGTTGAATAACAATTTTTTAAAACTTTTGCGCTGAATGTGACAAAATATTATTGTCATAATTTTTATCAATGTGGTTCTTGCGTGTTGAGGGTTAACAATAGATACATAGATAGATCATTTATTTCGTGTAATGACTCATAGTCGATAAAACCATTGTATTAGTAGGCACAATGACGGCAATTGACAGTTCAATTGAAATCGATTGTGCAATGAAGGATGCAGATTCAGCTCGTCCGTCAATGGTCTATAGCGATATTATTTCGTCCTGCGATCCCGAGACGGTTATCGCAGTTGCAAGCAACTCGAGTATTTCGATCAAAGAATTTCGCAGATGCCACGATGATGCAACATTACTATCTAGGGTACTGCGCGCGATAAGCATACACAAGTGGAGCAACAACATTTGGATTAAAATTACAAATTGATATTACGAGGAGCTTATTTCCATCTCCGCACACGGGTCATATTATTTATAACGAATGGTTTGATAAGTTTTTATCACCGATTGTGCAACAGGTCCGTTATCATCGTTGTTTATGATTTTCGTAAACGATTTAAAAGTTGAATCCCGGTGGAGCATCGGCTGTGGGTGAGTCGATGATGTATTGAATTAGCAACGGAGTATCTCAAGTACCTCAGCCTCACTTTTCCATTTGCCACAATCGATCGGTATTATTGCTGGTCCTGGGGACGAGATATAATGAAATCGCAACGATGGTTTATTGAGGAACGCGCCGATGCCAGTAATTGATACTTGGAACGTGGGAAGCGAACAGCGATGCTGGCGATAGTGAGAATGATTGTGACTGTGTACACCGATGGAATAAACGATCGGAAGTGTCCGTAATTACTTGAGGACTCGGACGGGCGCGGAAGTAGCTGTCGCGCGTTCAGCCGACGTTTAGTTCTCTTCGAAACGCACGAGACTAAAACTTTCGTCTCTGATGCCTTACCGACGAACAAACAATTTTTAGTCTTATTGCGATCGACATGATAAATAAAATTCAAGCGAGCTTTCACCACTCAAAGATAATTATAATAATGTATATCGACGTATATCGAGGTATTCTCAGGTTCCATCGTCTGCTTCTTGGACTTATCATTGTAGCGACAAAAACATTCGATAGATCTATTATTCACTTGAAGGTATAACCGTGCGCACTTCTCTACTTATGTAGTGCTATGCGAGATACGATAATCGGTGCAATCTCATGCTACCTCTTCGTCTCAAATCCTTTCGACACGGTGGCTGGCCCCGTTCCCGCTCTGTTTACTCACGCGGTTTGTACATCTGACGTCTCATCTCTTTCGAATATATCATGTTCCGAACTATTTTCACAAAAAGGATGATCGAGATTGTAAAAAAGCTTGTAAATTTCCGGACAGAGAAGGTCCAACTAAAATTTTTCTGGTGGAAATGGAGCTGAAAATGATTTACGAACAGCTAGACCGGTATTCAGGTGTATGGTATATATATATTAGACTGGTCCTTATTGGGGTGACTTTCGAATTTTGACGACGCTCACCGATAATATGTTTGCAAATAATTTTTAAAAAATCCTCCAAAAAGTACTCCGGTCTGTCTCAATATTAAGGGGTGCACCTGGCCTCCTACTTTTTCCCATTTGATTAACACAGGATTTTTATTGACTTTCTCTCATAATTATGTAGCACTGCCAATAAACATTCGAAAAATATGAACCTTGTACGGTTTTTTAGAGAAATCCAGGTACTTTTTTAGCCAATTTTTATTTTTCCAAAATTAAAAATGGCGGATCCAATATGGTGGCTTAAAAAATCGAAATTCATCAAATTAGGCACAAGATTGTATCGAAACTGGTTGTACATGGGTTTTCTGGGTCCCTGGAGTGAAATTTCGTATCGAAAGTACAAATTTAATATGGCCGAAGAAACTAAAATCATCCATATTTGGTCATTCTTTATATTGTTGGTATTTTTTAGATTTGAGTGAAAAAGCTTGTATTTATTTTTTAATATAAAATAAATACAAGCTTATTATTTTATAATATAAAATAAATACAAGCTTTTTGGAGCTTGATCCAGCTCTGTGGCATCTGAACGAATTTTTCCAAGAAGGATTAAGAATTTTCCGAGGTTTGAGAATCATCAACGATTGCGCAGAACGAGCTGTAAACTTGGTCCAGAACTATAATAATGTTCGAACCCACGACAAAGAACAAAGGCAATACGTCATGCGATTTGTTGCCTCGTATAGGAAATCGTATCCTAATGCGAACAAAGAAGCAACCATGAAAGAATTTGAATTATCAGCCTGATATTAATATTTTCATGTGTTTTGAAGACATATTCGAGTAATATAATGTCAACAGTATGAGGAGATTTTTCATCACCCCTCCCTTTTTTAATAGATATTATCTTAATAATTGTTATCAATTGGAAATTTTCACGTCATTTTCCGAAAACAATTCGTATTAAACGTCGCGTGTGCGTCACTCAAATCTAAAAAATACCAAAAATATAAAGAATGACCAAATTTGGACAATTTTAGTTTCTTCGGCCATATTGAATTTATACTTTCGATACGAAATTTCACTCCAGGGACCCAAAAAACCCATGTACAACCAGTTTCGATACAATCTTGTGCCTAATTTGATGAATTTCGATTTTTTAAGCCGCCATATTGGATCCGCCATTTTGAATTTTGGAAAAATAAAAATTTGCAAAAAAAGTACGTGGATTTCTCTAAAAAACCGTACAAGGTTCATATTTTTCGCATGTTTATTGGCGGTGCTACATAATTATGAGAGAAAGTCAATAAAAATCCTGTGTTAATCAAATGGGAAAAAGTAGGAGGCCAGGTGCACCCCTTAATATTGAGATAGAGCGAAGTACTTTGGGTAGATTTTTTTTCAATTATTTGAAAACATATTATCGGTGAGCGTCGTCAAAATTCAGAAGTTACCCCAATAAGGACCAGTCTAATATATATATATATATATATATATATATATCTATATATATTATATTACATATTCGAAAAGAATAAGTTTTGGGATATAGCAAACTACAAGCGCCATTGTTTCCAGTTATACAGCCGATAAAACGACATTACGGTTCACCATAGCGTTCGATCGGGTGATTCTGATTGACTGCCCGTTCCCGTGAGGCCATCGGGGATCGCTTCGCCTAACTTTCGTTTTACTTCTTTCGCCACCTGCTTCTGCTCATTTCCTCTTTCTTTCGTCGCTGCTTGAGCTCACCGAGTCGGGCAAGGCGGAAAAAAAATCGACTTTTTCGAGATAAGGCGTCCTGCTGTGAGAAAATAACCGCGTTTCGGTATCCGATCCACCGCCGCTGAAAAGAACAAAAAAAAAAAAAACGCTATCAGCATCATCCCTCTTGTCTTATCGTTTGTCGATCCAAAACTTCGTGGCTGCGACCTTTCTTTCTTCGCAGTATCGCTCATCTGTAGCTACACACTTCTTTCACCTAAATGGGGTATAAAAGGAAAAACTTTGCGTTACGACGGAAAAACGCTGATGGGAATAACTTCTGAATTACTTCGATATAGAATAAGAATAAGGGAGACGAATATTTGAAGAGTCATGGCAGTTTGATGGATTTTCCTTATTATCATGTTAATGCGTCATATAGTATTATTTTTATATTCTTACGTCAAAATACAATTCGAAGCTGATGAATGAAGATAGAAAGATCGGTGAAATGGTTCGTCCGGCTTGTGACGCCTTATGAACGTTTTATAGATTTTGATCGTCCTTGACATGGAGGAAGCTCGGGAGGGAGTTTGTTATAGAATCGTCTCGTGGCTATAAATATCTATCAATCCGTTGCAAGGTTGTTGTGTCTGTGAGTAACGACATTAGGTCCGGTAGAGTGGCGAGGAAAGGAGACCCCACGAGAGACAAACTATTTCGAGGCAAGAATATAGTATATAGTTATAACGCTTGTTTACCCCCTCGAGAGTAAGCTATGTGACAAAATTATTCGGCTTTCACAGACGATTGTTTAATAGGTAGCAAGTAATAGAGTTCGTCAGATGTCACTGTAATATCGGTGTTGTCAATTATCTCATGTGGTAAATTTAGCCTGTAGATATACACTCATTTTTTCAAAAACCTCATTTATTTTCCATAAAATGTTGAGGATACCATATTCTTTTCTTTCACCGTCTATTTTTAGCACGTTCTCATTTTGATACAATTGTGATGAATACATTTTCATTCACTGTCGAACAAACGAAATTTTATATCCGATCCACAATATAAAGATACGCCCTGAGAAAATTATAAAAGATTTGGAGTGCGCGGCAGCTTCAAACGGACGAAGCTCTCGCGTGAGCTAAGATTTTATTGAATCTCGTTAACTCACTATCCCAACCGGCTCTTGTCGAGTCCCGTACTTTATTCATCAAACCTGCTTCGAATATCCAAAACTTTCGCCCAATTATATAAGCTCCGACAAATGGATTAATGTGTGCGTGCGCCAGAAGCTACGTCATTTTTTACCGTGTGTAACTCATGAAAAAGTTCTCCGGATCAACGATATCGTTAATCATTTTTTTTCCACCGAAAGATTGAATGAAAGAATGCATGTATCAATTACCCATAATCTACCCAGTAAAATTACTATTATCTAATAACAATATTTTTTTGCGTGGAATATTACGTAAAGCACAATATTCCTCGTGCCGTGCTATGCACTGTTTTGTAATTCTCCATCCACGGCGCGTTGATGATTTCGCGAGTGGATACGCATGAAATTTTCGTCGGTGCCTCATCGAGCGTTTCCCTTCTCGCTAATTACATTTCACATACCCCTGAAGCGTTATCCTATTTGGGCCGAGTACCCTATGAAATGCGCCCACATCCGACGTTCCTTCGCTTTCCCCATCCGGCTGTTACACTTTTCCCATGGGCCATAACGTATATGTATGTACCTATAGTCCCCGACATTCCATCACCCAGCTTACCCTCTGCCACATGCACTATTCTATAGCCTCCTCGACTTTCCAATTTTCCATTTCGTAATTTTCATTTTGTTTCTCCAATACGCCGGATTTTTTTATAGCTCTCGTAATTAATCGTTTATTCAAATTAATATCAATTTTATTCTTATTAAATATTCCATTATTTATTTATCCTGTGTTGTGTCCACAGTCTCAAATATAAATGTAATCGTCGATACGAGCTCGGCTGGTTCTCTTCCAAGCTTCACGTGGTCTTTCACTTTTCCACATGGCTCTTACATTTCGTATTATTCAATGCCCAAGCCGTACGATTACTATTTCATTGATAATTAAAAAATTTTAAGATTTTCATATTAAGATTTAATAACTAATTCTTTCATATAAAGTATTTTTCTGACTCTCCCCAAGATCGTTTCTTGAATTTTCGATATCTCTGTGCACGGCCCTTGAGACAGCGCGTCGGAGTAACGCGAGTACCGGTGCAAATCACCCGAATACCTACTTAACTACCGGGTCTCGTCATGGTATCCATAATCATCTGCCTGAGCTCTGCAATTAAACCACCCGCTATTCCCTCACCTATTATGCGACATTGTTTAGCGAGGCATTTGGCGATCCTTCTTTGGGTTTTCCTCCCTGTGCTATCGGTAAAACTATACCACCACTCCGCTACGACGTTCCGTTCGCATTCCAGGTTTATGGCTTTATCAAACTTTTCCTTTCCCCAATACCCGGAAACCGAAGGGAAGATAAAAAGAGATAGTTCTGCTCGTGTTTTGGAAGGCGCCAAGTCAGTTGAGCCCTAAGCCCAGAAGGGTATCCCGTCGTCTCCATTTTCATCGTAGTTCTACGATGCCAGCACTCCGATTCCGTTATTTTCGATTAGAGCCATCTACGGCTTTCCGCCCGATTATTCCCTTATATTACCCAAAGACCCCGTAAATCATGCCATATTACTATCGTCTCTAGCAGTCGCGCTTCTACTCCCGTGTTCACAGACGCACACATATACGAGCCGCTACGTGTTACATTCGACAAGCTTTCTCAGCACAATTTTTTTTCCCCCAGGGCTTTATTCTTTCGTGGTTTTCCTCGTAGAAGGGACAGTCATACGCTCCTATCCGTAACGGACCCGACTTTTTTTTTTTTTTTTTTTCACGAAAACAGTTACATCAAAAACAAAACAGCAATAAGCAATTATTTAAAAAAATCAATGCCTGTGAAATGTTATTATTAATCTGCTCCTCCATCTTCAGTCTTTACACTCAAATCATCCTAGAAATGTCCTTCATGTGGTAATAGCAAGAACCTGTTCGACGTTATAAAGTAGCTGGGAACGAAATCCTAGGACTTGGAATATAAACGCTTATATACGCGCCTACTCGCGTATATTCTGATTATTCGAAAGGTCATTTCAACGATATTTCGGGGTCGTAAGCCGTTCTATTACCTTTAAGCCCGACAAATTCCGCCGTTCTTCTTCATACGTATCTCTGCTATAATTTCGAAGCGGTCAAGCCACCGTAGTCGTTTCTGCTCAGCGCTTCCGCCGGAATTTGCCCGCCAGCGCTGCATTCTCTCAAAACCGTTTTTACCCGCACCTTTTCACTATTTTCAAGTGTATCGTCAACTGCAAATAAATACAAAGAACGTTCGCTCGTTGCCTTGTAAATCGCTCGCTCCCCGCGCCTAAGTTTCGATCTCGAATTTTTCGTCTGATTAATCGTGGACTTTTCCTACCTTTCGAGATCAATGCACGGCCTTCCTTTCACATTCTCTTTTATGCCTTTTATCTTAGATCTGGGTTGAAGCTTATCGCCACGGTCACGACCCTACCATCATTCTCGTAAGTGGAATAGTCGAGGAAGGGAGTTCACTTATTTGGAAATAAGTGGAGTAACCCGCGAAGGAGCTTCCTTCTTGCTACGGAACAGTAATCTATGTGTCGGAAAAAAGGAAAATCTATCGGGTCACTCGAAATTGACCCGAGGCATCGGTTCGAATACGTAACACCAATGTCGAGCCAATTCTCTTATCACTTCTGGTTGAGGAAAAAAACCTAGAGCCGACCCTTCGAAATCTATACCAAGCAATGAGCTTTCGTACTGTACAACGGTGAGTCTCGCACAGCTCGAAGCGAGACGATTGCTGACATTTCCCAATTCTTCGTTGCTTCTTTAGTCGTTAAACTGCTCAGTCACATTTTTCATCAAATACAACTATTCTGGGCACAGTTCTGCTTTACTCAAAGTGAGTATCGAGACAGGAATTTGGCTGCGACAGCAGGCATGTAAGAACGAAACTTCGTAAATTGGATCGTGATGAAAAAATAACCAAATGCAGGAGGAAAAAATATAATCCCCTCGGCCATTCGATTATATAAGCGGCACTAATGCCAATGTTTTTTTTTTTTGTTGTGAAGGCATTGAACAAATTGACAAGTATCTATGACGAAAGTAAACCTCCTTGTGCCTTGAAGACTTTACAGAGGAGTGGGGGTTGAGAAGGGTACGGGGGTGACGGAGAGCTTCGGAGATTACATTAAATCTGTTCCATCTCGGCGAATTGAATGCTCCGCTACTCTACTAGGAAGTTTTTGTACTGCGTAGAAATGTAAGGTTTAGTGGTCGGAAGAGGATTCGAGTATGTGAATGTCGAAAGATTCAGAAGCTGTTCCTCAGTATTTCGTATATCGTGATCACTACTGCGGGTTTCGTCTTTTCGTCTCGTTCGTTCATTCCGCAGGGTGCGACGTACTGTATCGTTTTTCCGAGTCGCCTTTGCCGTGTTGTCAGGCTCGGGGTTTTCTTTGTAAAAAATATTTCTTGGAGAATAAGTCGGTCGTCGACGTCGCAAAGGATGTCGAATAGGATCGACGTACGCCGACGGCGTCATAAATTTACGGTAGCTCCGATTTATACATTAAATATGCAGCGCTGTACTGAAAATGAGGGTATACCGTTTATATGATTTCTCGGTGGGTGTTGATTGGTAAGTTCCTTCTGAGTTTTTATGAATCGAATTTCGCGGTGGCTTAACGGACATACTCTGTTGCCAAGTTTCCGGCCTCTCGTTCGAAGCTCAGGGCTAAAGCTATAGAAACTGCAGGAGGGACTTGCGAGTGAACGACGGCAGCGCAGCCGCACACCCGGATGTGCTTGAGTGTGATGTGTGGTGCAATGTACGACGAGCTACGGAACAACAAGACGGAGGGTGACACGCCTCTGTTTCTGAAACGTTGCACGTCCTACTCCTCCATAATAATAACGCTCATCGGAATTAATTCAACGGAAATATTCTCGATTCGGGTGTTGCCATAGTATCGAAACCGAGGCAGTGTAGTCTCGTGTGAAATAAAGTACCAGCAAACACGTGGGATCGCCATCTTGTTGACATTGACGATACAAGAGCTTGCAGCACGTGACCTTGAGAGGAACGGAAGGTGATGAAAACGACGTCGTGGTGACTCGGCGGCCAAAGTTTGTTGGTTCAACATCGGCGCAATTATATTTGCCTGGCTATTTCTTAGTTTTGTCACTCCATCTCCTGCATTCTGAACAAGAGGTCCTTCGTTAAAATTATTGAGCGAATTATTTCTTACCCATAAAGCATTTAAAAAAAAAAAATCTTCTCTCCGAATAATTTCTTCAATAATGTTCGGTACAATGCTTAATCAGTCTCGATCGCTCCATAGAGATCTATTGTATATAATCATTGGAAAAAATTGTATAGAAGAAATTGTACAATCAACGTAAACAAAAAAGTGAGTCATGGTGTACGATGTTAATTTGTCGGTTTATGTTAGTAAGTTGAATAGGCATAGAGAAAATTTCAGAGCTGACTCGTGTTGCAAGTAGAAGCTACAAAATCGTGTTTTCGTGTATTTTTCCTGTATGTGTCGGTTGAACATCCACCGGAAATTCTGTGAAACCATCACACATGTAGTGGCTTGACGAATTTATCCACTGCAAGAATAATTGATTTTCAACATCTTTTTTCAAAAACTTGAATAAAAAATAGATCCCGAACTTTGAGATGAATTATTTATAACTTGTATGCCTCCGAAAAATGAACATTGAATGATAAAATTGTTGCAACTTGATTGGATGCAAAGACACGCGCACATACACGCACACTATTGAGGTCCGGCTGACCCGCGTTTCCTCAAGATTCTCGATCGTTGCGCAACAAAGCGAATTATTCAATTTTATCGTGTCTCTCAAGGATCGTCTGAGTTGGACACGGAAACAGAATGATTTTGATAAATTATAGCTGGCAGATTCGGACTACATGCGTTGATACATCCCGTCTATTCCGAAACCTCGAATGATGGTCGTTATTTGAGTCTCATTGCCAGTGAGGCATTTTTCTTTTTTCGTTATGTGATTTGCTTTAGCATTATTAAACAATTTTGGTTTTGGGTGCTTTGTCGACGGACGACCTCTAATTTATCGTTTCCTTAACGTTTCGTTAGAAAATCTAACAAAATGACACATCAGGATTTTACGAATACCGACACAGAAACCTTACCTAAATGAGAATATAACAAACCTAAAGGGTTAAAAGGACTACAAATTATAGGTAAGTACCCATGGAACATAAACACACATCAAACACAAAGTAGAAGGAAAATAAAGGTTTTCTGAAGCGTGCCCGGGCATAAGGATGAAACTTAAAAAAAAAGTAAATGAAAGATCGTCCGTGGCCAAAGCACCGAAAACTCAAATCCACATTTTCCCTTTTGCAATAACGACGTATCAATCGTTCGCTTCTCATCAACGTCACTCCATCCATTTCCCAAACATCATTAAAATCCGAGAGATAAACCGTCGAGTTACATTGGGTATTCCCCGATGTCCACGCGAAGCTTTCGGTTCTGCGTATATGTTAGAACCATAGACTATTGGAATAGGAAATTCGTGCGTTATTTGTCAGAATTAGCGTGGACCCGTTGTTCCGTTCGGAGCACGTATGGCCACGAATCATATTCATGCCTCCAACGCCTACCGGGAGGGGAAACATGTCCGTATATGTATGTACATCGCGTAGTTTCAATTTTCCAATTTCCAATGGTTCAATTACGCAATTCTATCGTAAACCATAGTGCGGAACCGGCTATGAGGGATTTTAATTAACGGATTACGAGGACTCTCCTTTCACTCTATAGCAGACGTAGATGTGGGTGGATAGAGAGCGCACATACACCGTTCCTCGCGCTAATTCGGCCAAACTATTATGAACTTTGGATTTACGGACGTATCCCAAATCTGGGTTACGTGCAACGTAACTTTTCTGACCATTATCGAAATTGTTGAACGTCATGGCACGTGGTATAACACGTTCAGACTCGGTTACCAAAAACTAATGGAACGAAGCTCCATCCGAGGGTCTTGATTCTCAATGTTGGATCGAAAGTTCGATCGAGTTTCTTCGTCACGATCGGTCAGTGGGTTTTGCTATTTAGCTTCCCTCAAATTCCACATAAACTCGATTCTATAACTCTAATGGAAAAATATCGACGTTGTCATCAATAATAAAAAGTGCTGTTGAACGCGCGTTAAAATTTGACGAGGGACGCAGGTTGTCGACGAATATAGAGCGAATAGCGTGAGAACTGAGGTCGTTGATAACATCGATCCATCGGTCGTGAACTGCCGGGTGGTAATTGCTGCCAAGGTATCCAGTGAAAAATTTGACTAACAGTCGCTAACTCATCTTTAATCGAAAAAAAAGGGAAAAGAAAATAATGTTACCCGTCTCACAGCTATTCGATGGGCCATGGAGATATTATGGAAACGAAATATTTTCTTTCGAGTTAGCCGATTTGAAAATTGCGGAATAATTTTTTCAACGAAGATAATCGGTAGAACAGCGTATTTGGACTACTGGTACGTTAATTCCGTCATCCGTATTGTAATGTCGTCAATCCGTATATACTTTCGATATTTTGGTAATTTCTGTCCCCCATCGAGCGAAGCTACGAATGGTAGGTGATGTTTGTGCAAATCCAGAGCCCACGAGATATTCCCCGGGTTTCGCATAAAAAGCGGTTTGGTGAGCGGCATAAGCGTGAAAGATCTGGGAAAGCTATAGTGGCGTGAAAAATTTATTCGCAAATCGTGAGGCACGTGCGAAACGTCGGTCCTCGCGCACGAAGAAATACATACAGAGGTGGCCGCGTCACGAGGGCAGTTGCGAATAACCGAGAGAGAAAGTAGAAAAGCCAGAAGCGGCGTGCAAGCTCGAGCGGACGGAGGGAGTAATCGAAAAATTGAGGATGTTTCTACGTGACCAGCGGATAAGCCGAGCCGGTTATGGGATAGGCATGCCTTCGGCTTCGAATTAAAGAGAGATCGACTTTTTGCGTGAACGAGCGTTACCGAGCACTGGCTCTTCCTATCAAATCGACCCCCTGACAAGCCCCCCCCCCCCCCCCCCACTTCTCGTCATGATCCCTAGATTCTCTTTTTCTTTCCAGAGCTGGGAACCCACGAATTATCTAGCCAAGCTAGCAGCCTCTTCGATAGTAGTCATGCACGCGCATTGACGGAACAAACAGAATATGGCTTTGGAGACGAACAGCGGATTAACTTGATTAATCACGCCTTTTTTTCCCTTGATTCTGTCAGTATAACTGAATTCGAATTAATTAATTTCTATCGAAGTTCGTGTAACGTCTATGTGTATTTAATCCCAAGATAGTATTTCAATCCATCACTAACCTTGTTAAGAAATTCGATTGAAATTCAAGAACGTGAATTAAATATTTCAAAAAAATTTGAGGAACGTGTTCCCACGTCGGTGGAATGTGGAGAGGTGGATAAGGGGAGGACGAAAAACTCGTCGAAAATCAATTTTCCCCGACGTCTCCCATGGGTTCGACGGAGCGTGTGAATTCACCGGAAGAGAGGTATGTGTGAAGGTACGAACGACAAGGGGCAAAGGGTGGCACATACGTACACAAGCTTCACACTTATTCGTCAGCCCGGACACGCTAGATCGCAGTCTCGCTAAATGAAATCGTGTCGAACGACGATCTTGGTCACTTGCAACGTCACTACGAATAATAATCATCCAGTGGTGAAGTAATGTTTGCCTCCGCTGCTATTGCGTGACAAACGTCTACTGGGTTGATGATGAAAAAACAATAATAACAAAAAAAAGGTTTGAAATTAATCTAAGAATAATCCCACCGATTTTGTCTTATAAATAATCGATTAAAAGTAGAAAATGAACGACATGTGGCCCAACCCTATCTTTCTATTTTTAATCTTGATATTGAACATTGTTCCGTCCATGATTTTTCTGTGACTATGCACGTTCTGCGTACGTTCCGTATATTGATTATCCCTGTCATCATGGGATATGCCAGTGAATGTCAAGATAATATTTTCAATTTTCTTGGCTATCGATGATCAAGAAAATCCAACTGATATTTAATGAAAACGAATTTAGAGTATCATAATCTTGTCGATTAGTATCAATAAAAACGATTGCTGCAGAACAACAATGGACGAAGTGCAAGATGGGTGATTGGTCATTGCAAACATAAAAACTGTCCGTCGATGAGGGTCAATCGACTTGCTCCGCTGTGTTGGATATCCTCATAAGCCATGCTGCTGTGTTGAGCACTGACAACATGACGATAATGTTCGGTGTTTCGCGTATTATCAGAAGCAATCCCGGATAAGCTATCGAAGTACCATTTGTTAAGCTCGTAATTTCAATCGATCGATCTCGTCCGAGAATCAATCTGTTTATCCTCTTTACATTTGCTCATCCTCACCGATGTATGTAGGTATACCGATGCGTAATTGCCGTTGTTGCTGTTTTTACCGTTATTGCTTTTATATGCGTATACATGTAAACACGAACAACAACGATGTTCAAACCGTGATACAGAACGAAGAGATCGATACAAGGATCCTTGAACGGCGAACGAGTTTGCTCTCCTGCTTCGTAATTTCTCTATCGCAATTTCAAACTCGGTGCGTTATTCATGTATTCAGACATTCTGTACATGATGAACGATAATACGTACTTTTACGTACCTACCACGGCTGCTGTCGAGAATCCCTCGGTTATAACATGCCTCGATCCAACTTTTGTTTATGTGCGACCTCTTCATCTAATCTTCCGAAACACCATCCGAGCTGCAATTTTTTTTTCATTTACTTCAGCTTTCGTCACGGAAGTAATCGCCATCTAATTGCACCAAAAAAATAATAGATATGTCGTATAGTTTTGTAAAAATTTTGTTGGCGAATTTTTAGGAAAAATAATTTTTTCTTTACCCATGATGATGCTCGTGGATTGATTGCAAATACAGCATACGTTGTCGCTATTTCAGCTACGCAAACAATGGCTATGTTGAATTCGCACAGCCGCAATGCGCAATGAGACGAGCACGAAGGTCGTCCATACTATACGGTATTCCCATCGACCGCCGATGGTAGACTATTCTGGTATTCGTGAAATTGTCTGATTTATGAATGAACCACCCGACGGTGAATTATCATTCGATCGTATCGCAATGTACGTTTATTACGAAGACCTTGTTTCGAAAAAAATCTCGGCAAGTATTATTACATGCACGCAATCACAATGTCCAATGAAAGCTTACTTTCGGAATCTACAATTGTTATCGTATTCCTAATTCGGATCAGAGTCCACGATGTGGTCTGAATGTAAACTTTTTCGTCGTATTTATTAACGATCCGAGCTGAGAATATTGTGGTTTGTGAATGGATTAGTGGTTCCGGTTTTCCAGGTCTCTCATCGATTTGCTCGAAAATACACGCTAATGTGTTGCTCATCAACCAACCGCGTGTCCGTAAATATCCATAGATGAAAAAGTCAGTAATAGCCATTGTCAAATACCGGAGTAGAACCAGAGCAAAGTAATTTGCCGGTAAACAGAATCTATGCTTAACTTGTACAAGTAGTCTTAACACCTTGAACTGTGACAATGAACCGTCGAGCGTAGATAGATACTGTCCTCGGCGCACTGCGCGAACTGTGCTCCCACGTCGTATAAGACGTCCCTCGATATAATTGTCACAAGTATAGCTCATTAAGAGTGCACCAACTAAACGGGTTAATTATGCCACGTGAGTTTTCCGAGACGTTGCTCGTCCACGTCTTTCCCTGTACACTCGCGAATCCTGACGATGAGGATACAAATTTCATCGACTCATCCGTCCCCCTTTGCATTGACCCGGCAGGTGTAATATCATTGGCGCAACAATGTTCTAACCTCTTTAGGCTTATTACCACGTTCTACGAATCTTCCGAAAATAGTATAAAAGATTTTTTTTTTAAATCCTCTCCGGAAAATGGAAAATATAGATGTATATATATATATATATATATATATATATATATATACTAGCTGACCCGGCAAACGTTGTTCTGCCCCAAATCTAAAAAAAATACAAAAAAAAATTCTCGTCACAAAAATAGAAATTTTTTTTTTGTATAGGGACACCCTAATTACCTAGCGGTATAAAATATACTTTACGACCTATTCTCAGACCTACCAAATATACAAAAAAAATTTCATAAAAATCGGTCGAGCCGTTTCGGATGACTGCGACCACAAACACCGTGACTCGATTTTTATATATATAGATATATATTTCGGAACTACATACAACATTTGGCATATACCCCGAGTAAATGCACGAGTATGACGGAGCTCGTATCGAAAAAGCGTACCACACACGTGCATATGGTCTCGTACGTATAACTAATAATAAACTTGTTGGACATGGTTTCTCGTATATTAAACGAACGAACGAGAGATACGTTGTACGTGTACGTACAAAGCACGCGAGTTGTGTAACTCCGCGAATGCAAGGTCACAAAAAGACCGCTCGCTCGTATTCGCACTGCAGGCATGCACTTCGTGCCCGCTTATATTTACTTGTGTATATATGTATCATGTCAACTGGCAATTGCATTACTCTGTGGAAAAATTGTAAAGGTCCGTCTTTTGCGCGGATAATGAAAACGAGACAATCCGCGGGCTGAAACAAATGAAAGTGATTTTAAAACCATGAATAAATAAGTTCTGGCCTGTGCGGTGCAACACTTCCGAGGAGTCAACATGACGCCATGGTCGTACGTGCTCGTAAGTTCTCGACTTCCGGTTTGAAATATCCTGATTAGCATCGACCTCGCTATAATCGCATTATATATATATGGGCCATTCCACCAAATATCGCTACAAGTTGTACCGGGTAGTCTGAATCTCAGAAAATTAATTATGCCATTCGAAAGACCTTATCAAGAGAGGTATCTATTTTTCCTCACATTTTTTTCAACAATGTTCTCTAAAAAACAATTTTTTGTACATTTTTCATGTATAACCAATCGGTATATATATAAATCTCGAGTCACGGTGTTTGTGGTCGCACTCCCCCGAAACGGCTCCACCGATTTTTATGAAATTTTTTTTGTATATTTGGTAGGTATGAGAATAGGTCGTAAAGTATATTTCATACCGCTAGGTGATTAGGGTGCCCTATACAAAAGAATTTTTTCTATTTTTTTGACGAAAATTTTTTTTTGTATTTTTTTTAGATTTGGGGCAGAACAACGTTTGCCGGGTCAGCTAGTAATAATATATAAATGTTTGAAATGTTGATGTTTTTCGAAATGTGCAAATTTTGAGTCACCATTACTTAAAAACTACTGCGGGAAAAACTTTGAAAAGAATGGATACCTCTTCTAATAAGATCTTTCGAATAGGATAATTTATTTTTTAATAGTCAGACCACTCGGTACAACTTGTCACAATATTTGGTGGGATGGCCCATATATACTATCGTATTTCTTTATTTTTATGCGCTCTCCCGAAGCCAACCGGACATTTGCTTGCAATCATCCTTGTACTGACACTCTTGTCATTATGCGGTACGTTGCCATATACGCATTTTAATTTTTACCCACAATCATACGACCGGACGACTTGCTTACGTGCAATGTTCGCTCGTACAGTTCCTCAATCCTAGGCTTGCCGAAAATTGTCTGAAAGAATGCTATGGATATTATTAATTGTGCAAATGGTAAATTCTTCACTGGGTATACTTAGGCCTTGTGCGAGCTGGAAATAAGTGCCGGTGGAGCGACGAGACGTTACGACGACGTACCGCAGTTTTTTTATCAGCGTTACTGATAATCCGAAACAAAATACTAATAATCCGTTGCGCAAAAACATTCGTAACGAATTATGCGGCTTAACCAGCCGAAGTTATTTTTGTTATGCGCAAACCCCGCTGTTTATCGAACCAAATAAACTCTGTATAAACTCGGCCAAAAGATCTTGTGTCAGGTTCGAATCTACACCGCGGAGTCACTAAGGGATAAATAAGTCGACGGCTCGAGTGTCAAGCGAAAATGCCTTTACTAAACGGACATCTTAGTATCCCCATTGATGAGTGGTTGGAAATTTCTATTGCAAAGTGGAAACAGTCACCGGCTGAACAGACCGATCAAAAACCCCATTGCGAAGAGGATCAAGCCGCCACCAATTATAGTTTTCGGTTCTCTATACTAACCTCCAAACCAAATATCAAAATCGATCCATCTATTCTCCGCTGCGGAAGAAAGAAATGATAGTACGATTAAACAGTGTAACACTTAAATAAAATTGTTTTTTTTTTTAAATCCTCAACGTTTCTGGTTGCAACTCGCGGAAGTTTTGTGAAACCATTGTCAATTTTAACGCCAATGATCGCAATAACCGGAGACGAAGAAAAAATCAGTACAGTTTATGGTTGAATAACTCGCATGTGCGAGCCAATTACAAGCGTCGAACACGTTTACCGGCGTTTGCCAGCGGTGTGTATCGACATTGTAGAAGAGCAAACGTGCGGAATGTACGATTCTCGGAGTGCTGCTCTCGCGGTGGTGACGCATTAATGGCTAACAAAGAACATCCTGGCGTAACTAGCCGGTTGCGGCTTTCGCGAGGCATTCAATTTAGGTACGTGCAGACAACCGACGTTCTGACAGTAGTCAGCGAGCGCGCGCGCGTGGGAATTGGCCTTCTGTATATGTACGTCGCGATGGGACCGGCGCAAGCTATGCAGCGGCAATTAAATTTTACTCGCGCTACCAAGCCCGATTACGAAGCTACCGGGTTTGCCACCGCGATACCGCGCCGGCAACAACGTTGCGTCGTGCTTACGCCGGGTACTAAACTCAATTCGCCGACAAACACTGCATCCGAAAAACCATATGGACATCCTTGGCATTTGACCGTTTTTCCCGAAAACTTATATTTAGGTACTACCGTAAAGTGATAAAGGCAACAAAAAAAACGTTTCAACCAGCAGCCTGCGACTTTCGACATATTTAACTTATTCTGATCCCTTATTCACGGGCTTGTACAAGTGTATGAAAAAAAAAAACCATGGGGTACGAATTTTTATTCGCTGTTGCCACTGTTTATACGTGCACGAGCTTCTACTTCAAACTGCATATAAGACAGGTACACGCGGCAAGGCTGTAGAACAGATTATGCAATGACACTAGTGGGCCCAGGGCACGAGACGACGGTGATGGAACGAGCGACGACCGAGTCTTTTCCTTCGTCCGTCTCTCTCTTGCCGTCAATTCTCATATCTCCGGCTTTTTCACTTTGCGCGCTGCAATCCCCGTTTTAATGAGCAGTTACTCATACGAGATCGAGCTGCGGCTACACTGCAAACAGTGTTATACGTTCAAATGCCACGCGCATCCAATCTGTCGGCTTGCTATCCCACTCCAAACGCTTTTACTGATTTAAAAAATTGTTTTCTTCTCAATGCACCAAATATCGTACGAAATGAAATAATTATCGATAGACTTATTGACATATTTAACGAGACTGCGCATTGACGTGTTAACGAGAAATAAAGTGGAATGCTGTGAGACGACGCCTAACAATCTCCACCGAAGTTGATTAATGCTTCTTCCCTTATCGTCGCACGAATAATATAGTTTATATAACGCAGCCGTGTTTTCCTCGCTTTTCGGGGCGTGTTTGGGGCAGCCAAAGTAGGCGTTTCCACATCTCTCGGCTGTTGTTATGGTGAACAGACCAATAAAACACACAAAAATGTCCTAGTACAATCAAAGTGCGTGAATCGTCGCTGTTCAGCGGTGGGAGAGCTTTTTTCGACAGTTTTTGTAAAACAAAAGACTGGCGAACAGGAGACATAACAGCTTATTCGATCTCCTGTCACATAGACTGACAGTATCAACGACATTGGGTCATTGAGCTTACAATTTTTCTTAAGACGGAAATATACTATTCAGGTTCTGTTTGTTTTAAGAGATAAAAAAAAAGATAATTTTTTCAATATGCATCAAATCAATGTACCGTTTCTTCAGTGGGGGGGCGTCGCCCCCCCAACCCCCCAACCGGGGCTTTGCCCCTGGACCCCACCGGGGCTTTGCCCCTGGACCCCACCAGGGCTTCGCCCCTGGACCCCACCAGGGCTTCGCCCCTGGACCCCACCGGAGCTTTGCCCCTGGACTCCATAAGCAAGCTTACATATCGATGGTACGCATTAAATTGCATGCAGCTCGGAAAACACGGCTTCGTTATATAAAGTATCGTGTGCACCTTGGAGGGGGGCCGTTTTTAGCTTCGCGCGCTTTTCAAAACTCGTCTCCGCCTCGCGCGCTTCGCGCGCTCGTCTCCGACTCGTTTCGAAAACATCGCGCTGAGCTAAAAACGGCCACTTTCCCTCCTTGGTACACAATGTACTATACTTTTAACAAAGCACGCTCTCGATTTCTTTGCTACATGCGATCTCGATGAAATGGGCTTCATAATGTGCGAATGAATAATTTTATTTGCAAACTCTAATAGTGTAACCGAGCAAATCGATATTCCACTTAAGAATTCATGTTATTCATTGTTGTACTGTATATAATCGAACAGTATGACGCATTTTTTTGTGTTAAGCCAAATAAAATTGCACAGAGCGGCTGGAGGACTTCGAAATTTCAATTTTTTTTTTTTTCGGTTTCCATGACTATTCGAGAGTTACCTTTATTGCACAAAGCAGTGTTATACGTGGATACAAACATGAAAGTAGATGCAGTATAAGATCCAGTTATCGAAAGAAAACGAAAAATCCATAAAAGAGGCCAGCAAAGCCGCGTCCAACAACATCCACGCTCTTTTCCTCGCCTCTTTCAATCACAAAGCCATCGGAGCATCCTATTCCAGTACTGCCACCTAATCGTTATCATCATCCACTCTCCAAATGTCATTACATCAAGTCTAACCTTTTTTTTAATTTGAATCGCCTTTCGAGAAATTAATACTAAACCGCAAATAGCATCGTTGTATATCGTAAATCACGATGATCAGGTGGTAATAATTCAAATTCAGCTCTATTAACACCCGAATGTAATAATGCAGAAAGACATCCGAGTATACCAAAATCGATTATGCGTCAACGCATACGTAGACCATGGGAACATACGAATCGCCCAACAGACTGTGAAGGGTTGGGGCATGTTTCGGAGATTCACCTACTTCCAGTGTTATTGCATTTATTCAAGATTTCCCGTACGATGGAGTATTATAAGATAATACGGAAACGCGTCTTAATAAACCCTGCAAAAATCAGTCTGTATATACATCGCGCTATTTGATAATACTTGGTATCGTCAGTAGCGTTGTTGGACCGGTGACCGGGGCGTTTGGCGTAAACGAGAACCGTAAAAGCACGTCGTAAACTCCTCGTTAACAAGCGTTGGCAAATAAACGACTTCGATGACTGCTCACCGCTCGCGAACCATGCGCTCGTTAATGAGATATGTATCGTTGGTGTGGTAGCCTATCTGTTGGGTTAGCACGATAACCGACGTTTATACGAACAGATTCGCTACGATGAGTACCCATACGAGAGATGCATCCATGTATCCACGGGCTACGACAGTGTCTATGCCGAGTACAAGATCCCGTACGAGTATTCAGTGATGCAGAATTCATGCGGATTCGTGTTTGCCACGAACGTTGCGGCATTCAAACTGACTTTGTGCTACAACGAATCCATTTGAAGCAAATCCACCCTGTTAGTTCTACAACGAGACAATTCAACGGTTTTCGAAATAGAAAATTCAATAGCCTGTTCAATTTATAAGATAACGAAATTATTGGGCGATCGAGTGCAACGAGAAAACGTCTCGCTGGTTATTTGAGTTGATTATTCTGGGAAGAACATTCATACCATCACTTTTCAATGAGAATTTATGTTATTACCAAGTTTTACCGATTGCTGAGATTTCTCATTGCTTGATTCCGGGATAAGAGTGAATAAAAATAGAAAATAATTAATCGATTCGTGATTGCTACAAGCGCTCTCAATAGCACTCAGAAGGTGAAAAACCTTTATTCGCCTGCCTCGCAACGAGCCGTTGAACTCTCTACCCACTGTTTGGGCATCCAATGACTCATCGTATTGGTCCCAAAACTTATAAAAATAACTGTTGGACTTGAGGGGATGTTCCAAGCCTACCTAAAGCCTCCTACCTCGTTAAACTACTTCACTTATAGCGAGGAACGAAATTTTCCCGGTTCGCTCTAGTTTTTTCTAATCATTGTCACAGGAATTCTGTGAAGAACATTCATACCATCACTTTCCAATAAGAATTGATGTTATTACCAAGTTTCACCGATTGCTGACCGTTTTTGTTTCCGTAAACACACAACTCGTTACCCAGCGTTGCTTCGTTTGTCCGCTCTCTATATCTCTATGAATCTCCATAAGCCCAACAAAATCGCTGTAGGACAGCAGGTACAGCGGAGCTCACGTACACGCTCAAGCAGACATCCAAGTATAGGTGAGGATCAATAAGCCCTTGGTGCAGTGCAGTGGCGTATCGCCAAATCGCTTCTGAAAGCAAACCTTTTCTGCTTTCTTTACATTTTCATCTCCGTAATCCGACCCGCGGTGACGGTAGCTTGTACGGGTGGAAGTAATGCATTCAACGTCAGAGCGAAGTGTGTTGTGATCTTGTGAGAAAAAAAACGGAACTAGCGGGAGGGAACGGAAACGACGAGGGAGTAGGAGACGAAGCCAAGGTACGAGGAAAAGAGGGGGAAGCGAAGAATGAAATGGAATGTCGCCTGTCCCGCGGATCGCGGTGGCCTTAGAAGCTCGAACCGACGACGTTTATTGGAGAACGCGCCGCGGGTTTCGCATAACTCTGTAGCCTGTCTCACCCATCCCTTCACTTTCAACGTACGACCATGCTATTTGCGTGGAAGGAACGACTGACAATTTTCTCTCTTTCTATTTCAGGACGCTTACAACAAACTTCTGTACAATAATAGAGTTGCGTACATTATTTTAGTTGCCACTGGTGCCACGTGAGCCAGCGTATACGTGTTGTATTATTAAAACGACTTATTGGATTGGAGATTCTACAGAGCGTTTACGAGGGACAGCGGGTTGAACAATTTCAGTATTTTTAAACCCATCGTTTACGGTCATGCTGGAGTTAATGATCCGAGATTATCGAATAACCCGAGAGGCCCAGCGTAATTTCTGGGCGCACAAATGTGCAATACTTAGTTGCTTCATGCCCGTTGATCATCCTGTCTGCGAGGTCGCAGGTCTGCCGATTTTTTCAATTGTTTCGGACATTTTTAAACATGCATAATTTTAGAATTATATCAGAACCATATAAAATTAAGAACCTCATCACTTGTTCAACGTGGACCTTTTTTTTCTCATACCACGTAGAGGTCACGGCAGCAGTCTTCGCACCGGCAAGCATTCGAACGACCGAAACATCAAATCTATCTCGAGTCTTTCAGTCCGCCGATGCTGTAACGAGCACAATCTCACGACCAGCAGACCTTAAGCCCTCTGACCGAACGACGAGGCAATAATGTTCAACGTCATGAAAACCAAGAGCGGAGAAAACAAAAAAAAAATATGGTCACGACGGTCGGGGCAGCACCACTATCTGAAATTTTAGGAAAATACAAGCGCGACGACCGTCCAGCTGGGATTCGGTTGGGAAGCATGGGATCCAATTTGCAGGCTCTTAGACTGATTACTCAAAATGCTGGACGACGACCGTCCCGAGGATCTTGACACATTCTCCAGGCATGACGTCAAAATGGCCAGATCGGCTTGAGAATCATTAACAACGAGATACGATGACAGAAAAATAAGCAAAATTAACCTTCTTCGTCCGATGGATTGGTGATTATTGAACGAGCGTCTAGATACAAAGCAAAGAAATCTTAATTGTACGACCGTTTGGGCATTCCGTATCGCTAATTCAATCCATTCCGGGGCAGTACCATGCCCCATGATCTACTTGCCCTTAATTCTTAGCTACGCACTATCGTCGACCTCGAAGGTAGACTCCAATCGTCTAGGTTAATGATAAAGTCTCAAAATCGAGGTAGTTTGCGACCGGATTGTCAGGAATAGGCAGTAAGTGAGCCGAGCTAGAAAATTCAGATGATAATATATCATTTTTGTATCCCATTGCCAATCTTATAGACTTGGCGATATAAGTATAGAGGTAAGCGTTGTACTTGTGCGGCTATCGGTAAACCATATTCATACGTGTAAGTAATCTACAAGGACGGTACTTACAAACGACCGCTAATAAATAACGCGAGCCATATGAGCTAATAAGAACCATACAATATAGAATCTCTGACTGTCCCCTTTTCTACTCGAGTTTATTTCCGTATCCATATTTTATTAACTCCCCGCTGAAAACGGGAGTTATGTGTTTCGTCGTGTTTCCGCGAAACAGCGATTCCTAATTCACGAATGTTTGCTCAAACGACTAGTCTTCTACAAACGAATATTTGCACATCGGTTCCGTTGACCACACAGATGTTTTATGAATCATAATATTTATGATCGGATGTGAATTCGTAAAGATAATAGATGTTGAAAAAACGCGTTTTTTCGAAATTTCCATATCGATGCTGGCCACAGTAGAGCTCCAGCGAGCCCGCTGATTGGCTAGGCAATACTCGCATCGTTCTTCATAGCCTAACTTCATTCCGATGTCGAGTCGTCCGCTTTGACGACAGGGGCGAATCTAACGGATCTAAGCGGTGTTTCCAAACAGGGGCGAATCTAACGGATCTAAGCGGTGTTTCCAATAACTTTTTTTTATTGATTGATTTCACGTACGAACGATATTTTTTTCATGAGTGCATTTTTTATTTAACGTTCAATAATATTAGCAGGATTGATCTACTGCTCATTTCATCAATCACGTCGGATTAATAATTCTGGATACTTGTATTTGGGCGCGAAATTAAGATATTTGTGAATGTGGAGGTTAGGTCGGATGACGTGGTTATGCCCGGTGATTTTGTTTTATTTATGATTATCAACTGATTTCACGTACGAACGAAATTGTTTAATGAGTTGATTCTTTTTTATTCAACGTATGATAATGTTATCAGGATTGTGAAAAACGTGAATATGGATGTTTAGCTAGACGATGTGGTTATGCCCAGTGATATTGTCTACCTAGGTGGAATTGGCAATTTGAAAGAAAAAAATTGTTGTCGGACTCAATTTTTTACTTTATCCTTCAACCGACAAAACTTTTAGACAAAGCGATTTGTCAGAATGCACAATATGTATATTTGTTTTCATTGTTTTTCCTATATGAGTCAGGTCCTTTTCGAAGGAGCATTCATTCAACGTTCACTCGCTTAAGACATATTCAAAACTTGTAATGACTGGAAAGGACGAGCGGAATGCGCTGACATCTGGTCAAGGCTACGTCGAGCCGCGCTCAAAAAACTGTACAATGAACAGAAATTTGGTCTAGGCTACATAGAGCCACGCTTAAAATCTCCATAATGCACTGAGATTTGGTCAAGGCTCTATTAAGCCGCCCTCAAGACTCCACGATGGGCTGACAATTTGTCATGGCTACATGGAGCCGCGCTGAACAATCACATGATGCGCTGACATTTTGCTGAGACTGTACTCAACTGCGCCCAAGGACAACCAGCATGTGCCGCAGCTAGTCGATACTTTTAAAGTCTTGTCACATCAAATTTCCATACAGTGGTCACGTTTTACGATATTGAATCGATAAACAATAGTACATTATGACACTAGTAGGAAAAATTGTTTTGTGACGTGGACGTCTTGTTCGAGCTAAATGATTCCAATCATTGGCGGACGTGGAGAAAATTATATCAAATTATCTTTAAAAAGTATGAAATAAAATAAATTAAAAAAATTTTTTAAAACTCCCGGCTGGAGTAAAAATCGAACACAAAAAACGTAATCTGATAGAAAGCATGAATAAAATTCATGAATCTAAAAAGTATACAACAAAAAAGGATGAAATAATTCAAGAAGTCATCTTAGTTTATTCATAGTTTGAATTATGATCGTTCGTTTGCATGAGTTCAATTTTTTGAATCGTGGTAATTTCCTCACTGCCCTCAATTCAGTCGGGAGACGTCATTCATTAAACATAAAGATGATATAGGATATAGATGTTTAACAGTGCAAAGAAGACGCCATTAATTGAACATGAAGACGATATGGATTTAGATGTTCGACGATACGAAAGAAAACGTCCTCCGACTTATGTTTAATGAATGACGTCTCCCGACTGAATTGAGGGCAGTGAGGAAATTACCACGATTCAAAAAATTGAACTCATACAAACGAACGATAATAATTCAAACCATGAATAAACTAAGATGACTTCTTGAATTATTTCATCCTTTTTTGTTGTATACTTTTTAGATTCATGAATTTTATTCATGCTTTCTATCAGATTACGTTTTTTGTGTTCGATTTTTACTCCAGCCGGGAGTTTTTAAAAATTTTTTTAATTTATTGAAAATAGTTTTTCAAGATTGACCTCGCCATTCCGCATGTATGTGAGGACAGGAACGTCTTTTTAACACGCAGGAATAAAGTTGTGTTCGTTATTTATTTATCGAACCATATGATGAGAAATGCGGGGTGTGACCTAATCGAAAACATGGTCCGTTTCCACTTGGGATACATAAATTCTAAGGTTCTATCTATTGGACTCCTGGCATCCGTTTTACATGGGTATATCCGTGCGGGATATATTCATCATTTGGCATTTGATTTACGTAGGTATCACATCGGATACCACGAGTTTCAGGACAGATGAAAAATATCAGTGTCACTTTCGGATTAGAGCTTGCGGGAGCGTTTACTCGAGGGACGAAAACCTTTCATGTAGCAAGGAGACGCAAAGATGTACTCACAGATAGTATTACGACTTGGGTTTAGAAGTTTTTCAGATATAGCCCGTTCTTTCTGACATGGTTCCCTCCTCGAGCGTCATTAAGACGCTCATTTTTGGTTCCTTGATCTCATTGCTTGATTCCAGAAAACAGTGAATAAAAATAGAAAATAATTAATCGATTCGTGATAGCTTCAAGCGCTCTCAATAGCACTCAGAAGGTGAAAAACCTTTATTCGCCTGCCCCGCAACGAGCCGTTGAACTCTACCCACTGCTTGGGCATCCAATGACTCATCGTATTGGTCCCAAAACTTATAAAAATAACTGTTGGACTTGAGGGGATGTTCCAAGCCTACCGAAAGCCTCCTACCCCGTTAACCTACTTCAATTATAGCGAGGAATGAAATTTTCCCGGTTCTCTCTAGTTTGTTCCAATCATTGTCACAGGAGCAGCGTGGAAGCGCTACACGAAATTAAACGTAGATTGTTGCGATGCGAGGTTAACAGAGTGCATTTTATTGTAACTGAAATTGATAGCAGCCGGCCACTTTTTGTTTCCGTAGTACTGTGGCATTTCCTTCTGATCACCGTTTACGTGTTTTTGGTTTGGCTTTTTCTTCTAATTTCAACTTTTTCATTTCTTCACCAATATTTCTCTTTATTATCTGAATAACGATATGATACGATATTATATTGCTGGTATTAGGAAAAAAAATCGGTGAAAGAAAAATGAGCATTGAAAATGTGATTTGAGAATTACCGATCAGTCAGCGTTAAAATTGTACTAGCTATATGGTACATAAAAATGAGCGATGCGAAGGTAAGCGCCGGGGGGAAGTTGCGGCACGTCTGAGCGTCTCGTTGGGTAGTCTCAAGGTCTCTTAGGAGATCAGGAGCACACCACGGCAGTGCACCGTAGGAATGGAATACGTGGATCGACGATGAGACAGACAGGACAGAAATGCGAGGAATTTTCATTAGAGTCGAGACGAAGGACATCATGCATGCCTTGGCATTGATCTTCAATGCGGCAGAGCGTGTCCTTGACCATTATCACATCACCCGCCCTCTGGAAAAGGACTTGTAGAATTTCACTTATATTTACACGAGCTAATAGAATAACACGTCGTATGCCCCCCCCCCCTGATTAACATCGTTCTTCTTATTGCATTGTAGTCAATAATGCTTTAATTTCAGCTGCGAAGCTTCAGCAATTACGAATGGAAAAATAAAATTATTTATTTAGGGAGAAGTTCACGGTTTATCTGCGATGACTTAACCCAAGGCAGCGAAGAAATCGCAGGTGTCAAAAAACTTCTACTGATCATAAGCTCCGTCCATCGAGTGTTGAGATAAGGGACCGAGTAAGTGAGAGTGGATTGCGTAGATCTCATGGGAAAGGTTACCGAAAAAGGAACTCGCACACCGCCGGGCTAACGACAGACGGAGATACATTTTCCTTGCGCCCTTCAGCGGCTCTTCCAGCTAACCATCGCTCTTCCTCTATCTTGCTCTCGGATTTCGAAAACTCATCACTCTCTCGAGTTTTTCAGCTTTCCCGTTTTTCATTTACTTACAAACGTGCCAAGCATATGTAAAGTACTTGCTACCTCGTATAATATAACTGCAGTCAAGTCGCAAGTTGAATACCAACCGTGTAGACTTTTCCGTTTTTGCTTCATCCGTCATTACCAAAATTATTTCCCCTTTTTTAATTAATATTTAGTGCAGCTCAGGCAGCTTCATGCCCGGCCAATTTCAGGGCCGAGTTGAGCTGTTAAATCTCTGCTCTGTTAACGGTTATCATTTTTTCGCTACCGAGAGAACTGGATAGGCCAACCATGAATAATTCGTCAGCGTGGACTGGAAACTGAGTCACCCAAAAACCGATTTACCCATTTTTTTCCGAACCTTCATAATATTTTGTCCCTACTTACCTACTAATCGATTTTTTTTCTCACATTCTCGAGTCTTATGTATGTTATGGGATATTTTCCCTATCCCTGGAGAAAAAATAATATGAAACGAGGAAAAAAAAACAGAATGAAAATTCATGAATGCCCGGAGTATGGAAATTTGTTTGTTGTTTGTTTGTTGTTTGTTTGTTGTTTGTTTGTTGTTTGTTTGATGTTTGTTTGTTGTTTATTTGTTGTTTGTTTGTTGTTTGTTTGTTGTTTGTTTGTTGTTTGTTTGTTGTTTGTTGTTTGTTTGTTGTTTGTTTGTTGTTTGTTTGTTGTTTGTTTGTTGTTTGTTTGTTGTTTGTTTGTTGTTTGTTTGTTGTTTGTTTGTTGTTTGTTTGTTGTTTGTTTGTTGTTTGTTTGTTGTTTGTTTGTTGTTTGTTTGTTGTTTGTTTGTTGTTTGTTTGTTGTTTGTTTGTTTGTTGTTTGTTTGTTGTTTGTTTGTTGTTTGTTTGTTGTTTGTTTGTTGTTTGTTTGTTGTTTGTTTGTTGTTTGTTTGTTGTTTGTTTGTTGTTTGTTTGTTGTTTGTTTGTTGTTTGTTTGTTGTTTGTTTGTTGTTTGTTTGTTGTTTGTTTGTTGTTTGTTTGTTGTTTGTTTGTTGTTTGTTTGTTGTTTGTTTGTTGTTTGTTTGTTGTTTGTTTGTTGTTTGTTTGTTGTTTGTTTGTTGTTTGTTTGTTGTTTGTTTGTTGTTTGTTTGTTGTTTGTTTGTTGTTTGTTTGTTGTTTGTTTGTTGTTTGTTTGTTGTTTGTTTGTTGTTTGTTTGTTGTTTGTTTGTTGTTTGTTTGTTGTTTGTTTGTTGTTTGTTTGTTGTTTGTTTGTTGTTTGTTTGTTGTTTGTTTGTTGTTTGTTTGTTGTTTGTTTGTTGTTTGTTTGTTGTTTGTTTGTTGTTTGTTTGTTGTTTGTTTGTTGTTTGTTTGTTGTTTGTTTGTTGTTTGTTTGTTGTTTGTTTGTTGTTTGTTTGTTGTTTGTTTGTTGTTTGTTTGTTGTTTGTTTGTTGTTTGTTTGTTGTTTGTTTGTTGTTTGTTTGTTGTTTGTTTGTTGTTTGTTTGTTGTTTGTTTGTTGTTTGTTTGTTGTTTGTTTGTTGTTTGTTTGTTGTTTGTTTGTTGTTTGTTTGTTGTTTGTTTGTTGTTTGTTTGTTGTTTGTTTGTTGTTTGTTTGTTGTTTGTTTGTTGTTTGTTTGTTGTTTGTTTGTTGTTTGTTTGTTGTTTGTTTGTTGTTTGTTTGTTGTTTGTTTGTTGTTTGTTTGTTGTTTGTTTGTTGTTTGTTTGTTGTTTGTTTGTTGTTTGTTTGTTGTTTGTTTGTTGTTTGTTTGTTGTTTGTTTGTTGTTTGTTTGTTGTTTGTTTGTTGTTTGTTTGTTGTTTGTTTGTTGTTTGTTTGTTGTTTGTTTGTTGTTTGTTTGTTGTTTGTTTGTTGTTTGTTTGTTGTTTGTTTGTTGTTTGTTTGTTGTTTGTTTGTTGTTTGTTTGTTGTTTGTTTGTTGTTTGTTTGTTGTTTGTTTGTTGTTTGTATGTTGTTTGTTTGTTGTTTGTTTGTTTGTTGTTTGTTTGTTGTTTGTTTGTTGTTTGTTTGTTGTTTGTTTGTTGTTTGTTTGTTGTTTGTTTGTTGTTTGTTTGTTGTTTGTTTGTTGTTTGTTTGTTGTTTGTTTGTTGTTTGTTTGTTGTTTGTTTGTTGTTTGTTGTTTGTTTGTTGTTTGTTTGTTGTTTGTTTGTTGTTTGTTGTGATTCTTAAGGCTAGAGAAATACATTTCATCACATGATGTTAAAATCGGGGTTATGTATCGCAAGATAAAATCCACACATTCTTGTCAATGTCACTGCGGTCATCGTTATTCTACTTTATTGCCCAAAAATATATTCCTCATTTCGATGGCACACAAAAACTGTATCAGATTGAAATTAAAATAATTACGTAACGTTCACGCGACCCGTGTCGTTGTGACGTCGTCAAGATATTTCCGCCTAAACACTATGAATGGACCGTATACGTGATGTGGCGTGGCGCGGTAGTAACGATAATCTGCCCTACATTGATTAGAAGTTACGATCGCACGGTCGGTAAGTCGTTACCTTCTTAACGCCGCAGCGTTGCAACACACACTTCGATCGGCAGCGCTGGCTTCCCCATAATATTTCTATGTCATTGCGAGATCACGGACGAGCTCGGAAAAAAAAAGTTTTGGGCTAAATGAAAATGGTTTGGTTACATTGACTGAGAGTGTGAGTATCAGTTATACGTGTGTGACAGAAAAACAGTTTTTTGTGAATCTCGTATCGAAATTTCTCTGAAGGAGGAATTCGGACCGAAGCACGCTTCTTCATAAATAAAGGCTGGAGAAAATTACCGAAGAAAAAATTTATTTCCGTGTATAAAAAGAAATGTAAGTTTTTATACTGTTTACTCCTTACGTACCAAATTCTAGATTCCAATCTTGAAAACAAAGTTATGAGCATTTGACTACAGGTGTGAATATAGAATCATTTTTTTATATTTACAACTGCACTCAAAAGATTACAACTTTTTTTATTTTTGAAAACTGCGGTTCAAATTTGGTACGTAGGTAGTAAACAGTATAACAATTCGAAAAAAAATTTTTAGATTGATTTTTAGTTCAATGAATCAGCAGTTGTAGTTTAAATAGTAACAAAATAAACCTGTCCGTTGAATCACCGAACAAGTTTCAACGTCCTTACGACTTTTGACTTGAATTTATTCAATAAAAATTAATTTGACGGTGTGCCTGTGATTATAATGTGAAGGTTCATTTCCGAAGACCTCATGCCAAATTAAATCGTCTTAAAATTTTATTGTTTCCCCCGAAATACGAAAATATGGTCATGTGAATCCAGCAAACGCACTATTACTTCAAATATGGCAGCTAATTCGTGAAACTTTTAGTACCGTGTTTAATGGAGTCTGCGACTGGAAGCCATTTCTTTGCTACTGCAAAAACCAATCGATATCCACTTACGACGGACCAATTTAAAAATAAAACCCCACAAGAAATTGGTCAAGCAGCTGACCGTATTGAAGACAATAGAGGATAAATCATTGACAATGGGAAAATTGACGTGCTCTTCCGCAAGTGAAGTGTTTATTAGAATTGGTGCTAAATATCGACCGTTGTTTGTTTTCAGGGTGTGGATTGACCAATCAACTTCGCCATACCGATCATCATTGTTATCATCGATTCCATCAACAGTTAAGGACCGAAGAATATTTAATCTAGAGAGTGGTGTGTCCCTTGTGTATCGTCGTGAGGCGAAATCCGTGAAAAGAGATCCCAACTTCGGTAGGAACATGACGATAATGATGAAGGTTATCCTGGTGCGTCGGTTAATCGCTTCGTCGGTGACTTAAATCGCGAGGGCTTGAGGCCTGAGTGTCGAAACGAGTGCCACGGACAGTATCCCCGAAACGGAACAAGATCGTCGTTCCGACGTCGCTAATCGCAGAGCGGGGTCCAGCGGTGGCCGTCGTCATCTCGTCGGTCGTTGAGCCGAGGATGGCGACGACCTCGGAATCTTCGGACGTCGCGCCGTTCGACGCGGCTTCGACGACATTGGCCGATATTCTCGTTAATTCGGACGGTGGTTGTGCCAATGGAACGAATTCAATCCTGTCGAACGAAAGTTCAGTGGACGTGTCTTTCGCCGTGGTAAAGGGGTGTCTCTTAGGATCGATTATAATAACCGCGGTCTTTGGCAATCTTCTCGTGATAGTGTCGGTAATGCGCCATCGAAAATTACGCATAATAACGAATTATTTCGTAGTGTCGCTGGCATTGGCGGACATGCTCGTAGCCATGTTCGCGATGACGTTCAATCTCAGCGTTCAAGTGACCGATCAATGGCTCTTCGGTTACTTCATGTGCGACGTTTGGAATTCATTGGATGTCTACTTCAGCACAAGCTCCATACTGCATCTCATGTGCATATCGGTCGATCGGTATTACGCGATAATGAGGCCACTCAAGTACCAGCAAAACATGACGAAGCGAGTAGTAGCGTACATGCTCATGGCTTGCTGGTTTTCACCGGCGATAATATCGTTTGTGCCGATATTCAACGGTTGGTACACGACGAGCGACAACGACAAATATCGTCACGAACATCCGGACATTTGCGAGTTCAAGGTAAACGAGCCTTATGCCATTATCTCGTCCAGCATATCATTCTGGATTCCATGCACGATCATGACATTGACCTATTTGGCGATATTCAAAGAGGCAAATCGTCAGGAAAAACAGATGCACAGCCGTATGGGAAACGTCATGTTACTCTCACCCAGACCGAGCCGGGATCTTCACAACTTGAACGGCGAGCTCAACAGCGGGGGTTCGTCCAAGACGCTCACACTCAATGAGATCAATACGGATCATCATCTCCACACGCCCACCAAAGACAAAAATCTCATAAAAATGAAGAGAGAGCACAAAGCTGCGAGAACCCTCGGTATAATAATGGGCACTTTCATAGTCTCTTGGTTGCCCTTTTTCCTCTGGTACATCACAACGAGCCTATGCGGTAGCCACTGTCATTTTCCCGACGTCGTCGTCACCATAGTCTTCTGGATCGGCTACACCAACTCGGCACTAAATCCTCTCATATACGCGTATTTTAATCGTGACTTTCGGGAGGCCTTCAAAAATACACTGCAGTGCGCATTTTGCTCGCTGTGCAGGAGGGAACCCTCCGATCTCGAGGCACTAGACTTTCGACGGCCGTCCCTGAGGTACGATATTTATTTACTTAATTTACTTGTACACCCATGCGCTTCTATTCTCTTTTTACATCCAACTTTCAACGATTCCCAGAACGGCAACGAATCACCTCACCTTTCGATGAAAACTCGTCACATCTTTGCTTCGGTCGTACGACAGTCCAGTCGCTGGCACATTGACAATTGTTCCATTACCAGAAGTCGCTGCACGTTCTTTTATCTCAGTTATGCCAATTACTCATTCTGGACCAACATCTGTACACTTTTTTCTTCTCCACATATGTATCGCTTTTTAGTTCTGTCATTTCCATTTATTATCCACATCACCGTTGACTCCGCATCTCCGGTGTTTCTCGTCTAGCCAAGTGTTCTTGTTATCGGGGCTCCCAATGGATATTATTTATGGAGGCTTCACACACCTTTTACCGGTACCCGTTTTATTCGGCTTATTTGCATTCCATCTGCGAATCTCGAAAATATTTAATTGCTCTGTCCAACCCATTATTGGCTCTTGTCAATCTCTTCTCCTATGTGTTTCTCTGTGAATTTTCCAGATTCGACGACCGAACCAAGAGC
>OZ020165.1:22383312-22446809 GCA_963971145.1 Sussaba pulchella
GATAGTGGTCGTTGTTTTGCAAAATAAATATCTTTTATGACACGCTGTGCGTAAAAGTGCGGTTTTACGCTCACTTTGTTCGCATCAAACCGCATTTACGCACCTTGTGACATAAAAATTCGTACGATACGCGTACGAAAAACGTTTCCTGGACTCGTGTGATTGCAACACTCGCCTTCGGCTCGTTCTGCAAACTCATACTCGTCAGAAAACAAATTTTCGTACTCGTGTCATAATGTACTATTATTTATGTCATATGAAGGTAGGCATGCTCGTTGGTCTACAAAAAAATGTTTTTTTTTGTTTTCGCGATTTGATATGGGTATTAAAAGTCATTGGAACAGATTATACATATTTTCTCAAAATGGTCGTTGAAACCGATTGGATTAATATTACTCTGTAAAGCCCGAGTGCTACCAAAAATGGATCAGCATGATATATTTGTACAAGCTCGGCACCGCATTATACAGACTATTACAGAATCGCAACGTTATAATTGTCATGCCGCTAATTGTATGACTCCGACGACCGAGGTTACGAACGAAAATTTACGAATGGATGAAAGTGAGAGAATAAAGAGAGTTTAATTGAAACTCCATAGCAATGCAATAACAATAATACTAATGTTATCAATCATAATAATAATAGTAAGATTTCCGTTATAGATATTCGTTAGATTTTAACGATGGATCTCTCTGCTGACGTTAAAACATGAGTATATATATATATATATATACATATATATATATATATATATACATATATACATATATATATATATATTATATGGGTCATTCCATGTGAAATCGACCAATGGTTGGAATCGACCCCTTCCAATTTCGATGAAATTTGATGGGATGTTTTCTTTAATCACAAAACCAAGTGCTACCAAAGGAAAAAAATTCAAAATTTTTTTCTCAAATATGCAAAATTCAAAATTTTACTACTTCTCCAGTTCTTCAAGTTTATTTTTTAAATATCTCGAAGCCTATCATAGCTACAAAAAAAGTCATCGAATTCGTTTTAAAGTGTATACTTGAGGCTATAGAAAAAAATATATATCAAAAAACAATTTTGAAAAATGCCAAATTTGTAGAATTTTGAATTTTTTAAATTCGTAAAAATTGACGATCAACATTAAATTTTTTGCTCAATTTTTTTTCAATAATACCTTGTACTGATCTTAAAAGATGCTGAAATTTTCAGAACTATATTTTTTTCTTTTCGAATATATGATTTTTTGAATTTTGGTAAAAAAAATTTTTTTTTTTCATCCTCATGCTAAGTAAAGCTAAGTAATCATGTCATTTTGTAATTTTGAGCAGTGAAAATTTCAATTAATAATATAATAATGTAAAAACAAAAACATTATTGACACTCTTTGATATTAGTTTGAAAATCGAATCAGTTGAGAAGTGTCCCACTCCGCCATCTATGTATCTACTGCTAAATTTTTTATCGAGATATTATCATGGGTGACCTCATTACAGGTCAGTATTTTCCATAATATTGACATTTCTAGAGATCAGTCAGTTGGTGATTTACTAGTAAACAATACCAAAAGTTGCTGAGTACATTTGTCAATAATATATACTTAGCATGAAGATGAAAAAAAAAAAAATTTTTTTTTACCACAATTCAAGAAATCTTATATTTGAAAATAAAAAAATATAGTTCTGAAAATTTTAGGATCTCTTGAGATCAATCCAAGGTATTATTGAAAAAAAATTGAGCTAAAAATTTAATGTTTATCGTCAATTTTTACGAATTAAAAAAATTCAAAATTCTACAAATTTGGTATTTTTCAGAATTTTGTTTTGATATATATTTTTTCCTATAACCTTAAGTATGCACTTTAAAACGAATCCAACGACTTTTTTTTGCAGCTATGATAGTTTTTGAGATATTTAAAAAATGAATTTGAAGAATTGGAGAAGTAATGAAATTTTGAATTTTGAATAACTTTTGAAAAAAAGTTTTTAAATTATTTTTCTTCGGTAGAACTTTGTTTTGTAATTAAAGAAAACATGCCGACGAATTTCATCGAAATTGAAAGGGGTCGACTCCAACCATTGGTCGATTTCACATGGAATGACCCATATATATATCAGGGTGGTTCTTAATTGGGTAATATCGGAATTTTTTTGGTATCCCCCTTCAAAAGTAATCAACATGAATAGAACAGAAATTGGTCGCAATCGGGAATTTGTCCGATAAGTCTAACCCAAAGCGACAAGCAACCGAATTTTATAGGGGAAAATCCATGCATTTGGAATTTTGTTGGGGAAATTTTTTCGTACTTCAAAACTATACATGATAAACAAATTTTTTTAAAATCTGTTGTGGAAAATTTGATGCTCTACAAAAAAAAATTCTGTAAAATTTCCGTGAATCTAATATTTATTATGTAGAAATGGCTTTTCATGGCTGGCCCAAAAAAACCATTTTTTGCGAGTTACGTAATAAATATTAGACTCACGAGAATTTTACAACAGACCTTTTTCGTAGAGCATTCAATTTTCTACAAAACTGTCAAATGAAATTTTCTTATCATGTATAGTTCTTTTCGCTTTTTTAAGCCAGCCATGAAAAGCTATTTTTTTTGCAAATTACGTAATAAATATTAGATTTACGAAAATTTTACAAGAAACCTTTATTCTAGAGCATCAAATTTTTTACAGAATTGTCGAAGGAAATTTTTTTATCATGTTTAGTTTTCAAGTATTAAAAAATTTCCCCAACAAAAGGCCAAATGCATGCATTTTCTCCTATAAAATTGGATTGCTTGTCGTCCTCGGTTAGACTTATCGGACAAATTCCCGATTGCGACAAAATTTTTTTCTATTTATGTTGATTACTCTTGAAGGGGGATACCAAAGAAATTTCAACATTACCCAATTAAGAACCACCCTAATATATATACATATATATATATTAAGGTGTTAAAAAAAAAAAAAATTTTAAACAGGCCACACCTGAAATAGTCAGCCTAGATTGAAGAAAAAATGCTAGTAAAATATGAGCATTCTAGGTGGAGTGGTAGATCCCTATCGTTTGACTTTTGATATATTTTTTTCCTTTTTCTGAATTAAAGACAGATTATTGTTGGCAAACATTTTTTTTTGGGCCTACAGCTGCCAGGGGATCTCCTTAGTCTCAAATAAGATGCTCTTAGAATTTTAACTCTTTAGTTAAATTTAATAGGGGGGGGGGGGGGGGGTATATAAAAATAACGAAAACACTCAGATTTCAATATTCATTATCAAATGGAAACTGATGATTTTGTGAAGTACACTCTAAAGCATTTTCTGTACCACTGATACACTCTGAACCATTGATTCAGAAATTGGAGCAATTTCTGTACTTCACAATATATATATATATGGTTAAATGTTGTAAAAGTCTTTCGGTTATTATCGATAGCTAGTAACAAAAATTTCGATTTAATGCAAGAGTTGAAAAAAAGAAAATAATATGGTGTCCACACGAAAAATAAGCCAAATTTCAGAGATCGATCGCTCGAGTAATGTAAATAAGTTGTAAATACATTATTAAGATTTGGAAAAAACCGTATCCCGGCGTATGCATGTATGAATGAATTAAAAAGTCTGTTAGTAACCGCGCAATAATAATAAGATCAAATGGAAGAAAAGCTGTCAAATGTCAAACGAGAGTTTCCTCGGGCTCGAAATACAGCCCAGTGTTCGTTAGCTCGTGCGTCTCGTGTAATTGATTAGAGTATCGATATCCCAGATCTGAAACGTCATTCCCTCTAACAAAAAAGCCCCCCGTCCCCGTCCCCGTCGCCGTACCCGAATTCCCTATTCTATTCATGCGTGTTAACAATCAACTGCAATATATACATGTAGAAGATCGAGCATAGGCAATTTTGTAAATGCAAAAAAGAAACTCACCAAAAGAAAAATTAAATGTTAGATGAAAAATTGCACCGATCGAATGGTATACATTAACTCCGAACGCACAGGAAATTTCAGTTCATATGAGAAATGATGATGTATGTCCAATCATATTCAAGATACGGGTACGAAAATCAGAATTCATAAATAAATATATCACTATGCTAGTATTGTGACTGTATGTGTGTATACCTTTCCTGATGTAAAAAAAGCAAGAAGAACGAAAAAATGAGATACCGAACATGCTAGAGAGAACAAACACAAATAAGCAAGAATTACGTACAAACACGAACACAAATCACCATTCGATAAATATGATAAGATTAATACGCAGGAACAAGGTTATTAAGTGATTAGAGCCGCTTCCTAACATCTCTCTCGGATATTTATCACACGAACGACTCTCGTTCGTATCGGTAAATCGTAGCATCGACCATGACCATTATATCACGAGGTTATAGAATTTTTGTATGCTCCCACCACGTCTGTGACAGGATTTTAAGTCGCACGCCAGTGGGGGGGGGGGGGTGGGGCTGTTCTCGTTAACTAATGAAAAATAATCTTCACTCTACGAGCCAACAGTCCAATAGGCCTTCATATGTCTTCTATATAATATTCGGGCGTCGTTATTTCTTATAAAACTTAAAATTAATTTTTCCTATCTTTTGACGAGTCCTTTTTAAAATTATAATCGCTTTTACTTTTCAAACCTACACCCAAAATACGGGAAAGAACGAATATTCGTGAAAATTGAGGTGAAAATTATATTTTATTTCTCACGTTTTAAACTTTGGCCAAAGTTATCAGCGACCCAAAAATTTCCCGATAAGTCGAAAAAAGTCCACAGCAAACCAGAATAATGCCGGGCCACTCTTGCCCTGATGCCATATATCGTGATTCAGTATGAACTTCAGAATTCGGAGGTAGATGAAGGATACGCGGTTCAGTGGCGGAAGATCGCGCACACCCGGGTGTCAAATATTTGGGCGATCCCGTATGCAGGACGCATCGTTGGAGAATACGGTGGACGAGGTTTGAGGGACGAAGGAATGCCCATACAAGGATAGGCGAGGGTTACAGCAGCCTGGATTCCCGAGGGTGCGTGCATATACGCTAGGAGCGTTCATTGTTCCGTACCACCTAGCGAGAAAGCTATTCCACAACTAGAATGCTTATGCTCCACGGAAATTAACATTTTTCACGGTATCGCCTCTTGGCATACGAGATGAGGACAAAAACATTTTTTACATGAAATTTGTCGAACAATCGTTGATAAATTTTCAGTCGGAGCGTAGATTTAATCGCGGCGTTATAAATAAACATGTACCGGACGTGCATAACGGTCCGATGTATCAATAAAATGATGACACGAGAACCGACGGTATTTCTCGCCCAAGCCAACTCGTCGACGTGACCATCAACAATCGTTGTGTCGTGGGGTGTATGAGCGAACGCGATTGTTTTGTTGTCGCAGATACCACCGGCATATAACAGCTGGAACAGCAGCGCGCAATCAAGATACTAACGAGCTCGCACGCGCTAACAATGATGGTATTATTCAGCCGACGCTTGTACGAGGTTTGTTAAAGAAAAACAAAAAGTCCAACACATATTTCTGTCCATACATATTCATTACGCGGATTCGTGTCCCATGACTTTGGCCCATGTAATGTTCAAGGGCTAATGTATCATAACGTTTTATCGTTCAAATTATTGGTTGTTTGCAATAAACTATCGATAGAATAGTCGATTTGACCTATAATGCAGAGAAAGTGCGAAAGGCATTTTTAATATTATTATTTACATTTTTAAAAATTACTTTTTTTTTTTTTAATTTTTCGTGCATTGCAACGAACGATTATTGTAAAAGAAATAAAAATGAGAATGGGTGGAACATTGGTAAGTGACCAAACTATCGCGGCCTCACGCATAGTGAATAAAATAATGATTATTTGGAGATACACGGGAACGCACCGTTCAAGAAGTATCGACGGGGTACCGACAAAAATGAGCAATGGTGAAGCTCGTACATTGGGGTTGACGTGTTGCAGTTGCCACGAAATGTAGAAATATACGTATCAGAGCTACCTATTACGAATTACATCGCGTTCGGTGCTCGCCGTCGAAGGTAGTCCGGTGCACGAACGGGGATTTTTATCGTCGTAATTCCAGCTTCCCAAGGGACGGTGAACACAGTCGAGGGCGAGTCGACTTTTACCACAATGAACAGTGCCGCACACACTTTTCTTACGCTCGTGATGACTATTCGTGAGAATGTATTTATCGTGGAAAAAAATTATTTGCAGCCTTGCATTGCACGCAATGCCCTGCTCGCGATATAGTTGGGGAATTGTCGGATGTAATTTGAAGAAATAAATAATTGGACGATGTATCAAAGTTTGGTTGTCCACTCGTTTACCTCTATAACAATAATAATAATAATTATGATAATAAAAAAAATTAATAATAATAATAATAATAATAATAATAATAATAATAATAATAATAATAATAATAATAATAATAATAATAATAATAATAATAATAATAATAATAATAATAATAATAATAATAATAATAATAATAATAATAATAATAATAATAATAATAATAATAATAATAATAATAATAATAATAATAATAATAATAATAATAATAATAATAATAATAATAATAATAATCGAGATCGAAATTGCGCCCGTGTATTGTGGGACCCTAACTGTGACAAATCGTTCCATCATATCAAGGATAAAGACAAATGGAGGTAACGTTCAAGCTGGGAGATTTGGTAAAATATGTTTCCGGGTACCGGCCGGTGGCAAATTCGAGGGAAATTTTTAGGAAGCAGGTTTCAGTCGCAGGCGGAATAACGTAAAAAGCTTTGTATCCCCGATGGACGCATACAAAATTTTCGATTCCCGCGTATTTCTTCTGAACCATTCCTCATGCTCGAGTCAGAAGAAGATGATGATACTCGTGTTCTACTATCGTCATGCGGATCTTCTAGACATTATTCCACGTCAGAGCATTGACTAAAAATAAAACATATGTAGATCTACAACCTGTCTGTAGGTTATTTCCCGAAATATTATGAAAAATCGGGAAAAAGTCACAAAAAAATGAAATCAAATCAGAGAAAATACAAAATTTTATTTTTTTATTTTTCTGAAATTATTCTGACAAAGTCTACGACGGGACGTAATTGATCAGTAATTACAGTTGACGGTGTTCGTGTATTTAGCCGAATATATGTCGACGTTCCTATCGTGCTTTTAGCTTACTGAGAAATAACCAATTTTGACTGCGAAAGTGTTATTCACTTTAGGTTCTTCCACGGTTGCATGACAAAAAATGTGCGGTTACGGATAGATTGAAAAAAAAAAATGATGAGTGGTCCTTAACAGTCTCACTTCGCACAACACGACTTCCATCATAACCCATTCATTTGCTACCCTTACTCATGAAAACACGATGCTACGATCCATGGAACATACATATAAATAATATTTAAGTAATTAAGAGTAAATAAAATGTATAATGCAATAAGCGAGAGAAAGCAAATCAACTGAAACGTTTTATCAAACTGAATGTGTCTCTGTAAATAGTAAGTGTATAAAAAATAGCATAATAAGAAAACGAGCGAATGATAAATGATTTCACTGTATAGTCCACACAATAGAACGTAGATACGAAAAAACTACGAATATGTATATTATCTTATAGAGCCAAATCCGCGACTGTATTTTAAATGTTAAATTTACCGATTTCGTTTTGTTATTAATTTATTCGACGAAGATTATTTCGAAATAAAATGATTAAAAACATCACGTCTACTTTTTCCAATGGCATTGGTCGTAATTTATTTAACCGTAATTATTTTATGGCTGGAGGAAAAGGTGGGGTCTCGAACGAGTAGAACGAGTCATCGGTCTAGCAGTGGAAAGGTGAGCATACACCAATGGTCTTTCATCAATGCGGATACTAGACATTTTTTAACTTTTGCCGAGAATATTATTGCAGGCTCTATCGTGATAATTTGAAGACGTCATTCATGTCGAAACGCGGGCAAACACCCATTGATGAATCATTGTTTAACAATATGAAAAAAAGAGTTGGTTCCGTTTTTCAATTTTTCTAATGCAACATTGCGGATATCTGTTTAACTTGTAAATTAGTGAGTCCTGTTATTACATTGAGAAGGAAATAAAATCGTAGTTACGGAGACAGCAAGGAACGTCCTTAACCGTGTGGCTTGTCGAGTTCTGGAACAGTGCGGTTGCGTTGCGCATTGCAGCAACCCCAACACAAATACCGAAAAGCCCGTTCACACTGTCACAACTGCAACTGAAGGTAGGTAACACAGCTACCGCTAAAACCCGCGTAACCGGGGTGACCAGTTGACACGCCCGAGTATAATACATTACTGAGAATATCTCATAATTTTATAACTTATATTACACCCACGATCTACATATGGGTGAGGAGATAATAGGTTCGGTAACTACAAAGTTCAACATACGTAGGATGGCGGTCGTCGGGCCTATAAGACAATAAAGGTACCGGATGATAATGGCATATTTCCCAAGTACAATTGGGTAGTCGCCGGAGCGGCAACTTGAAACCAACCTCAGCGGGGTTGCATTATTGAATTTCGAATTGCTCATGGTATAATGCGACATAATGAAACGTGGGAAATCGTTAATAACATATGAAACTAATTTGATTATTGAAATATATCGAACCGTCGATGGTCTGTCACAATGTAAAAGTTCACATCAGACAGAAATATAAAAATTAATCGGTTTCGTTTTTCGATACGTCGATACTATTGCCTGGATTTCTTACCCACTGATAATAACTAACCCACGGTAACATAAATTTCCGGTTACCATCGACAAAACAATTCCAGTTAATCTCTGTCTACCGTAGTTGGAAACAAGTTACTCGCCCTCTATTGATATCATTTTGATCTAGAAACTCGACGGACCACGAGCGTTTTTGCCCCATTCCGATGTCGCATGGTTGCATGGTTGATATATGTACGAAGAGCTTGTATAACGGTAGTCGATAAGGTAACTCACAGAGCAGATAGCTACGAATGGAGGCTGGTTGAATCAACCTGAGCTCACGCCGACAAAATAGGGTTGAGTTTTCCTCTTTCGATAAAATTGGCTTTCATGTAACCCATCAAAGCAACCTTAAAGATGAAAAATAATTTGATATTACTGCAGAAACGGTCGATAGAGTCAGGCAAATTAAAAAATGAAACATAAAGCGGCGATCAAACGAGATAGCTAACTAACGACAACTTAGTATACATATGCGAGATAAAAGATGCAATGAGCGCAATTGCAAAAAAAAAGCTGTTCCCTTAATAATAACGATGCTTGGGCGTCAACTGCGTCAACACCACCAGCAAGAAAATGGTCAAATCAGCACATGTAGTCGGCGACAACTCGCGTTAACATCTCTTTGGTTCTCAATCGTTGATGCCTGTGCTTGTACGTGCGTCCACGGGTCGTAGTCCACCAGGAGAACCACACTCGTGCTTTGAACGAAACCTATACGTAATACTGCGAATGAACCCATAAAAACACGTCGTATATGGGATATATGTAAATAAGTATCGCGATACGAAGTTTTCTACCTTGGAACGTTCAAGCCCGAGCTGCGCGAGAGATGTCACGGCATCGATTATGTATGAGCAGCCGCCTGGACTTTATAGCTCCGCCGGTATGCCCCTCTGCCAGTAACAGAGATACGAGGGTGCACCATCGCTCACAAGCCAACTCTCCCTTCTCGGCTCCCTTTCTTCCGACGGGAATCCAACTTATCAACGACAACAAAAAGTCAAGAAATTATATCAGGCTTCACAACGATTATCAGTAAACGCTTATTAGACTTTTGAAAAGACACCTAGAGTTAATCTGACATTGTTTTTTCCGACAAAAGATGTGCCTCAATTATTTGTCAGTTTATTGGGAAAACAAATGCGGACAATGGAGCTCTTTAATTTTCCGGACTCATGAGATAACTGAAACCCAAAGAGCTGATTAAAGTAAGAACTGGGGCTCCCAAACACGCATTCTGAGTCCTTTATGATGGTCTCGGTAAGTGGATCACCAACGAGTGACCTGTACATAATCCGGCTGAGATTCTGCTTATAATGCGATGTTCCTCCGAAATTGATTACAATCGTCGCTCTATAAAGATTTCTTCGAAGCCAACTTTCATCATCCGATTATATTCCTGTAAATGCGCTGGAAAGTATACGTCACTCGTATTTAGCACAATATATTCTGCCGTTGATACCTCCGTGAAAAGACTGGAAAACTCGCTGATCGAAGCATTCTAGAAGAAGAATTGACATGACAACGGACGACCGATGAGACACGGTGAAAAGGAGGAAGTAGCAGGAGCTTATATCGACGATAAAATCACCGCTGATGTGATAAATTTGATGGGAGGACTTTCGAAGACCCGGGAGCAGTAGAAGCCCACCAAGCTCAATCAATGTGCGCCGGACTAATCGTTGATCCCAATCCCTTGTTTTCAGGGATTAAGCACTCGAGCAAAGAGTGACCAATGGATCGGAAGATAGGTGACGAGAATCCGACTTGCAGCTTGCCGGTTTATCGGTGCTTATTCCCTTACAAATTACAGTGTATATATTGTTGCAATTGCCATAAGGGTAATGCAGCTTGTAAACTCTAGCCTTACCGCGTTATGATATTAATTGAAAATATTTATGGAATATTTTTGAGCAGGCTCTTTAAATAGTGTCCCGTGTCGGTGACAAAGTATTTTGAAATTTTTGTAAGCATAGTTGTGCCATGTGAAAGGCGATGAGTGCCGAATTAAACATCGATTGTTTCAGCTGGAAAGAGACAAGGAGAGTGTATCAATGACGCCGATGACGCATGGAAGTTCCATTGGGAAACAGCTGAGTCTTCGGTCTCTATATTCGTTGACGAGGAATGGTGTGACTTGTCGCGTCCGCTGTGCTGCCTATAAAAGCGCGAAATAGTGGAAGAGTTAGCGGAACGGCGAAAGCATTGGTGGGACGATGTGGGTGGCGGGGGTTGGGACAAGGGGTTGGTTCGACGATGGCAAGGGAATATGAGCGCGAAACGAAACTGCGGTCGAGGCGGCGATGGAGACACGGAAAGGCGGTAGTGAACGGCAGAAAGGAATGGGAAGGGGCAAGAGAGAGGGCGAGTCGGTGCAACCCGCTGGACTACCCTCCCGTCGTCTCCATCCACCACCTACCTCACCGCCACTTTTCCTTCCATCCCGTTCTCTCGCGCCCATCTTTCGTCGAGGTTTGTGTTTTTGGCGATGCTTGCGCTACCGTCGGCCGCTGGTAGAACCTCATCGAACGTTTCGACGAGAAGCGGCCAGTGCGCCCTGATCAGCGGCTCTGGCAAACGTGTACTGCAACCCCATCGCGCGAGCCACGCGAGATAATATTGTCGTTTCTGTCGAGCGCGCGTGACGACGACGTCCGTATCCGATGAGGTTGTTAGCGCTTTTTCGAGCTTAACCTAGTCCGGTGCGGGTTATCATTTCAACTTTACCCGTGCTCCTATGTGTGTTGATGTAATGCGCGCGTGTCACACCCGTCACGTGGTTTATTTATATATAACGATCAAGATTATCATCGACGATTGGCCGAACAAAACACGGGAGAACCGAGTTTCCGCAACAATTGGGGCAGCTTGCGGTTTTTTTATGTCATCTGGTGGGACAGACGGACAAAGATTTTCATAATTCATGAAACGGCGTGGCCCGGGACGGAATGATCATAAATTAAAATTCACTTATTTAATAGCCGATTAATTATTTTAAATTACCTGGGGTTTTCTGTCACCGTAATATTTAGAATATTTTTTTTTATCATTACACTTCTCTCAACATAGTTCAACGAATGTTGTTGTAAATATTGAGTTGAAACAAAATGCGTTGCCCGTGAGACATAAATGTATATTTTTATATTTCGTTTTTGACAGGAAGCAGATTAACATTGACGTTCATGCTTTTTTTGTACAGTTATCTGCATGCGGAATTCAGGTGAATTTAAAAACTAATTTTATCGTCACTCACAGCCTTGTGTACATCAATAAATCATTTCCTTATATTCTTTGAAATGATTTTATCGCTTTATCAATTAGAACGTCAAACTAAATTATTTCCTAAAATTCAGTTCGTGGTTTTTCCGACTTGGCCGCAGCAGACACGAAAAATTGTTTTCGTGAAAATATCGTATGTTTTATGTACTTCAAGGTTTATCTTCGGGGCAAAAAATTTATTATTTCGGGAAGAACATTTGGTAGCTCCCTATCGTCGCGGACAGGCAGCAAAATCATCTGGCACCCTGACTATGTGCCATTGCTCCTCCGCTGGTAGTGTAACCCGGAAATTGTCCGGTCGATAAAAGTTCGCGGTCGCCTCCCGAGTGTCTCACGCCAGCAAAGGGTTTGCCATTTTCTTTATCGTCATTTGCATTTCGTTCCACTCAATTGTTTAAACCGTACTAAACTTGAATTCGATCCACGGCTGACTTTATTTCACTTCTATTAAATCTCGTTCCGTTGGTTGTTAAAAATCTATGACGCGTTGCCACTTTAAATTCGTTTACAACATTAAAATACATTATTTACATCCGTCGAAATATGTGAACCGGAGAACCAATTGAATTCCAATGTGGTTTATCTTTCTGGTTCGATCATTCACTGGAACATCTGATTATCGAGTTAAATAGCTTTTGAACAAGAAAAGAACCAAGGCAGATTAACAGAAACTAAATCCTTTGTCGTAAACTTTGATATGTCCCTTGATGAATTGTGAAATCGAATGTTCGGTTAAATTTCAATCGGTCTATCGTAACGGTGGGGAAATGCAAAAGTCGATGAACGATGAACCGTAAGTTCATACCGCACTCCCAACTAGGACACGCTCATTCGTTAACCAAAAAGTGGTAGTATCACGAAGTACATATTCGTGGACTTTGACATTCTTTCTCTTGGTCGAACACAAATATCCATAATTTCCCGTGCTTCTTGAGTTACGTGTGTTAATCCTTTTTTTGACTTTGTGGTGTCCATATATCTCGAGAATTTACAAAATTAGAGATACAGATTTTCCTCGTGCGAATCACGCATAGCAAGATTTCACCACTCCCCATTCTCTCGTCACTTGATCTTTCTTGTATTTTATTCTATTTTTCTCGTCACTCACTGCTGGCCATTTCGTTATTTCAAAGCTGCCTTTGTTATTTTTTTGCCAGTGACTCTGGTGCCACTAGGACGAGTGCGGGTCATCGCACCTTCGTCGATGCCCAGAGTTCGAATAGCCTCGACGTTACAACCTTGCCAGGCACACACATTAGCTCAACACCAAAGATTCATTTGCTGGGTTGACGATGAGAATGATATATGATAGGTCAATCTTTGGAGAAATGCGAAATAGGATATTGGGGATCCATAAAGTTTCGATAAATAAAAATGTTACCCTAACTACTGATATCATCAAAATTAAGTGCCAAAATGTACGAGGCTATCGTAAATCGAAGCGCAGCAGTCACAAAAATACGTATGTCCGCAATTGATATCGGTAAAAAAGCACGAAGCATGTGTACGGTACACATTCAATTACCGTTTAATCCAAAGTTATGACAATCAATTTCATCGTGCCTTCCCGTACCAGTCAATTCCAGTACGTGTGTCACGAAAGTACGATGGAGCGAAGCCTTATAACAAATAGAAGTAAAATCCACCAAGAAATTGTCAATAAATCTTTTTAATTTATCGTTTTTCTGGCTATATTCGTCGTTGAACAATGCAAAGGTCGGGGTGGGAGGTCAATATTCCATCGTCGAAGTTGCCGAACTTTTTGTGTCCAGTAGCTCAGGCGTTAATTGCCCTCGAAAATGGGAGCAGTCCTCGAGGCTGTCCTCACTGGCGATGTTACAATCATAGTGAAGCCTCCAGCGACACGTATCGTAGATGCATTCGATCGGCCGCACGTATGGTATATTGCCCGAGATCGTTTTTTTTCTCTCTCACAAACTCACATACGAACACGCGTTCAGCCCCCGGAGCTCCCTTGAATCTAGAGGAATACCACTACTGTACTATATACCTGTATGGTAAATGAGGTCGAGAGGCTGCAGGCACGGGCGAGACTGGCCGCGACACCCAATGCTTTTTTAATCAATCTCCGACGAGTAATTGCCGTTCTGAAAACGGAGATCGGAAAGCAAATAGAGCAGGACGATTTCTCTATTTTCCACTTTTTTTTCTCGCCGTTTCTATTATTTTTTCATCGTGATTAAAGTGGCAGTGACAGGTGAATCAGTACGGATCACAATATCGGACATTTTACGAGCTCAAGAGCATTCTGTGTTATCCATAGAAAATCATACGATAAGGAATTCCTGAAGAATGTTCCACTGTCCGAGGTGGTCGAGTTATTTACGCCGAAAGTATTGCGTACTTCGAGTTCCTATCTTTGCGAACAAAAATTTGATTCAATTTCAATGTTCCTAGTCGAGTAGCAGATTCTCATAGGTAGAAGTTCTTCATCGCCTCCCGGCGCCTCAATAACAATTAAATCGCAGGGTGAATATTTCGGGGAATATAAAAAGTCAAACTTTGCAGCATGATTTTCGAGTCCGATGTATTTTGGTGAAAAGCCATTGGAGATACCAGCCTGGATGGCCCGATCCGATGGTCCCAAATCCTTTGTCTTGGATTCGTAGTCCGTCCGCGACGACCAACTGTCCAATCAATTTCGGTAATGCTCAGAGATGACCGACAAAAAACGATAAAAGAACGGTTAATAGGGAACGTGCGATCTACAGGAGGACAGAAAAACGGAAATTCACGATCCAACCTCCGTGCTTTCAACTAGGGGGTACGTTTATTGTGTCGTAATTGAATGCACAGGACCTTAACTTGGACCGGTGGATTAGCACGTAGCGATTAACGACCAACACATAAAAGGGTGACAAGGGTAACGAGGGAGGTAAACTGATCGAGCGACAAATACCCTACGCAATAAAAATGAAAATCGTTATACAAAGGATTACGGACGTCTCCAAGAGCCGGATTATCAACAACATCGATCTATAAAAACCCATAAAAATATATCCTCATACGCATCGAATTAATGAAATGTTTTTTTCCTCTACTGGTATTAACTCACATTCACCGAACCATTGACTTCGGAGAGTCACGACATGCAAATTCGACGTTTTGCTATCCCGCACTTTGTCTAATTATTTCCGAAATGCAAATGCAATTGAATTGTACGACAGAAATTATCACACAGTTGAAAAACGATTCGTCTAAATATATCGAACATCGTATTCTCCGAGGACGCGCATTTCCGGATGGAACCGAAAAAAGTGTTTGCGCAGCTTAAAAAAAAAGTTCGTTATCAAACACCGTTCGAGAACTGTTTCAGTGACTCTATCCGACGGACCACGATAAATGCGTTAAGATGTCATCGATAAGTTTAATAATGTTAAAAGTAATAATGAGTATAAACCCCACGTCGAGACCTCCGAAGTCTCTGTCGAGATTTCGCAAATTTGCATGATCAAGGACAACAGCTACGGTTACGGCGACGAAAACGAGGACGGCGACGACGAGGACGACGAGGACGACGAGGACGACGACGACGACGACGACGACGACGACGACGACGACGACGACGACGACGACGACGACGACGACGACGACAACGACGACGACGACGACGACGACGACGACGACGACGACGACGACGACGACGACGACGACGACGACGACGACGACCATCACTACGGGGGTTGCTCCCCGTGCATTGGCTCTTATTGAGAAAATGCTGAACGTCATGGCAGCAGTTACGACAAGTCTGCCGGTGAGAGTGGTGGGTCCGTCGAGTGTCGTATCTTCCGGGCCGGGTTCAACGTCGACAACAACAGCTTCAACAACGACATCTACGGATGCCGGAATGAACGTGAACGTGACAACGACCGTGCCATCAGCGGGGAATCCGACTGTCGAAAATCTACCGGAAACCGTCAACGTCTTTGTCGCTGTTGTGAAGGGTATCGTGATGGGGAGTATAATAACAACCGCGATTCTCGGCAACATTCTTGTCATCGCGAGTGTCCGGAAGCATCGTAAATTGCGAGTCGTCACTAATTGTTACGTCGTCAGCTTGGCAGCGGCCGATCTTCTTGTTGCGACCTGCGCGATGACATTCAACGCTTCGGTCGAATTATCGGGTGGCCGATGGCTGTTTGGTAGATTTATGTGCGACGTATGGAATTCCCTCGACGTTTACTTCTGCACCGCCTCGATTCTACATTTGTGCTGCATAAGCGTTGACAGGTATTACGCCATCATCAGTCCGCTCGAATACACGATAATCATGAAGCAGAGCACGGTCGGTTGCCTTCTTGGCTCCGCTTGGGCACTTCCGGCTCTCATTAGCTTCATGCCCATATTCATGGGATGGTACACGACTGACGCGAATCTCTTGCTAATGAAGGATCATCCTGAGGTCAGTACCTTCGATACTACGGTTTATACGTAGCGGTGCTCCTACTGCTTTTATTAATTTTTCGACCGCGCAATATCGTTTGTTATTCGATTTTCAGGTCTGCCAGTTTCAGGTCAATAGATCGTACGCGGTGGTGAGCTCGTGCGTGTCCTTTTGGATACCGGGTGTCGTCATGATAGTCATGTATTGCAAGATATACAAGGAAGCTATACGTCAGAGAAAGGCGTTAAGCAGAACATCGAGCAACATCGTGCTAAACAGTGTTCATCATCACAGATCCTCTACGCGGAACCATCGTCACCATCAACATATGTTGATGCAAGCCGCTGCGGACACGGGTGAGCTTGCACTTCATACGGCACAGTTCAAAGCACCCACGGAACTACACGCCGTCAATGGTGAGTCCAGTGATTGCTTTGAATCTGCATTCATGTACAAGTGTTTTGTCGACCGCGAAAGATCGCCAAACATTTAATGCCCCCATCCTACGTTACATTCAACTTGTCAAATGCCCATCTTACTGGCGTAGGACAACTCATATCGACTTTTCACATCTACTTTCATATAATTGAAATTCACATTTTTTATTGTGAAACTACATCTTTCCAGCCTCAAAAGACTTTACTTGAAAGGTTTTCGTAAAAAAAATCCACAATAATTTCGGAAAACGGAAACTTTGTTGATCTTACGATACGCATGCCGCAAAGCAATACTACAAGGTTTGAACTTGCATTTTCAACTAGATTAATACTTTAAGTAGAGTTTAAAAAACTTGAGGCGTCATAAACTATTTGGGTATACTGCATGTTAAGTCGAGCTGCGAGAAATCCTTGTCAGGGTAACCAAAACGTACGCGACGAAACGTTTTGTGCATTCTTTTGTTTTTCACACGGTCCGACGCAGAAAGAAAACTCGTTTGCAGCACTTTTAACGGCTCGTATACTAAACTCATATGAAGACTGTGAAAAACAGAGGAAAAATAATGAATTTTGCATCTGCATGAGGAGCTGAGAGGGATGGAAACCGTGACATTCGAAGCTCCTTTGAAAATGACTTCCTCCAAATTGTTAACGGAAAAGAAATTGTGTTGGAACTTTGCACCTGCATTACTTATTCCAATGCGTGTTGAATTACCTTTTGAATGGTCGATTTTGTGTGCGATCGCAGCTAACCGCTTGCAGTTACCTTCAGTGGGTGTCAATGTAAATAGGTATTTCATCTGCAAATAGATTTTGATGAATACCCTCTTTGCGGCTCTACCAACGGATTATATGTGTAAACGTAGCCAATTCGGAAAAAACTTTTCACTTCACATAAAAGCCTAATCTGACTGGTGGGATATAAAATTGCTTTCGCGGTTATTTCTACCTGATCTTATTTTGATGACCATTCTACCTGACGTTGGTCCCCCGCCGGGTATTTTCAATGGACCCAAATTCGATGAAAATGAGCCAACCCCACTTTTTCATTCATCGGCCGTATAACCCATAGGGGATGAAGTCGATTTACCGAACTTTACGAGTCTCCCGTCAGACGAATAGGCACCGCCACTCCTGGTATTACACACGTAGGATTTTTCGTTGTACGCGAATGCACATAGCTGGAGTGAGGTTCGGCGCGAGAGGGGACGAATTAATATGACAGGAAGTAGGATGCCGAAGCTGCGACAGCTCGCCTATAACGGGAAAGCACGAGGGATTTCGTTGTGTGTCCAGAGATATGATTCTGATGGTACGCGTCCTCAAGGTTTGCGCAAGGTCCACAATGAAAAGAGAGAGAGAGAGAGAGAGAGAGAGAGAGAGAGAGAGAGAGAGAGAGAGAGAGAGAGCGAGGGAGAGAGAGAGAAAGCGAACTCAACAGATTTGCCTATATCTCCGATCGTATGGCATCAAATTCTCATCGACAAATAATCTGAACCTCCGGGTTTCAGCTGATCAACGTTGACACCACAAGCGGGTCTTTGAGAAATAAAAATATTAAGTTCAACGGTACGTTTTTCTTCTAGTTCCGAGCTTTGAGGATACGCAGTTCATCGCACCGATAACTCATTAATTTCGAAATTCGCGAGATTCAACTGTGACATACGTGTAGCACTATTTCATACTTCGTACGACTCTGGTCAAGTCCGAAAGAATACGTCAACAAAAAATATTCGTCCGATTGGAAACTATCGTTTTGCAACTTCTGTCCGTTTTATAAGCCAACTTCGACAAGGCATTTGCAGGCATAAAATTGTTTGAATCGAATATGAAATACCGAGCCGAAGACTGTGTAATTGATAGATTAGGAATAAAGTAAACGCTTTCACATGTTTCGGCCGGGAAAATATCGCGTTCTGGTTGATATGCAATGAGCCTTGCATACGGAATTAAATTTCATTGCAGATTCTACTGCTGTCCGTTCGTAAATAACATAATGATAGGATAAAAAATAAATATTTGACGCCTGATCAAGGTGGAGCTCGGCTATACGTGCTGAAGGGGAATTATTTTCTACGCAACTATGAAAATACAAATGATATATTTATGAATCCCAGGAAATTAGGACGACGGTAGGTCTATTCTTCCGTGCCGTGACAATACACGTGGCTGATGTAGTCACTTATACAACGAGATAGCAGAGTCCACTCAATACGAGGGTAAACACATAGGAATAGATCGGGTGACGATACAGACACCTATTCTTCGTTACTTGATATTCTGTGACTTCGTATCCTAACTATTGTCGGTAATTCGGCAATTGCTAAATGGTCGGGGTACACCGAATCAACACATCGTGCGAATAACCAAATTCGCCCTACCTCTTATAAGTAAAGAATATCCAGATACGCGAGGAAAGATGAGATTTAATCATATTCATGATCACAGTGACATGTTAATTGCGAATAAATTATTCCTATCATAATTCAACGGTTGCAAAGGAAGAAACTGCGGAAGTTAGACCGGCATTTCAAACTTCTGAAAGTCAAAATTAATTAACTTGTACCGCATTTACACGTAAGGTATACGTAATTTTAGCATGACATGGGAAAAAGACGGTAAACACGTTAGGCGGTCGGGAGGTTCGAAATAGGATTGAAAATTTTCAGATCCAACGGGGCACTTCTTGAGCTATGTGCGGGATGTCTTTCCTGCCCTCGTTCCTGCTGGTATTCTCGGGTCGACAGCAACTTCTTCCCCTCCTCCCAACACTTCGTTCTACCGACGTTTTCGCAAACTCATCGGCCTTTAATAAACTCATATTACCGGTGAAAATCAAGGCAGTAGCAGTTCTTCTTCCCTTTCCACTGACGGAGCAAATCAAACTATTTGATCTCATTAATCTAAAGCCATGTACTTCTTATAGAGGTCTTATAGCCTGGCCTGTTCCAAATGATCTCTTGAATTAAAAATAAAAATAATAAGAAGAGAAACTAAACGGTTGACGGCGTTGACGGCGCGTTTTCATTTTATCCAATGAAAGCTCGTCCTCGGGACTCAGAGAGCCGAATGCACGTTGAATCAATGGGCCCTTAAATTATATCGTCGGAGCCAAAAAAAAATTGAAAGAGTAAGATACGATACAGCTTTAATCGAATCAGTTGTTTTATGAAAACGGTAATTCATTGAATCAAAAGCTGCTACCGAAGTCCTTTTGCACAAATATTAAAAGAACAATTTCGTATGTTGTTGTCGAAAGCCTCGAGATTCGTGATTGCAAAATAACAATGAAACGATCATTTTCTGTAGAAATATTGCTTAATTGGATACGTAGGAACATCGTCGAATTGGTGTTTGTTGAGCTAATCGGACAGATCTGACGTAATATTTACCTGATGCCAGACTATTCACTCGCGTTGAAGGCAGAAGGAATCAAGGTCCGTGTTAGTCGGTCATTGATCGGTAGCCCCTCGCGCTGTGACGTTCCCGCGAGGTAAACACAGCCTGAGTCTTTGACTCTCTCGAGTGTGTGGTATCTGGAAAAAACCCTTTGCTAATCAGTCGACAATAGTGAATTCAGGCCGGTATTTCAACGGACGTAGATCGTGAACGTATCTGCGGACTCCAGCGGATACGACACAGTATTATTCCACTTGAAGGTAGATAAATGTGGTAGTACAGTGTGGAGTGAGGCAAGAGCCGACGAACTAATCCGTATCGGCCAGGCTCTTCCAGTTCATCACTTTCTCACTTTTGTTCCATCTCATGCTGAGGCCCGCAGACTCAATCTAGTATTGTTCATATTACTCGACGTTTATCATTGAAATATCGCATGACGAGTAATCGGGTTAGTCGTTGTTTTGTTGGGCGAGCGGTACACTAATTTCATTCTGTGTGTGTCACTGTTCTATATTCCGTCGTCCAACTCGTCGCATTCATCGATATCAATTGGCGTCACACAGGGCGGAACTTCATACATGAATTGACAAGTGGGGCAATAAATATATATACACATATATTCATTCGTTTGGTTGGGGGGGATTTAGGAGTATCGGAGAACAGAGGCAATCTGGTGATGCACAAATGCAGTATGGCGCCATTGCAGGTTAAATTCGCTGGGCCGGTTTTTTTTTCTTTCCGATGCACGAAGTCAAATTATTTGACTCCGCAGTTTTCCACAAATATTTCCCTTCTAATTGTGCCCATATATCTGTTAGTTCCGGTGCTTGATTTTCGTCTCGTATGGCCCGAGTATCCGGAGAGGAGTATCCATTCTAATAATAGATGTATGTAGGTGAGTGTTATTTCTTTCGCAATGTATTACGTTGGGTCCAGTGATTCAGGTATATCCGGCACGAGGGAGCCGGAATGGTTATTTTTCGATGCGGTCGTCTATGCCCGGAGACTGGGTCTTCCGTGAGGTCAAGATTATCAGAAATTTTTCAAATTCAATGGAGTGCGGAAGGTACGAGGGTAAAAATAAAAATTCGTGGGTCAGTGGAAGCTGAGGGAATCTTCGGAAAAGCTATTCCATTATTACCAAAGGGTGATACAACACCCTTTCAAGGTAGTAATACACTTTTCTACATCACGAGAAGCTCCCTTTGGAGCCAAAGGAAAAATCACAGATTTGTTTTCAAAATAGGATCAGACTCTGAGTAAATGTACGACACGCTATATTGAATTTTCATTTCATCCAGTAGAGCGAGCGATGGCTGGATCCGAGCTTTGGCGTCACTTTTGTAATTTATGATCTCCGGGGAAGCCTTGTTTCGTGCGGAAACCGTAAATAGAACGGAAAATGAGGGAAATGCGGGAGTTCGATGTCAGACGAGGTCTCGGTCGCAGGGGTTCGCGTACAGCGTTGGTGGGGGAGGAGACCTTGTCACTACTTATCCACTGGCAACCGTCGACGCTGCCGAGCTGCTAGCAGATCAGTATCTTAACTACCTACCGTTTTTACGGAGTGCATGCAACGCGCAACCGAGCCACATCGTGTGCATGAAGAAGTCGCGTTGCGAGCGAGGAGAAAGTTCACGAGTGCCCTTAAGCTTCCGTTCTATTAGGAATATACGCGCGTGTGCAAACATACATGAACACGTATACATTCGTGTGCGCATACTCGTTACACATGTAGCCAAGCGAAACCCAGTGAGTTCGATCGGCAACGGTTGGATGCCTGGACGTTGCTCGCGAGTTAACACAGTAGTAACGACCTCGAGACTGGCTGGCACGCTGCACGTTATCCAGAACCTCGCCACGAGCAAGAGCGTGGTTGCACGATGTGCATCAAGTACCGCACCGCGCTACTCACACCCCTTACCGGCCCACTGACATTGACAGCACGTGCCATCGTCTCACTCTACCCTCCATATCGACGCTGCTTATAAAAAGTAGCACAATTCAAATTTCTTACGAAAACTAACACGTTTCTAATTTCACCGCGAAAACCAACACGTTTCGATATTCGCCGCGAAAACTAGCATGTTTCGGCTTCGACCCCTAAAACTAGCAAGCCGAAACATGCTAGTTTTCGCGGCGAATATCGAAACGTGCTGGTTTTCGTGGCAAAAGCCGAAACATGCTCGTTTTTACGCTGATACCAAACGTGCTTGTTTTCGTAAGAAATCTGAAACATGCTAGTTTTCGTAAGCAGCGTCAATATACAATGCTCCTTCTCCTACTGGATGTCCCTAAATGTATGGAACATTTGAGTATTTATGAAGAATCCGAAATTTCAATCAATTTAGACGTTTTCTTGCACACTCGAAGAATTAGAAATATGTGTCATCATATGATATGATAATGCTGTCGTCGTCGGTTTGTCAACAATCATTGGAAAACTGGCAATTATAGATATCGCAACTCCTAGAGGAGTTAATCTTTCACGATCTTTTATCGTATCTGGTGGCTCGGAGCGCTAAAGCTGTGACACAAAGTCGTGGTTTATGTGCTACAGGCTGCCTTGTAACGGAGCGTTAGTTTCATTTCATCGAAATGAGATAGCCAATCATATACCAGAGGAAGCAATACAATTTTCAGTGATTCGGGAGTTGTTATAGCTGGTTCAAAGAAACGAATCTATTTCAGTGCATTAGCGAAATTTTGTCTTCGAGCTAATTCTGTCTTTCGAGCAAGCCTTATCATCTTGCGAGTCTATTCGAAATTTTGTCCCTGTCACAGCTTTGTAGTTTTCGTCTGGTAAAAAAAAACTGTTTCATTACCCCGCCCGATATATCCTCCTGAGAGGGCTAGAATTATCGTGGAGATAATAGTATATTTACAACTAAAAAATGAGGTAGTCGCCGTATAACGGAGAGGCTGGTAGGGACGGGGCAAAATTAAAACAACCGCCCGAGATGAAGCTTAGACAATTTTTATTGGAGTAAAGCGTATGTTATACCGATGGGCGAGATTGGCTCGAGGATGCGAAAGTTATACCACCGACTACTTTTCTATTCTTCTGGGCTTGTAGAGGTTACGATTGAGAATTAGATTTTAGAATGGCTCTCATAACTCACTGTAGAACAACCAGAACTCGATGCTCTTAAATCTGTGCAGAAAGATTGCAAACAGTTAAAAGAGCTAAGAGTCTAAGAGTGAACTTGAAACTCTTGGTCACTTCTACAAAAGAGTCGAGTGTAGCTTCCGCTCAACGCAAACCGATTAAACTTTTTCTCGGATCCTATAAGCTCTTCTCTTTACTTCACCTCTTATTTACCTATATATATCTGGATGACTTACGGATGGAATTCTCGCAACATAAAGGAAATTCTGATACTTCGGGAACTCTTAAAGTACAGGGAGCGGTTCTGCGAATTTTCCAGATGGTCCTGCATCGGGAATCGTTCCTGCTTCGCCAGATAATGAAAAAGTTTTCACGATTACCAATGTGTAGAATGTTCGGCAATTCGAACCCCTTTACGTTGACGTTTTCGAGCGTTCCCTCTATTTAATCGGTTGTAGCGAGTACTAATAATCATAGGCGATTTTATCTTTTACTCGGATAGCGTAAAATGATAATGATATGGACTGGTTACTGTTTAAGTAACCAGAAGGGATCTGCCGAGAATTTAATTTCCTAACTCGATGTTCGAATTCCGTAATTCGAACTTTCTCATGTGAGGAAATATTTTTTCATTAAATTAAATTTTTGAGTTGAAGAATAATGTAAATCTTCATTTTTTTATTTCCGTTTTCTACTATTCGTATTATTTTTGTAATTCGAGGGGTCAAGCACGTAAATTACTTTATTCTTCAGCAGTGATACATGTCTTTGGAGCAAACCAGAAACGAATATTCACTCTCGCTTTTTCTATAATAGCAGGCATGGAACATAAATCGAGACTACAGTAGCAATTGCTCATATCGCTGTAGGTCAAACGCATGCAACCGTCACAAATCTGTCCTGCAACTTTGAAGTGATCTTTAAACCGATCTTCGTAGCTCTACAACGCAATGTAACCATCAGCAAGTGCATAAAGAGACGTGCGTTTATGAAAGCACGTCTTCGAGCTGGAATGCCGACGGTATAAAGGCACCGCAGCTTGGATGAGCTAACCTACAACGTTTGTGCAGATTGCTTGATTGGCTTGTAACCTCTGTCTTTCACCCTCTCTCTATCCCTTAATTTGCCAACACACACAGCCAACCATGGATACGTAGTGCGGATTGCATTGAATCGTACATCCAAGGCAAACCACCCGAAAGTGGCTACCTTATTGTGTTTCGCGAGCATCTTGGTTGATTCATGCAAGACACCGTGTTCTCAATTGTTTATAAAGCACATAAATGCGTAACGTTATATCCTCGGTGTTCATCGGAAATTCGAAATTGGCAATTTTAAAAGAAATTTCATCCCGTGTTTCGTACACATCTATAGCAAATACATTTTCATATTGATCGTAATGGCTGTGACGATATTTCGAAAAGGTCCATAACGAAGTTGGTATATGGGTAACTTCGTACCAGTGTTTCCCTCGTTCAGGCCATATATTTCCCCGAGAATTTCTAGAAGCCGATGGATTTTACGCTGACAATCTGTGATATGAGTAACCAAGACTTGGCTCCTCAAAGCACTCAAAAAGACCTCCGTCTTCGACCTTTATTCCATATTTTTAAGTGTCACTCCTCGGCAGAGTCTTGGGCGAAACACACGACCGACGTAAAACGTACCAACTGTTGTGTTGTGTTGAGGTGGAGTATCGACGTTTCCTGCGTTACCATAAGCTCACAGACAAGCCAATAAAGAGAAAATTTTGGATTTTATTGCGTGGAACACTGTAATGCACGACGGTAAGTTTTCGATCGAGGGAGTAAGCTCTATGAGATCGTACGCCGCAAGCAGGTAACTCGATTGCGTGACATTTTCTGCCTATTGAAACGCGGAGTGGCATTTGCCACCCGGCTGCCCATACCACCGAGTGATGTATACATTAATTTATCGAGTAACATGGGCTCACGTAACGGAATATTAGTTACGTATATTTAGCGTAGAATCGTGGTTCTGTACAAGTCCTTCCAGCTGAGGTTATCGTTAACGGAAATGAAATCGTTCAATGGCGACATAGCTGCGGTTCCGCTGGTTTGGGCTAGGTCAGATGCGGTGCGCCACCTCCAAGAAACCAATGGCGAGATTGTGAGCGCCGAAAGAAGAAACTCGCCTTTGAAGATTAACCAAACATTGTTAACAAAACTCCATGCCTTGTTGTGATCGTGTAAACCGCAAGATCTTTAAACAAAGAGACCATATCGAATCCGGGACGTCAACCGTAAGTTTCATTGGCGCTCCTCGGACCAGTGTTGGGCGGCCCTGAAGTACATTTGTACTTGAAGTACCGAATTAATACGGAGTACGACTGTACTTCGTACTGCGGAAACACGGGAGTACGGAGTGCAGCTGTACTTCGTACTGCGGGAACGCGAGAGTACAAAATACAGCTGTACTCTGTACTGCGGAAACGCGGGAGTACAAAGTACGGCTCTACTCTATACTGCGGAAACGCGGGAGTACGAAGTACAGCAGTACTCCGTAGAGATTTTCACACTGCGGCAAATGTATTTTTTTTTCTTTTTTCTTTTTCAAAACACACGGTAACGATGACGATTTTCCTACCGATCGAACGTCGACAGGACGGTCGATTGTTATGGTTCACAGTTTTAAAACAAGTCATTTTTGCTCTGCTGAACAAACGTTCGACTGATGCTGAAGATGGTTTCGGGGTGTTTGATTTTATGATTAATCGGCAGATGGATGGATAGGAATTCAACATGGACAGAAGTTCAAACACCCCAGCATCATCTTCAGCATCAGTCGAACGTTTGTTCAGTAGAGCAAAAATGACTGACTTGCCGCAATACAATCGGTTGTCGGCAACGAATTTCGAAATCCGAGTTTTGGGTCGATCGAATTCGAAAATCGTATTAAAACCGTGAACCATAATAATCGACCGTTCTGTCGACGTTCGATCGGTAGGAAAATCGTCATCGTTACCGTGTGTTAAAAAAAAAAAAAAAAAAAAAAAAGTTTGCCGCAGTGTGAAAATCTCTACGGAGTACTGCTGTACTTCGTACTCCCGCGTCTCCGCAGTACAGAGTGCAGCTGTACTTTGTACTCCCGCGTTCCCGCAGTACGAAGTACAGCTGTACTCCGTACTCCGTACTCCGTACTCCTGAAGTACGTATTTGCCCATCACTGCCTCGGACCCTCAACCGACAATCGTGTCGGATCGATGGCATTTTTTAACTCCAAAATTACACTATACACTCGATTTCTTTAAACCGGGAAATTTTGTCACAATATATATCATCAAAATCCGTCGATCCTTTACGTAAAATGTGTCTGACCAAAACCGCAGGAATCAAAACCAAAACCAAATAAATAGCAGCATAAAAAAAATCTCATATCCTCCCTCTATGTTGCATTATGACACTGCCAGGAAATTTTCGAATATTAAAAACCAGTGTTGAAGCTGTGAAATTATAACAGATGAAATAGAAGGTATATCTAAATTGTCACTGCAACTTCATATGGCCTGTAAAATGATCTTGTACCAACAGAACAGACTACCTACAGTCTTTCTGATACCGGTTAGGTTCCTCAACGCTTTGGAAAATAAGATTTGCATCGCGGAACCCATTTTCCTCCGGGGAAATTGAACGAAAACGTATATCAGGATAAGATAGGATGTTTGTACAACAACAAACGAATAACAACGAAATGGGCTCGTACGTATGCGTCTATAGATTCAACGATGGCATTATTTTACATTAGTTCACCAAATCTTTTTCATCCAGCGACAACCAATACCATACGTTTGTTAATATAATACCGAGTATTTTGTCGTACAGGAAAAAAATCAAATCGACGGTAAAGAATCAGGCTAAATGACTGTGTTATTGATTAAGTCAGAAAACAAATGTTCGAGCCCGGGGACCACTTGGAAAAACGGAAAATTAAAAAAAAAAATTTCTTTGCGACATTTCTCTTAATTGTGCCATGACCAATAGCCGGGAAAAAAATTCCATTACAAGATTAAAAATCCAAACATGTCAAGCTTGAAAATGCTTTTTCATCTATCTTAATACGACAATAATTCGCAAAGTTACAGTCCCGCAAAAATCAGGTAAAAAATGAAAACATTTTCTGCTCCTTCAATTTTTTTTTATGCGTGTAGATATGCGAGTTCATGCCTGTAAACTTATCGTGCACAAAAGCAGTACAAGAGAGCCGAGGGCTTCGATGAAAAAGAACTCGGTGCTAGTTTCATAGTCGTAGCTTTGCCCGTGCAATTTATCTTTGTTACTGCGAAACTCCCGATGCGACTGCGAGATGTAGGAAAAAAGATAGCGGCCAAGTAAAATCACGTCGTGATATTTTTCGATTACGTCAATAATTAGAAGAATTAACGATAAATTGAAAGAATTTTTTGAAAAAAATTATGCTTACAGTAAAGCTGGAATAAAGAATTGTGTAGGTTCTGAGTTACCTACAACAAGCTACATGGCGTATTCCAATGAGCCAGATCTCTCGCGAATGGTTAGATGTGTGGAAGGTTAAGGTCGTCGTACAAGCCAATTTTTACAGCTTGGCTGACCGCTCTGGCAGCTATCCCCATCGCATATTTTCAGTTAAAATTGACACTGGGACCTTGGATGTCTATCCATAATCCAGATATAGCGGGATAATACAGAGCTTATCGGAGAATCACGAATGCGCCGGTGTTTCCGTGGTTAAATTTTATTGCTTCCGTACACTTATTGCTGTCATACAGTAAACTGTGTATTGGAAATTATTTATACCATGTAAACGGTGAATCATATTCCGATGGCACCACTGTGAAGTAAGTACAGCACCACGAAATAGCTGAACATAAAAAATCATTCGTTTTTAATATGAACTCTTTATCATTCACGAGAATGAACGATTACGTTTTCAATTTAATATCTACTTGTGAATTTCTATAAAAATACAAATCAATTTTATAATTATTTTCTTCTATTATTGGATATCGAATTCATTCGAGTGCTCAGTCAATACGTAAATAATGGCGAGCCAATCTGTACCCCATTCGCCCCTTCTTCAACGAGTTGGCAAACACACTAATTTCATCTCCGTCACCTCACAGTCATAAGGAAAGTGAATGTTCTTGTCTGCTCGATATGGTTCGTCACATTGAATGCCACATAGCAAACGCCCTTCAGACTCCGGCGACTCCGTGAAATACCAGATGCTCGAACTTTGGAAAGGTGGAAAATTGAGTATCGGAGATGGAGCAAGAAAGATCTGGAGAACGGATGAACTATCGAGTGAAGAAATAAATCCTCTCGATATAAGTTCTAAATAATAATAATATCGGCCTAATTACTTGTGACGATAGGACAGAGAAAAATATCGAAATAACAAACGGTCTCACAAAAACTTTACAGCCACATGAGCTCACATTGTCAATTGAATTCATCATATCCGCGCGATCGGTTAATCAGCTTGTGTGATTTGGAAAAAACGTTTAATATCAGAAGGCCACGATGAAAGTTTCCCGATAGTATTTTTCTTTTTAAACCTTCACGCGTCGCATCAAGTTGGCAACGTTTCTCGATTTTGTGTTCAAAGAAATTTGTCACCAGCACCGAAGACTCAATCAGCTAACGTGGACTCAAAGTTTCCCGAACGACGGATGCTACGAGCTAGATGTGAGTACATGCTGGTCACGTAAAGTTTCCACCTCTTTCTCAGCACTTCGAACAGCTCCAGTTTGTCGGAGCGTGAAGCAAGCTCTTGGGAAATGGTGAATATTGTGAACCATTCAGAACAGATGTGGCAAGGAATATTCACATTTTTCGAAGGCTTCGGAACAATTGCGTGTTTCGAGTCTTTCGGAAATGGAAAGAATCGAAGACATACATGGAATACAAGTCACCAGCAAAAGATTCAGCAATTGGATAGGCGTTACTCACGGGAATTAATCCCCGAAGAAGAAGAACAAGCAACCCGAATGTATCCATCACTATGAACGTTACGTCCGATTAAAGATCGAAATTACGTTCCGTCCCATCTATCCTTGATTCATAGTTGTGCTGCCGATATAATTGTGGAAGGAACCGCTTAAGTATGGTGAACCCTCTGAAGCCTGAGAATATGACATCTCCGTATCGAACAGGTGTACAATTGGCTCTAAATTTCGTTAACAGTTTTCAGGACGTAATCATAATTATAAGAATAACGTGCGTCGATTTCAATCGCAGTTAAGTTACTCCTGCTTATTATTTTCAGCGACTGTCGTATCGCAATTAATAATTATAACACTTTATCCTATTGAAAACGTTGTGATTCATCTCTCATTCGACTAAATCGAATATAACTAAAACAAAACCGTAGATGAGGTCGATGAGAGAGAAATATCATTAAACCATTCCAATTCTATTGGAATACAGAGTCGAAGGAGATGTAACGGAATGTATATTTTATGGAGTATTTATATTACGCGTTTAGGTGAGAGAAACGAGGCCAAGTATATCGATCAGTTTCGCTATCTCCGCTAAGCTCCCTTCATGCTGGCATTCTCACACCAAGGACGCTCCCACAGGACGCTCATTTTGCCTCTGTTCCCACTTTCATTACAGGACTTCCGGAATATTAGCTTTACACCGGCCTCGACTCTCCTCTCATATTTGTTTTACCCCGTATTGTCGAACCCGGATCGGCTTCCCTATTAATTTTCCGTTTGCATATGTAATGCATTATATAGGTTACCCTTGAGCTTGAATATTTTAGTTTAATCTTACTATTTGATTGGGCCAAAAAAAAAAGTATAGTAATTCATTACTATAGTAATGATATGTGTTATATCTTCAATCCAAATAATTATAAAATGTCAACGTTTTTAATGTAAAGTAGGAAAAATAATAAAACGGCGCCAACTCCGGCAGCCACAGGGGCAATGTGGTCGCCTGGCGGCGGCCGTTCCGGTTTACCGGTGTGACACTTCGGTCCAAGAATTCCGTGCAGCGCATTATGTAGATCGGAACTTGTATAACTTTCAAACATTGGAAGACACGGCCAAATCTTTGCTCCAGAGATTGGTGGTGAGCTGGTGTGAATTGTACGAGCCTGAACGACGATACAACTAGTGGACGGCTATGTGGTCGCCGCGTAGCTCGCCTTTACGAGGTGGAATCTGCTTTTGAAATCCCCTTAGCTTTCCACTTATCGGCCGATCTTGTTATACTCGCTCTAACAGCTGGCAGTCGTGTTGCGATTCTACGGCCACTGTCATTCGGTGCCGGGCGTTCGAATTGAAAGGAAGGGCCCGAGAGACATGGCTGTCCCGGACATAGTACTACGCCTCCTTCATCTATATTCGATGGAACAGCCTCCGTCCCGTGCTCCAACATCTACAACACAATGTCCTATCAAACTTCCCACTTCTATTCTCAGCCTATATGCTAGACGTCTCAATCACACGGTATTTCAGACACATTCGGTGTCTCAGACTCGCTGTTTTCCATTTTTTTTTGCGGTTGCTGAAATTATGCTTACCAATCATCCACAGCTCTCTCATCTGCTCCGCGAAAGTTGCGACGGCTCGAGAAATAGGCCAGTCGGGAGGCGGGTTAGGACATTTTCGTTAGGTTATTCCGCCCATAGAGGTACCTACTTTTACCGGAGTAACGCGTTACGAATAGCTCGCAGAACGAATTCTATACAACATTTCTTGAGCGATATCTTTAATAGGTGACGGACTATTATTCGGTTCTAGGACACGAAATTTTTCACGTTTGACTAAGACAATCGATGCGCACTTACTTTGTTTCGTTAGTTTATAATCGTTTCTATTTGACACAAGATTTTCCATCAGATTTCAATACGTTCGAACATTACTTTATTCGAATTATTGTAACCACGAATAATGTGCATCGACACTAAAGGCCACAGTTCAGCGATGTTGGCTACTCGATGGGGACAGCGCTTGAATAGATTATAAAATTCTGGCATATGATAATCCGCATGATGTATTTTAGGGACACTCGACTGGAAGTGGACCGAGGCAATGATGTGAGAAGTTCAAATGGCTAACTTATGTTCGGCAACAGGTCGATCCACCCTCGGGACGAGGAAAAATAGACGACTATTAACCTGTAAATATTGATAACAATTGTTTCGAATTGTTTATTTTACGTAGTGAATTTAACGACGTTGCTCGTCTGATTTCGTTGGTCGTCATAACTCATCATGATATGAGGAGGGATAAAAACTCGGTGAAGAAATTCAAAAACAGAAGATATAGTCTTCAAATAACTCTGAGAGACTTACCAAACGTGTTCAATCAAACTGAAGGAACGAACGTAGTTTATTAATGAAACTGTTGTCACATGATATTTTCTTTCTATCTTGGGTACTTGGATAAGTAGATAACGAAAAAGTGGAAGACGTGGATGCTGATGAAAAAGGTCAGAATGGTCGGAAAGGGAAAAATCAAGAAGAGACCACGATCGGGTAGACCACCCGCTAGTTCTGTTTTGGAAGGGAATCTAGAATTGAAAAAATAAAAGGGAAGATCCTAATTGGCTGGTGGCCAAGAACATCAATCAGCGTCTGCAGCGGTAATAACGCCATCGGAGTTGCGGTTTTCACATACGCATTGTACGTCAGAACCTCCGGAACCCTGGGCAGACGAGTTGGTCAAAAAAGTTAACCATCGTATTGATCTTGACATCGTCCAAGGTAAACGTACCGTTGAGTCTATCGGAAGTGGATACTCCACCGGAGTGCCAGATCCCTGACTGGCATTGTACTGCCATCTGCGATATGATAACATAAAGATCCTTCATCAGAGTAGCGATTCCTCACTGTTACAGAATGTCTCCGTCCACCGTTGGAGCAGCATCAAACGAATATAAACGGCATTTTCACCGTCATGAGTCTAGACATCTCATTGACTATCGATGACCAAGTGACATGCGCAAGTTTGACCTTTTTTCAGTAATACGTTGATTTGCAATACGATGTTCATTGATTCGAGCAAACGCTTGTCATTATCAGCTGACACAAATCGTAGTTACGGGGACTGTTTTCGATGATTATGATTACTGAATAGATAGTGCAGTGGAAGAGCGTATAGTAGTGAGTACGGGTTTCATGCCAGAAGAGAAGTTACTACGATCGTTAAACCGCCAGAGGGATCTCGCCATTCTCAACAAAGATATAGACGTGCGCTCTGGAATAACGAGCGTTCTCTCTGATGCTCGGTGTCGTTATCTGCGCCGAAAAGAGGTAGGCAGGAATGAGAAGCTATCATGGGAATGTTGGCATCGAGCCAGGGGGCACAATGTTCGCGACGGTCGATGCCCATATACGCCCCATCAAAGCTCAGACGAAAGCCCGTGGTCCACTGCTCTTTGAACTAGGCTCGGAATGAGATCTGACATCGGTGGGTGCATCGGCACAAAACCCTGTCTCTACATCGTACCCGTACAATACATGGGGCGGAAATTATAATCGACGTTCATACAGACGGGCAATTACTAATTTCTTTTCGGGCTTGCTCATGAAATATCAAATCTTTTCAATGGTTACAGGATGTGGTGAATATGAAGCAGAGCCAGCTGCAAGATGATGGCGGGTTATTCAACGATGAAGCAAAGATTCTCGGCTTTCCGCCGATCATGCAATCAGCTATTTTTATCATCACAACAATTATTTCTACGCTCTTCCGCAAGTAATATCACTGTATTGGCTGCGTTTCACGAATTTTCCGAAAATTAAAGGTTATTTGCGGTCCCTCGTCAAAAATCGGTCAGGTGTGACGTTTATGGAGACCAATTTTTGCTTGATAGATAAGGGTCGGGTAACAGCCATGATCATTAGACGTCCCGTTATGTTTTATGAAAATCTAGTACATCCATTGGATCGAAAAAAGGCAGTACGAAAATTGAGTGTTTTTATCCCGACTCGTCTACATTTTTTGCACGTGAATGTTTTTACGAAACCGCAGAGTCGCGCTCAGAATAAGCTTGTGGCCCTCAACGCATGGAAAAAGATGATTCTGATGAACCGTTGTGCTTGCTTCGTGTGTGATATTTAATTAAGATTTACGAGCTCGTCGAGGACGAATCCCACCAGCTCACCGATATAGAATACCTTATACGCTTACGTGAAGCAGTCAAAATTTTGGCGAAGTTATGGAGCGGCATCTGTTATCGTAACGTAGATATCTGTGGGCCACATCGATACATCGATCGACTGAAAATATCCTTGCAAATAATTCAACTGGCCTTGGAACGCTGGGGTTCCCTGTTCGCTTTTATTTTTGTAACTCACAATATGTCCGTCACGAATAAATCTTTTTCAATTGTAGAATGAGATTTCTGCGCGAGCGCAATAGTATCGCTAGAAATTTTCTTTAACCACTTTGTTTCCGCTGAATCATTTTCGGTGGCTCGGGAAAACAGAGTGCGATCCGAACCTGACAGATCGTACGCTTTGCTTCTATTGATTTCCCTTGCTGGTTATTTAATCTGCAGCAAATGGAAATGCAAAACATACTGGAGCCCGGAAAATTGTAATGTAAGCCATGAAATCGCTAGGTAAACAAATTGCAATGAAAAAATTGCGTGCGCAATGAAAAAAGTTATAAAAACTTTTATTTCACACGATAAATAAATTTTGAAGCAGTACCAATATGGATAACCAACGAGCCGAATACCGGGCGTCGACGTCATTGGTAAATATGAGTGGGCAGATGGCGCATTGGCGTGAAATCGTACAAGAAGTAACGAAAACTAGAGAGAGACGGAGCGACGGTACGTAATGCTCTGCAAAAGTTTTCAACTTCAGGTGAATAATCTTTTTTTTTTTTCAACTTTCAGTTAGCGTAGATTCATGTATCGTTGTTATGTTTCTGATTCAATGGGTTAAGAGAAAACAATGACGTTGTTACGTCCGGCAACTGGTAGTCTCCCTTTTGTGTCAAGGGGTTATCCTTTTACACGGGGACGAATACCTAGCCCAATCATGATCGGATTAATGACTCTTCTTACCTGGTAACCGTTGGCAAGGAATAGGTTGGCTAGATATGTTCACTACTGCCACTCGTCGTTCTTTCTTTGTCGGATGGTGTGGCCTGGTAACACGCTCTCGAGGGACCAGCTCGGCGTAGTGTATTCTGAGCTGTTAAAACCGATTGAAACAATCACAGGTAGCCGTTATCGAAGGCAGTTAATGCATTTGGGCTGAAGATTGAAGGACAAACTCCCGCACTACAACGAGAGATCCGATTGAGTGATTTTTCGACATGACAATGACCGTTCCCGATTTCGAAACCGGTCAAGACATACGTTAAGATGAGAAGTCCTACTCCACGCACCGTATTCTCTAGACATTTGGAAAGCTCTTGTTTCGATCAATAGCGCACGGTCTGGCGGACCAGCACTTCTAGTCTTATGAAGAAGTAAAAAATTGGATCAATACGTGGATCGTTTCAAAAGATAGGAGTGTTTTCAACGCGGAATTCGTATGCTGCGCGAAAGATGCAAAAAAGTAGTGGCCAGCGATGGACAATAATTTGATCATAATTATATATAACCAGTTCTTAGCAAGAAGCCTCGAATTTCGAGGAAAACAACGGTGAAACGAAGTTGCACGGCTAATAGGTTTTTCTTTCATTGAAATGTATTATCGCGTGGCTCGTTACCCACGCAATATTAAACGCGCGCGTCGGTGAATTAGAGATCGAAGCTGCATTTTCGTATTTTTCGTTTATACAATAATAATGGTTTTCCTTTGCCTTTTAATTATTCAATTTTAACATAAACGCTGGAGTCTCTTTAGTGCATATTTTTATTGAACGACTCTGGACGCTTGGCCTCTTTATTTATTCATTTATTTGTTCTGGACGCTTGGTACCTTTTATTTGTTTGATTATTTTTATTTAATTGTCTTTTAGTTACTCAGTGTATTTACTTTATTTATTTCACATGTCAAAATGGGCTTCTAGACTCCGGGTCTCTACGCGACCGCGATTGTTTTATCACAATCGAGGGTCAATACCTCTTTGAACGCGCAGCGATACCTGACTGCGTGTACTACGCTGATTGTGAGTCCGAAGATTTCCAAATCGATTCCAAACTTCGAGCTGTATAGATGACGGATCCCGCACGCATAGCGTAGCGATACGGTACTTCATTCATCGGTGATGATAACCGATGTCGGGGACTTACATTTTGAAACTAGGCACATTTGTCGGTAGATTCTGTGGGTTTAAATACTGTTTTTTAGGGGTGGAGATAAGCAAATTCGTGACATGGATGGTAAAGTAATCGTAAAATTAGATTCATAATCTTCTTATTGCTAGCCAGATAAAGGGCTATAGTTGAAGAAAGATCGTACATGGGACGCGTGTCCTGCTTTGACTTAATACGATCACTGATACCAAAATCAGAGCAAAAGGGCTTTTCCAAGATTCTCACTGTTTTAGAGTAGTTAGAAGGAAAAAAAGGGATATGACTAAAGTGAGAAGATATTCGTTGTTGTTCGAAAATTCTAAATTTCCAACAGTCAATGCGCAAAAATGCAGAAACCAATTTCATTTGATGTATTCTACAGGGATCCACCTAACGATAGTTTCCGAAACTCACTACTTCATGTGTATGAGGGAAACCTCGGTATTCCTTTTATACAGTGTTGGGGGAAAGCTAAGCTATTTGTCTCATTGATATTCATCAGGGTTCAATATTGTATTGGAGCCAGAAGATCCACCGTGGATCAGGGTGGCACCTACGGTATGAGCCAAGGACAATGGTGACATTATACTTTACGTCAACCCGATCGGTCGGTAAACTACTTTGTCGGTGCTGCTTTATTTGTAACCAACTGCCCGTTGGGAAGAAAAAAAACCCAGCAGCCTTTGAAAAAGATCCATATCCGAACGGTGATGGGGCCATGAACATAAAAACGGTGCTTTCATGAAAAGACGCCACATACGCCGACTTGCCGCTGGATTTCCATGTATATGTTTTTTGTAGCTGCAGCGAAAGGTTAACCATGGTTGAATCCTGAAAGTGTGACTTTTCGAACGTACGACACCCATCGCTTTTTTTCTCGAATATCGATTTGCCGACAGATGAACCGAATATTGCGTCTCGAGGTGATATGAAAATAAGTGAAAAAGCGAAAAATCATGTAGAACGACGGAAAGCCGGGGCGAGCGCGGGAGTACAGGGGAGCAGTGCAGTGGCGCCGAGGGATCGTATACGTACCAAACAATTGAACTCGTTACTATTTAAAAACAAAAATGCGATTATTCTATATGGTTGTCGATGCAGCGGTCGGAATAAACTTTTTAGATTTCTCGCAATTTTCGTTATCGATAATCCTTACTCGGATCGATGGCTGAAAAACGGGGATGACGAGCACAACGTACCTTTTCTGTTAATTGCATCAAACCGACAGCACTGCTTCGATGCTTCCGTGCATCAAAGCCCTTGAAGCTACAAATCGCAGCTGATGGGTTTGATTTTGATTTTATTTTTATTTTTTAATTTTATTTAATTTTAAAAAAATTTTTTTTTTTTACATTTTCCCGTATCCAGTGCCGTTACCTCGGGCGTTTGGCGTTTGCAGCAGCGTCAATTCGATCTGCTGTGTCATCGAGACCAATCATTGAGACAGAGAAACAAGACGCGCCGGTGTGCGAACGACCGACCCAACTTCTTGAACAAACATGGCGAAAATGAAATGTCAATGCCGGCCTGCACAATCAGAGAACTCGAGCTCGTTTCACACAATTTACACACCAGCACCGATAACCGACATCCACGTTCAAGCTCAACCCCTACCTCTCCTTTTCGTTTTCGTTGTTACATAGCAGCCGGTTGTACTTTACGGTGGCTCGAATAACTCACGGGTGCGCTAAAACTCGCTCGCAGTTTTCATTCCAATGCGGGTCCTCTCTATCGATATTGCCTTGCCCTCTAGTGAATGTCAATCAGTACAAACTCGGAATTATGGAACAAAAATCCAAATTCATATGTAAACATTTTTTTCGCGTACAATACAACGGTTACTTTGTCAATCGATTAATGATCGATCGACTATTAAACGATAGTGCCATTTCTCCTGATACCGAACAGTCGATGCGATTATTCACCGCGTCAAACTAATGCTTAAACACGTATTTAACTGAGCCAGGTTTTCGAATCGTAAAAAAAACTGCAGCAGTTGATATACGTTATAATAATTGCGATTTCTGATAGGCCCCGGTAATCGTGAAAATGTAGAAACTGGATAACGGTAGAAAACGAGATAAAATGGCATGTAGCGCTGCAGCGAAGGGATTTTGACGGCACGTGTGCTATAGCCAGAAAAAAACCTACGATTATAGAATTATTAAATTCGGTAATTTAACCGATGGTAATTTGGCCTACAATCTGTTATCACAATCATTGTAACTTTGGCCGTAACGACGAAGTTCGTTACTTTGGCACGTTCGCACATGCTGCTCAGCCGAACGTAATTACGTTTACTTGCCGGTATAATATGTACCGTTTTCATTCTTATGTTAAAAGTAGAATTGAATTTCCACATAAATCCGATTGAATTCGAATTCGTATGAGTATTAACATGAATGTAGTCCATGCACAAGTCTTAATCCTCTGCACCGATGGCGATTTTGTATTGGTGGAATGCGTTCTACACATTTACCGATTATGAATAACCGACATGATTGGACTTTACGAAATTACGTTTTTCATAAATGTCTACCGCGACTTCTCTATAACGAGCTCTCGAGCTCCGAGTATCGAATTGGGTGCCGAATTAAATTCCACGGTCATGAGCCCGTAACTCCAAATAGACATACAACACATACGTAGAACTTCGTAAATAATAAAATATCGTATCGCTGCAAGTGTGGCATTCGAGCATCGCAGTTTCGATCGGAGTTCCATTTTTACGGAGCATCGGTCAGCGGTCGCTACACACGCGGTGCATCTTGAAGCACGTGACGAGCATAGGCCAACGAATTATTTTTATTCTATTCCACTGGCTAGGGCTTTCGAAACCTGCGAGGGCGTGGTAAGCCCCATATTTATGCCCACTGATACCGGGTGGATCACAGAGATGGAAAAGTACTCCATGAATCCACTTGTCATCCGACAGTAACCGCCGAACTTGAACTGGACTCGGGGAACCACGTCACTGCCACTGACTACCGGATCACTCCGACAGCGCATCATGCTCGATATTCGTACCGGTCGCAAGTAGCTTACTGGTTCTGAGAACTTTTACGCGAGTCGTTGCGGTAATTGTTCGACAGCATAATCCAGTTTGGAATGTCGAGGTTATCGTGAAATCGTAGACCCTATTATACCCCATCTAGAATTTCACGATTCTCACGAATACGCCGTTATCTACATTTACTGTATTTTTCATATTTATGACGATATTTTGGGCTCATTCCTTCCAGAATTTTAATATTTTGGGGCTCAGTAGCCAGAATGGGGGGAAAAAAAACTCGGGTACTCTCTAGCTTAAGGGGGTTGAGTCACTTAAAAATCGATGTTTTCAAATTCATTTTTTCTTTTTTTTTCGAATTTTTATACCCTTCTTACCTACATCCCAAGTCTTTGTAAATTATTAGGACACATTTATTAATAATGACATATGGTTGGTTGATTTATATTAATAACAACAAGAAAAAAAAGAAGAACGCGAGAATACAATTCTAGGAATGCCGCGATCGATACATATATATATCTTGATTGGGCCGACTTGAAAAAAAAACTTTTTTTTTTCTTTCAATCAAAATACATTCACGCCAAAGTATCTTCCATCAAGAGAATCGTGTTAAAAAATGAGCCCGATCGGACCATTTTTAGGGGTTGCGCAAGATTTTTCTAGTCTTCTCATTTGATTAACATGGGAAGAACGAAAAGTTTCCATTAAAAAAATCGTAGCTCCGCCAATTTTATAGGTACATTGATCCAGTTAGTTACATTTGAAAGCTCTTGAAAAACCGCTTAAAATGACGTGCGGACCTTTGGGATACCATTGATATCCATCAATAATTTTGTCGTTTCGTAATAAATTATCGACGGAAGTTGCAATCGGATTTGCAATCGGAAAATTTGAAAAATTGTAAATTTTGACTAAAAAAAATGTGGCAAAAAAATTTTGAAAACGTTATCAAAGGCTCAAAATGGGTAAATAAGAAGATTTTCTCCCGTGATAATTAAGCCCAAACTCAATAATCTATGAGTTTGAACCGCTCCAATTATAAGAGACTCGACCCAAAGCAGTGAAAAAAAAAAATTTTGAAAGATAATTTTGAAAAAATTCTAGTCGATTTAGAATGCTTGTACGCAACTTTTTTCTATTTTGACAATTATATTTAAACCTTAAAGTTTTGAGTTGCGTTGCCTTTTTTGAAAATGGCCGTTTTTAGCTGAAAACAATCATAAATCCCTCAAAAAAAATCGCACGAGATTTTCTAAAAAATGAAATTGAAGGTATTAGTTACCGTTACAAGAATATTTCATGAGAAATTAACAGAAAAAATTTCTAGAGGCTCCGCAACCGATTGAAAACCGCAAAAAAAAAGTCGAAAAACGGCCATTTTCAAACTGGTGTGCCGGGCTCAAAAAAAATCGTAAAAACTTTTTTAAAAAACCAAAATGAAGCCTAATTTGTCCTCTTTAAAATGCGGCTTTCAAAATCCGATTATCTTTATTTTGAAGTAAGTAACCGAACTTATAGGGCGGCTCGGAATTTTGTGAGGTGTACCCAAACTTTTGGCCTGGGGTGTATGTCACTACTATTAGGAATCTCAACGAATTAAACAACGAACAAACGATAACCGAAAACCAATAAACCAACCAACTACAACAAAGTTTATACTCCGGATATGCATCGATTTTTTTCCTGATTGAAAAAAAAAATTTCTCGTTTCCAAATTATTTGTTGTCCATGTTCAGAAAAATAAGTTATAATATCAAGTGAATCCAGAGCGCGAAAAAGAAGTCGTAAATACGCCAGAGAAGTGAATTATTTCAGATTTTACCTTTGTTATTCATTTCTCAACAATAAATTTTGCATCGCTTGTCCAAGCTTTCAGACCGAACGACTCAATCAATTTTGAATCCCATCGTCTTATTTTGTTTGTAACAGACTACAATGCAGTGTGAACATGAGGGTTTAGGATGCGAGGTAAAGTAAATTCGTAGTAACCAATTATTCGTCTGTTTAGCCACGAATTTTTTTTTTTTTTTTAAATTTTTTTTGTCACGTTATCGGTTGCCACAATGCTTGGGGAGCAAATGAAAAAAATCCCACATTCACACTCAAATGAACTCTTAGACAAAAGAAATGAGATGCCAGAATTGAAGATCCGTTGATTCGTATCGGCCGAAAGCTACGACAAGTGAAAAATGTTGTCATAGATCTTGCAGCGTTCAGATGGCCCACATGGCTCTGAGAAAATTTCAAATGATTTATAAATATAAGTATTCATTGATGATAAAAAATAATTAAAAATGGGATTGATGTCACAGCAAATAAAATGTTATCCTCATTTTTTAGGGGACTCATCCCCATTAATCTAATCATATGGTTTAACTCGGAGCAGTGGTTCGGTACTGCGTCGTTGAAAAGGGGCAACGTTCGAAAATATTTCCACCTTGACGCGACACGGCTCCTCACTCGGAAATTAACCAAATTTGCTCGAAGCTTGCGGGGCTTTTCGGTCAACTCGGCCGGTCTATCATCCACGTATCATCCACATCATTAGTCTCTTCGTTTCTTCATCCAATGTGCTTTCCCCGGTTCTCTTTCATCGTTTATTACTTTTCTCTGCTTTTACATTTTTTATTTCTAATTAAACACCTATTTTGATGATCCGCAACGTTCTTTCATAGTTCGATTATCTGACGAGAAAAATAAGGTCATGGTTAAACGACATTTCGAGACCTTCGATAAGGAAGATTTAGAATCGTTAAAGAGAACGGAAGAACGAATCGACGAACTTGGTTGGTGTGTAATCCGAGAACATTCTTGTTTCTGTTCCGCTCTATTCGGTTCATCTTGTAGTTTTCGTTTGTCCAAGAGTTCCCTGACTTACCTCACTATCCTTATATACCAGACTACATATTCCATCGTTAGTATCTATTTTCTTTCATTGACTGAATTTACGTAAAAAAAATATAAAAAATACGAATGCGTTGCTGCTTCTACACTCGAAACCTTTTCCCCGCAACATCCAACTGCGTCTGTGTCAACTTTTCGACCGCTCGTACGCGGTCAGCATTGATCCTCTTTGGAAGCCGAAAAACATTTCTAGGTCGGCAATCTTGAGGCCGAAAAAGCAGCGAAAGAGAGTGAGCAGCGGACAGAGAAACCCGAGGGAGTGAAAGGTTTTGAACGACGTGTGGTACACATTTCCACTTCGTCGATGCATAGAGGCGTCATAGAAGTGGACTCTACGGCCTTGCTGCTGAATTCAACTTCTCGAGACGGATAAAGCTCTCCGGCGGCTGTAGCCTGGTTCCCTCATCCTATGAACTCATTCAACGTTCCTGACGTATTGACTTTTCACCGTTAAATCCCATTATTTTTCATCGTCTTGGCTCAATTCTAATACCTCTTTCATAAAGATCTTACAATAAGATTTACTTTAACGTCCGTGATATCGGAAATGATATTGTCGTGGACACAAAGGACCGTTCGTGCAACGCCACGAAGACGAGGAAGATTACCGTCGGACCATCTCAATTCAATGACAGTGGAGAGAAAGAAAGAGAAAATTATCGGTAATGCTTCGAATAATATACTCTAGGTAAAAGTTCCATTACGAACGAAGGTTTCGAGGAAAGCGAGAATCTACAGACGGCTTTCAATCTTGAAGCCGTGGCTGCACCATCAATGAACACCATAAGCGGTGTAATGGAATATATCGGTGGACCCTGCGCGCAAAGAGGTTTCATTCATCCCACAACGAAATGTAGCCTGACTAAAAGTATAAAGAGATTGAAAAATATAGGAACGAAATGGGTATGTATTTATAAGTTTCTCGATTCAATAAACCTAAACGAGAAATGGTACTTACCCGATCGGAACCATGTACGACGGTATTGACTTTTTCTTATCTTCGATTCTGCTACGGCAGATACTATTATCGTGATCGTAATAAAGTCTTACGAAGATATGTAAAGGATTTAAAAGCGCGAAAGCCGAGCCACCCATTCTTCACGAGAATAAGTGAGTTCGAATCGGAAGTCCTACCACGTATTAGAATGAAAAGTGATATAGCTAGTCGTTATTGGATACCGTCGTGCACGGCAGAGAAAATATTGGCTCCTCGTAACTTTATTTCTTTTATACCTACCGACTTAAAATACGGAAATTAATTAAGCCAACGACATTCCATGAGATTGTATCTCGAATTAATATTTTTTTATCGTGACTGATAATGCCAAAACCCAGTAGAGGTACGGATCAAAAATATAAACATTTCCATAGTTCAGGAAAAGATGAAAGTCAAATTCGTGTTGCATCATCGAGGTCTGAAACGAACTTACCCTCGAACCACCAGGAATGTACCGGTATCATATTATGTATAATTATATCGTATTGGATGAAAGTTTGAATATATAATGATTAGAAAAAATAATTACACGACGACACGATGGTATAACCGTGTTAAAAGTACTCAGCAAGATTCCAAAAAGCCCCCAATTCTCCGATCCATCTGGAGATTTAACACCCGTTTCTCTTCGTTATCCGCGAAAAATATCTGAATGAGAGCCAGGCGTAAGGGCTTATGGGGCAATCCCGTTGAAGTTGAATACCCCAGCCGTCACGTTTAATCAGCACGCCAGAGCGCGAGGTGGGTCGCAATTTCTCTCGCCTCTTTGGTACACAGCTTCTCACTGAGCATATATAAATATATGTGTACCACATTGTATATAAGTATTCGTGCAAACTATATATCTAGATGCGCTCCTTGCTTTCCTCGACGTGTTCACTATGCGCGAGCCCGCGAACGGGATTCGTAGAGAAACGCCTCTGCGCGCTCGAGGTAACCCTTTGTTTCGATTGTCTGGCCACCCGGGACGACCCCGCTGGTTTTGCAACCTTACCTTCCTAACCCGACCTTCTCTAAACGCGTCGTTTCGCTTGAGCTCGACACGTGGGTCAACTTTTTTTTTTACACCTATGATGGTCTTGCATTTAAGAAGAATGATAGACCGTTTGTTTCATTGGTCGACAGAGACCATGGGAATTGTAAATTGATGACTTTGAAGATAAAAGGTTAAGACCAGTGTCAAGTAGTGACGTACGAAATTCAATGTGACAATGTTTGCTATCCGTCAACCATTTAATTAACCAAATTGCCAATTAAAGCGGTATTCCGGGATACTAAACATAAACTCGTAGGGCTGATATCCCACGCTTTCCAGAACTACGCAGTACATTGAGCGAGTCTCAATGTTTGCCAATCTGATCTAAATTTTCAATGTGCCCAATGTTCGTTAAAAACTTACTTCTCATTCGCTTGATTTTCGTGGTTTTCTGTTTTTTTCGGTTTTTCGTCGGATAGAAAGATTTTTACGAGCCATAAAATATTAATGGCGATGGCCCGCTGTCATTAAAATGACTAGAACTTTCTCCATTCTTTGTAAAAACTTATGGAAGCAATAACACCTTTTGTTCCTTCATCTTCCAAATAGCCTGCAGATTCCCATTCGATCGTTTTATTTGTCGTTCACCTCTTTCATATTCAATCATAGGAAAAAGAATCTGAGCTTTTGGACAACACTAAGCGAGATTTGCTCGACGTCGGCATCCACTCGAGCGTTTTTTTTTCTAGCCCTCACCGTTGTTACCGTTTGTTTGCCTTCTCTTATCTTGCTCATCGTCGTTCTGTAACGAGACTAACGCAACTTTTGCCGATAATTAACCAGGAGAGCGATATACAAATCCTTTTTGTTTTTCTATTTCTCATTTCACCTGATTAGAAATTCATTCGAATTTCGATAACTATCGTGTTTGAAATCTCAAGGAACACTTTTAGAGAAGTTTTTAATTTATTTTGGCGTGCAGTAACAGCCGAATCTACTCAAAAGATCGGCCTCACATTCGACCGTGACGCAGTGGTAGCATAGGAATGGTAACTGCAGTGGTGGATGGTTGTAGGCCGTGTCGAAGCGCAGGCTCGGTGTAGTCTCGCACTCGTGAATGTCGATGTAGTCGTTCCAGCTATGCGGGTAGCCAGCAAGCCGCGCTCTATACGATACTCAAGTAGAGTACTGGCATATCGATTAACATCGACGGACACGAACTTGACACATAGCGGGGCGAGAAAAGTGCTGTAGGTATGCCCATATGCACACAGCGTGGAAGAAAACCGAGGGCATTGCGTTATACGTAGGCGAAGGAAAATCCGCCGTTTCACCGATGATGCCGATATTTCAACATTCTTTTCAATTCCTTTTGACAGGCACCTCGAACTGTCTTAATTCATTCGTTACGCATTTTTCTTGGGTATGTCTGCTCATCTAAACAAGTTCGATGAGCAATAAAAATGGGGAGAAATCGAATTCCAAAACCAATTAAAACAAATACATTTTACGATTATTCTTTGAAGATTTAGCGTACCAATTATTCGACCTAGATGTTCATTTTTCACTTCGAGTGATCTTATTTTATCAATCTTCTAATTTTGGTGCTAACACATTATCAATGAGATGCAGATGGACATCAAGTGTAAAGCTCTCCCGGAAATCAACAAGTTTTTGGAATTCAAGCTTTGCCACAGACTTATAGTTAGCCCTTGGAAATTAATCTCTTTCATCGTTCACTCCGCCAGGATTACCGATCGTCGAAATTCTTGCAAGCTCTGTTCCATCGAACTGTTGGAAATCCTACGCCACAAATTGATATTCGAAGGTCTTACGAAGCCCGAGCAGCATCCTACATCAATAAAGTTGCTCAGAATCGCCTACCCGGTGCAGGCAGCGATGCTCTATTGAATACGATTCTGAAATCGAGCGGTTTTCGGATTGGGTTCACAAAGTTGCCTATCGAAGACGAATGTTTCGACGAAAATGAAAAAAAAAAACACAGGAGTCGATATGGCACGGCGTGTCGTGTGATATTGATGCTTAGTTTGAAGTTAATTACTTAAGGTGCATATATTGAACTTCGTATTTTGACATTCGTCGTCTGTCACGGGTTTAGTCGTCGTTGGTAGAGATATTTCGTAGGTATCGGTGCCCGGCGTTCCGATCGCAGCTATTACTTCATATTTGTTTTTTCTTGTAGGATTACTTTCACCGTGATATCAGGATCAAACTAGTCTCGACCGTTTCCGTCACACGGACATTCATACACTTCAAGGAATTTCGGCTGCTGCTATTTAATGAACACGTTATACAGTGTTACTCGAATTGCCATCTTTCGACTGGCCCTTTATCTCATTCCGTTAATTCCGCTCGGTAAACCTCGTTACGTTTTCACGAGCGATCGGCCTGGAAACTCTTTACTCCTCCAGCTGACCGAGTCCCGTGCTGCACTATAATTCACATAAACCATAGTTACTTGTTCAAGTTTTTTCTGTCATCAAAAATTAATAGAAGGTAATACAGCAAACCATAACATTGTTGGCTCTACAACGGAGAAAAATTCTATGCATTATAGTCCCGTAAAATTGTATGGATTTTGAAAATGTCTGCATTTATAATAAAATTGATTGAACCTAATTTTCATTACTACCCATATACCGGACCCGTTCACCGTGTTCGACAACCGTAGAGTCTATAGTTCGAAGAGAATTGTCGATATGGATCATCGACTTCTCCACTTTGACCTTCCTATCGGAGTATCTCGATGCTACGGACGACCATGGCCTTGTCCTTGCTTCAGCTTCCTCGACGTTTCTATCCGCCTCGTCGCCGTATACTATACAATGTCCTCGGAAGTCACGAAGGTTCCTCGGGGAACCACTTCCGAAAACGATTTTCCCGCCCCGTAGTCGAGCTACCGAGGGGCGCAGAACAGAGAGACGGGGTAGCGTGAGGGTTCACGGGCTCCGCCATGACGACGTAGACGAGCGCATCGAAAGGTCTATGCAAATTTTTTCCCCACGGGAAAACCTTTCGAATTCAGTCCTTGTATTCCGCACTTGTCGACAGTATTTTAAATCTATTCAGTCACTCGCGTAATCACCGTCCACGAAGTATGTCATTTGACAAAATTTTCGTCTACTAAGAATAAAAGAAAATGACTGGAAAATGTCGACTGAAATATTTTCACTGGATCGAGCGAAAGACATTTACGAAAGTCTGTCATCATTTTCGCCTCAAGGTCGAGCCTGACAAGAGATCAATAACTCGCGGTACTTCTCCTGAGAATGCCGAACGCTTATGCAGCCCCACGGCAGCCACTACGAGATGCTTCGGTCAGCTCTAGCTGATTTCTCAAGGTTGATTCTGAGACGTTCATGACTGAACGTTGGAAGCTCGCGGGAAACTCCTCAAATCCGGGTATTCCCGGCTCGTGCTGGTGCCGATGAGGTTCAAGGTCTTCGTTGGCACGAGCGGAAATTGGATTCTAGAGCGACAGCGGTCAGCTGAGGCAGCTGAATGCCGTTGCACTTTTGTTGATCGTGAGAATCGTTAAATTACCTATCTGCGGATCGTTAAAGATTTTATATGGTTGCACCTTCATGGGTTCGGTGAAATCCGGTTACAAGCGTTTCGTCTTTATCTATGCTAAAACGACTACAACTATCCTTGCGGTGATGACGTTGACGATATTGCTTTACTCATTATCAATCCTATATTTACGATGTAACAAAGCAACATGTGTTTCTCGTATATGTGAATGAATAATGTCAGCAGCGATCATATCATGAATCAGTACAAGAAATTCAGAATCTCCTTGGCTGAGAATAGTCGGGCTTATTATTGTCTGAAGTTTACTTTTCGAAAAGTATTCCGTTAACTGCGAAAATGTTCCGAAGCCGTATGAAGCCATATATATGTCTCCAATGCCTTTTTAATTATCGTATTGTCGCTCATTGTTCGGTTTCTCCCTGATTTCCAGCGGGCTTAGGACTCGTTGGTTCACTCGTTCGGGAGCTTAGGAAAAGTTCGTTGCTAAATTCTTTTCACTATGAGATTCAAAAAGTTTTAATCGAATAGCATCTCCTACGGTATCTTATCCGACGTTGCATTCAATTTCGTTGTAAAAAGAGATAATAAAAAAACTCGCGGAAAACCCGCCTCTTAGAGAACAGGCTACGCGCTGTACGCGTCGTTGAAAAATGTTTAAACTAATTTTCCAGAGAAATTGTATCCGCATCGCCCGGAGGGAACTACGAGAGATTGTAGAACGGGGATTCTGCCACCGAATGATGAATTTTCGAAACAAACAAGATTGAGTGTTACGAGGTGGTTGTGGCGAAATTTATTGCCGAGTCGATATTTTTTGGTCAACGCGAGTTAAACCGACTTGTTACCATATTAATAATTCAAATGACGTGCCGTCGAGCCCGTTGCTATTTGCAAATTTTCGTGCGAAAAGTACCTAGTACGACGCCTTTCATCCTTTCAATCCGAATGAAAATATTGTCCGAAAAATCCATTACCGAACACGGGAAAAAAAATAATTCTATCCGAGCAATTTAACTTCGCTGTGACAGCTAAACGAAGCCAGCCCTCTACCGGTCAGTACTATTTTAGGTTACTGCAGCAATCCAGTATTAACTATTCAGCTGAATGGCTGTCTCAGAAATTTGGATCGCCGTGAGAGCTAAACAAATAGTCAGTAGACTGCAATGAGCTGTAATAGCTAAATGAATGAAGGGAATTTTGTCCCGCGGACTAAACGTAAAGTTCTGATAGATGGCCTGTTCCGCTGTGAGAACTAAATAGAGAGCTGAGTAGCATTTCGCCGTTTCGGCAATGTAGTAAAGCTCTTATAGCATTACGTTTCTGCTGCGGGAGCTAGGGCCGTTTAGTATCTTGTTGTTTTGTTCTGACAGGCATACTTTTTTTCCAGTGAAAACAATGGTCTTTGTGGTTTGTTTTGTGAATGATTGGAATTAATTCAATAATGCTTTTCGATTAAGACGGAAATAATAGTACATTATGACACTAGTACGAAAAAAAATGTTCTGAAAAGTGTGAGTTTGCAGAACGAGCCGAAGGCGAGTGTTGCAATCACACGAGTCCAGAAAACGTTTTTCGTACGAGTATCGTACGAATTTTTATGTCACAAGGTGCGTAAATGCGGTTTGACGCGAACGAAGTGAGCGTAAAAATCGCATTTTACGCACAGCATGTCATAAAGATATTTTTGTTCCACGGGACTTTCGATATTCCGATCCACAAAATCGCTGTGTTTTGTTCTTGTATCGGCCAATTCGACGTACCCACCGGCATAGTCTACGTTTCTTATCCATAATGAACGCAATGCAAGAAGCCTATTCATCAACCAGAAATCCCAATAAACGAATCAGCAATAACGAAAATTCTCGATACGTTTGCAAACGGTTGATGTATCCAAATCGGTGCTTGACCGATAAAAACAATCGAAAATTCATTCTCGTCATGATTACGTTAACGCCGTGGAGCGCAGCCACATCAACGGTCACCGATTATTCGAATAATCTATATTTCACACAATTTGACGTTAATGACTTTGTTAAATACCGACGTATTATTTTCGCTTCCATATAGATATAGGTTAAATTACGGCAGTGATGTTGATTAGGTTGGGCTATCACGCGTACGTCTGGTATGGATAATTCAAGTCTTTGATAGGTAGCGTTATCCCTTTATCTCTTATCGGGCAGCGCGTTTGATGGATCAATAACTATAGGGTGGCCGGGGAACGGGGGTGACTATAACGAATGTTCCATTTGCGCGAATGTACGAAAACGTAACAGCGACGGCAGGCTCGGAGCCGCAACTCGACAACTGCCATACCTTAATTGGCCGGACGGCGAACCGGTAAAGGGCAGCGCGACCTAGGCAAGGGAACCGAAGGGGAAGTTGATTGTCACAGGGGAGGAGATAACATCGTCCGTGTAAGCGCCCGATACAGCTGCACAGAGGCTTCGCTATACCATCCGTGTGTGCAACACCGGAATTCTCGTGGAATGTCGGCCAGCGGAGCATGTACCATCACGATTCGTATCTTCTCGGAGCGTTAGCATCGATCGAAACGATTACCGAATGGACAATCGAAATCGACGCGGTAAGCCGATTCTTGTGGCATCGATTGTATGTTCCGTCACCCTCTACGTGGGGCTGCTATTGACTTGCATCTCCATCAAGTCTAGTTGACCAATTCAAAATCGAGTTCCCAGCTACCACAACCATCAGTTTGGTCGGAATTCCGACAATCGGTTTGCTCCTAATTCTATATGAGCAATCATCAGGCTTCCTTCAAAACCTTTCTACCGGCTATCACCGATTTCCTGCGTTTGCGAATGCGGGAATGTCCGTACGAGCATCGATGGCACCAATCGGGTTTCGCGTAGCATCAAAGTCCAGGTAGGCACAGGTACGAAATGCAGTGCAAAGTGCGAATGTTGATCTTCCGGAGGATCCAATACCCTTGCCGGCTTCAACTTCGCGAGCTCGAGATATTCAATTAACGCTTGTATGGTATAGTACATTGTGTATCTAGGGCGGAAAGGTTAGGAAAGGATAGGGCAAGCAGAGCAAATTTGATTTCGTAGTTTTGCTATTGACCTTGTGTGCGAGTCACTCTCCGAAAGCCGACAAAATTTAAGTTTATCACACGTTAGATCACTAAACGTTATATCCTATTGTTCATTAGAGTTATTTTTTTTATTTGAAGTCAATCGTCGGAAATCTATAGTAATGATCAACATGGCCGAAGTATTCTTAATGCTGGTTAAAGTTGTAGATGCTCTTGTAGAGGAGCCACGTGTCTCGTCTTTCCGTGTTTAATAGTCGAAGACGACAGAGAAAAGTTTTGCCAAATGAAATTGAAGATGCTCATGTCCGTAACAGAACCCTTTCATGATGCACACAGAGCCAAGAACGAATATCATTTTGTTGGATGTTCACAGTGAAAGCTAGCTCCGTCGCCGTGGAAAGGTTGAAAACGCAATACAAGTCCGAGATGTACGGAAGAAGAAATTTGAGTTTGAGAAAAAGTAGAGAAACCCGAGATAAAGCTTGGACGGTAAGTGAGTTCGTCGATAAATGGATATATCGATAACAATACTTTGTTATTGCTCTCAAGAAGAACCATAGGATAATATAGATAAGGTGAGGGTCGCAATAAACTCTTCAATTCGACAAAGGTTAAAATGAGTTCACAGATAGAAGCGTTGAACGTTGAATAATTTTTTGCCACCACGGTTAGAGTCATAACGAGGTGATAAATAAGGGTATTATAAGATTTTGGGGTAATATTACGATGACGTTGAGAAAAAGCGAAAAAAACGTAAGACGCAGGTGGATGAGAGAAGCCAATGAGAAAATAAGGATTATCAGTACAAGAGATTCGGAAAAGTGTATGAATGGAGAAGGCTTTGTGAAAAAGGACGAGGAGAGGTATATGCGGTGGAAGCTGCAATGGCCGAGACAACGCCAAGGAAAGAAAGACGGGATAGGTCCTTCTCATTATCTTGCCTAACGTTATTTAAAGATTGGGGTGTTGCCCCTGCTCAAGACAAATCCACGGTCTTACGGTCGCTTTAGAGTTGTGAGACAAGCGTCCTGTTATCGGATTATACGACGGGTGCCGGATAAACTTTCCCACCAACAAAATTAAGAGACGACAAAATTTTTAAGCCGTGAGTATCCCGCTAGGCTTTTTCGCAGCTACTTTGTGCGTCATACTATTTCATTCTTTTGCTTAGTCCTTCACGAATTTCCATACGTTTGCTCCCAAAACGTCTTTGAATTTCGGGACCCTGCCGATGACGTCCTCACTTCCGAATGGTTGGTTTCACCCCGCACACGAGACTGGTACACAGCTACAATGTACTGCAATGGTTACGAATATTTTTGGCACCTCTCCCCGAGGGTCTCATACATTTGTCGAAAATAAATATCAATATTTATTCAATTATACCCATCTATGACAAGCCAAATTCTTAGATACGAATGAATCGTTTATTCGCAATTATCAATGAACTAAATGAGATATAAGTTTGAAACAAAATCAATGATGCCTCAGTTATAAGCCCGAGATCTTCTCAATATAGAAAAAAAAACCAAGGACTTCATATAACTCGACAATACATAATTAAAAAATAACATTGTACATATATTTTGGGCCAAAAGAGATAAATCAAATCGTTCATACACTTAGGTACTGCTTCTTGCTTCTCACAGATTTAGTACAGTATATTTGCAACGAACGTTTTGTATGTATACGTCGGGTATAGAAATATCGGTAGGTATGAGCCATTACGAAGTGCAAGCCCCGAGAAAGTGTTCCCCGAACTTGACCCACTTCGCTTGGTCAACCCCCGACGTTGTCGACGTTGTCGACGAGTCATCTCCTTCGCCACTGGCGAATACTGTATGTAGAGGGTTGGTTCGCCGAAGGGGGGCCTCGCCAAGTCGACGCCAAAACAGCCGGAAGCAGCAGCTGACGATGCAGACCCGTGATGCGAAAGCCAGTCAGTCTGTAACCGCGCGTTTATTTAACCACTCGAATGTACGTTGCAATGTACGACTTGTGTTGTTATAGCGGCCCGAGTAAAAATATTCCACTGGCTAAGGTATGGCTAGCATCTGGCAGCTCGTTGCCCGCTTCCGCGGGGTTTGGGCAGGGTTTGGGAGCTGTGTGGCTACGCGCTGTATTTTAAAGCAACACTTAGGAGCCGCGTCGTGTGTCTGGCAAGTGTATGGCAGTGCCAGACGGTACAGAATCGCTTGCACCCGTGAGCGCGTATGGTGTATGGCTAGTGTATGGCAGAGCCAGAGAGGCGCGTATGGTGTATGGCTGGTGTGTGGCTGGTGTATGGCAGAGCCAGAGAGGCGCGTACGGTGTATGGCTGGTGTGTGGCTGGTGTACGGCAGAGCCAGGCAGGCGCGGATGGTGAATGGCTAGTGTGTGGCTGGTGTATGGCAGAGCCAGAGAGGCGCGTACGGTGTATGGCTGGTGTGTGGCTGGTGTATGGCAGAGCCAGGCAGGCGCGTATGGTGAATGGCTGGTGTGTGGCTGGTGTATGGCAGAGCCAGAGAGGCGCGTACGGGGTATGGCTGGTGTGTGGCTGGTGTATGGCAGAGCCAGGCAGGCGCGTATGGTGTATGGCTGGTGTGTGGCTGGTGTATGGCAGAGCCAGAGAGGCGCGTACGGTGTATGGCTGGCGTGTGGCTGGTGTATGGCAGAGCTATAACCGAACTCATACAAAAATAGAAATACTCTTGACGAAAATGCGAGAGAAGAACAATAGTTTTGTTCAATGCTCTATAATATCATATCTAGATATTACAATACTATCGAAATAAATAGACAGCGGCTGCAAAAAGAATTGACGGTGTAATTTGGGAGCATATAACAAGGCATACGGAGTATAGTAATATAAACGGTTTGACATACGAAATAATAGTATCAGCTGTCGTTGACGTTACTAGTGAACACTGGCAACTGTCAATTAAGGTTCTTTCCATTTATTTTGTTTTCTTTCTTTTCAAGTATTTTTTTCACATGCTCACGCTGTTGAGAAATGTATTGAAAATTCATTTTCCCACGTGAAATTGTCTTACAACCAGACACAATGTCATTGGCATTTCTGTAATTCATGATACTTATCGTACTGAAAGGTCAGCTCTCGAATAACCCCCTAACATTTCCCTATAGCCGTTGGTCCAGATAAGCAGAAGTTTACGAGAAAATCGACTTTGAAATATTCCGAGCAGCTCATGACGACAAAAAAAGATATAATTTCCAACAAACCGCGTAGCTCAGTGGGTAACGAGCCAGACTAGTAATCGGAGGATCCCCTGTTCAATCCCTGCCGGGGGAATTATTTTTTTTTTATTTTTTTTTATTTTATTTATTTTACTTTTCTGTTATATGAATGTGTTTGTTATTCTCTGACAAATAATAATCATAACGAGAACAATAACACAAAGTATCGCAACTTTGAACTTCGCTGCTGTTTGGGCCCGCCAGACCCTCGCCATACCTTTCCCAAGCACGGGCCAGACCACTAGCCAGACCCTTCCCATACAGCAGCCAGCTATCTGGCTGCTGTATGGGATCGTCCGCTGAGGGCAACCCTTGCCATACCCCTGCGCCAGACCCACGCCAGTGTCTTCCCATGCATCCCCCATACACCTGAGCCAGACAGTAGCGAGACTCTAGCCATACCCAAGCCAGTGGGCATATTTTTACTCGGGGGTCTACGGTACAACCGTCAATGGATATTTTTAGAAGTTTGATTTCAAGTTCACGTTAGAAGTATCGAAATCGATGAAGAACATTTTTGTGCAACTTTTCTTCAGCGCTTATCTTAACTTAATTCAAAGGGCCTGATTTTACTTTTGGCAGATATAAACTGAGATTCTGAGAATTATTTTATCCGCGTGGCTAAATTAAATTTTCGAAACCCTTATCAAATACCGCAAAACAATGTTGCTTTGTCCAGTAATGTAATTCTTATGTGCTTTTCACAAATCGAGTTTGTAAACATTCAGGCGGATCTTCACGAAAAATTTATGCCTCAAACTTTCCAGACGCAATGAACAATAAATCATGATCTTTCACGATCATAGACGCCGACAGGGCTTGGAACTCCGTGAGTGTGCGGATCTTTTCGACGCTGGTGCTATTACGGCAACTTTTTTGGTGATCGGGGTATTTTTAAATTGCGCGACACTGCGTGTGGGCCTGTGTAGCCAAATCTTTTCGTCGGCCCACGACCGCGGTGGCGTTTTTGGCAAGTCCGCATCTCCGCCGCTTTTTGGCCTTGGAAAGTAGGGAAACTCGTGGAAACGAAATACTGCTCAGACTTGTGTCGACTATTTTCAAATATTTCGGCGCACATTTACATGGAAAGCAAGTGAGAGCTACCGGAGTCCGAACGAACCCCCCGCCCACGCACGAGGAGCTCGCGCTCGCACCCGCTCTTCCGTTCACGGCGAAGGCCAGGCGTCTCGTGCCACGACACGTATTCGCCTTGAACCATATCGATCTGGCCATCAGAAAAATAAAATCAGATAAATTAACTTTTTAACACATTTTTGTTGTTTATATTTTTCGTAACTTCGTATTTACACATAACTTAACGATTTTTTGGATTAGTCAAACCAATGAGCTGGAAGAATTTTCTTCGTATTGCCAATGAGCAATCAAGCTTTGGAACTCCAATCTCATTGAATACGTTACAAACCCTAACTCTCAGAGTGAATCGTAGCGTGGCGTGGCGCCGTTACAACGACGTCATTCCAGTATTGGTTACGGTATTATTTCGTATTATATCAATAAATAAATCAATCTTTTTCGCTCTTGGCCTCGCCCTTGCCCTCCCATCATTCTTTCAATTTTGCATCTTGCTTTAGATTGTTCAAATTTTTTCTAAGACCCTAAGTTCTCGGGGTGAGTGAGAGAATACGCTTGGCATCGAAGTATTTCATAAAAGAGCGTGTTCGGGGTAGCAGTGGGAAAACAGGCGCGGGGCACCACCACCGGAACAGTCACCAGGCGCCGGGGAAACGTCGCGACGCTCAGTCTACCGGCGTCGTTCGTACCCGTTGTGTCTAGCAGACTTTAAACGATATGTCTCTCGTTCGAACGTTGGGCTCGCTTTCCGCGCTTGATTCGAATCGTGGCTACACTTCGTATATCCTATGGAACTTTCTATCGACAGTAACAAACGTATGAACCATTTATTCAAATCGTTTCATCGGGTGCCGTTAATACACTTGCTAATGCTTAACATCTAATGGTTTTACTTGATATTCAATTACTTGATATTTTCTTCTAATTACTTTCTCCTTCTCTAGTAGCCAAAATTCAGTTACGACTAAACTTTTCATGCACATATAATTTACTATTAAATGTGTTATTCGCTTCTTGATGGTAATGTTTTAGACTGTAGAGAGTTTAAAATGTACGCCTCCAGAGGGTTGTATCAGAAGCTGTGGAACTCTATGTTGTTTTTTTTTGTAATGACACTGATAAACTACTCGGTAGTCCACAAGTCAAAAATGCTTCTATCCAGAAAAGTGTATCAGGCAAACGCTTCGATTGTGATTAAAATACTGGTGATAGTGGTTTTGGTGATAAAAATGGCTGAAGAACCCCGGACCACGGTCGGGCTTGTGCGGACAGTTACCCCCCATTTTTATTTATTTATTTAAAGAATTTTAAAAAAAAATTCACACGAATTAATGATAAACATGTGCGTCGATTTTTTTGTTTGTACTATAGCTTTATTGCAGACCGGATGTGAGGGTGGGATCGTTCAGACTTCTCGTGAGTTTCGTTGTAGAAGATAGATATGACCATACGTTTCACGATGAAGATTAGCAAGTCGCAGGTGGTTCGAACGAGACTAGCCGTTCAACGGGAACTGGCGGTTATAAAAATCAATGAGGATTAGTAAAACCGCAGCTGAAACGCCGACTTTAGCATTAATCAAATCAACCATCATAAATAAAAGTATACCAACGTCGAAGTATACCAGCATCGGTCACTCATAACTGCCAAATGAACCACAGATGCAACAATAAACGTTTAATTAGAAGCTTAGTTCTGGGTGACACTTGTCCGAAAATCTACATCTAGCAATAAGAGCGTGACATCGGAGAAAAGCGTATGACTCCTCGTTCCGTGAGGGAGAAATAAACGCGGAAGTTGAGATATTTTTTAGCCTGCTCGGGCACAATCTCACTCATTTCGCGCGGAAAAAAATACCGCATTTTCTCCGTTCATTGTAATTTTCCATTTTGGCTTCCAGAATTTCAATGAACTTGAATGAACTTTGGTTTTTCTATTCTAAAGTTGCACGAAGTATTCCGACCGTATTATGAGGCGATCGTTCAACTTTTTTTTCAAACGCCTTTTGACAGTATTGTTAACATTTTGATGAGTAGGTACTCGATAAAATTTGTGTCAAAGATGATGCTGAACAAAATAAGAAAGGCAAATTATTATTGACATATGAGCGTATAACGTGCGGTCTCGAACGCCGGAATGGATATAAAAATATGTTAGTCATTATGCCCTTTTGAACTTGGCTTGCCGCTGGCCACCCGTCGCAGCGCGGTGTGCTATTGCTAATTCACTCTCTTAAAATTCGTCGCTGTTTTGGCTTTGAACAGTTCTACAATCGTGAGTCACCGAATCATTGAGTATCGATTGTTATTGAGAAATCGAAGCCGACCAAACAGCCGACAGACTGTCCACCGTGGAGCTTTGTATCCAGCCCCTATTGGCCTCACCAATCTCATTTCATCCATCAAGAGTAGTCATCGCTTCGTGTCCCGAGCCATTGCCGGATATAATGTATTATCAAATAATTCAAGCAATTCCGGTTTATCAATCGAATATCAACGTTCGGTCAATATCAATTTTCTCTGTTGTGCAGACTAACGTGATGAGAAGTGATTATGTGAAATTGCATCTCTCCGACGCGTGCGGAAGAAAATCTGGCATGCGAAAGTGTCCGATTATCCTTCCATCAACAAGAATCCTCATCTTTTAGGACTCCAAAAACATATGGATGGTTCAAGCCTTATCATCCTTGTGAAATTTTTGTGAAACTCTTGTTCGTATTCATAGAATTAAATATTTTTCATCCTACAAATATCTGTTCAACGTTGCGCAATAAGAAAAAACCCATCGGCGAATAACGTTTCGTTTAATCGTTAAAATTATTTTTTAAGCTACATTGAAACGATACTTGTTGTTTTGAATTTGAGGTCTCGAGTGTTCAAGGATAAAGAGAAAACGCAAGAATCCACGAAAGCACCAACGACAATATTAAGGTTTAGGGCTATGCCAGTTCGTATATATATGAACGCGGAGGAAAAAAGACGTGCGAGCCGCAGCTACGAGTGGCCATGCCGAAATGAAAATGAGACCCGATGTTCGGAGCTCGTTTAGCCTACGGACTCGACGATTCAAAACGAATGCCCTGCCAGTAGCGATGAAGGATTTCATATGAGATTTCTGCGAAGCCATGTGCATCGCGCGGGGACCGTGGAGTGAATGAAAAAAATGAGAATAGTAATGATAAAAGCTCCGGTAGCTGAAGCTGGGCAGAAAACTATGAAGTAATGCAAATGTTCGTAACACGAGAGTACGTACCTAACGAAATGCGTGAATGTATCCGTGTACCGCAATCACTCATTCTTTCTAATCCCGAGAGAATGCGCAATTGAAAAAAGACGAAAAAAAACGATGATCAAGCAAATAAAAGATACTAAATATTTTGAATATGCTTTATGTAGCACGGAAATAATCCATGTCGTTGAAACAAACGTGCTTGATTGCGCTCGGGAATACGTTTTTTTATGTTTAATCTTCCTTTTTATCTGCTTCTGCTCGCTTTTGACAAGGAGAAATTCTGCCGACAAGAGCGCGGGGTAATAATAACGTGGAACGGCACGGAGAAGAGCTCAGAATCAACGATAATTGCGCTCCGCCGCCTCGGGGTATATTCTTGTGGCATATAATGGCTGGCCGGTGCAAGAGGAGGCAAATATTTTAAGTTCACTCATACTTTTCTCTCGTGGCGCGAGACAAAAATCACCTGACACGAACGTTCTCGTTCTTTCGATACGCGATCAAGTACATACGTACCCTAAATTTCCTTGTTCGCCACAGTGTAAACGTGAGCGACTCCCCACAAGGCCGTGCACGTACCTGCTACAATTTAACTCGATACTCGGAAATATCTTTCATGTTTCGTTTTTGTTCAATAACATTATCCTTCGCGTTTTAAATAATGAGTGATTCACAGACATTGAAAAGTTGACTTTCGTTTCCACGTAGCAATTATTTCCGAATATAACCATTTGTCCGACGATCGTCACACTTAGCTAAGGTGATTCCCATGTCCCTCGTTTCCTCCCCGTATAGGCATCTCTTTTATGCGCAAGAAACTATCGCGAATATATCGAAATCAATGAAAATTTATACAATCTCTTGCGGCCCTCGAGGACTCGAGGCTAAACTGTCCATCGGTAGCTTTGCCACAATTGTTCGCTCGTTTACCGCTTTCTCGCTTTATATAACCGAGGACGCCAAGTATCGTATGTGAGTACGTGCCCGTAAACGAACGAGCTTATCACGTGTTGTTTTTCTTTCTTTGTTTTACCCTTCGTCAGCAGCAAATGATGCTGAATGACGGTACTTAATCACTAATCTACGACTCTCACTCATATGATCGTACGTACATCCGCGTCTGCAATATTCGGCCCTCTGGGGACCACCGTTATCTATACTCTGTCATTTCGTCACATTTACAACACTTTTTTTTAATAATTTTTTTTTTAACTATGAACAAATATTACGTTGCATTTATAATTGCTGATAAGAAAGCTCGGGACATTGAAATGGTTAGTGGTTGGAAAAAAGCTATGCTGCTTCAGAATAGAGACATTTAATTGTAGGTCCAAGTTGAAAAATAAAATAAAAAACATGTTGAAATTACAAAATAATGATCCAAGGACTCTAATGATTGAATAAACATTTAAAGAACTATATAAGTTGAACGAGACACTGCCGGAAATAAATGTACATCTTATTAATCGGACAAACAATGGAAACGTGATTATATCAATAAAATCCAATGCTAAAACATACCTACACTACTCCGTACGTAAGCCACATTTCCAGTCGTAGATGAATCTGTGTTCGTGGTAAACGAGTGAGTGTCATCGCTCGAGTCGTAAAAAGCTCGGCCCCGACGACATTGAAATGTTCACAAAGTTGGCAAGCTTGCACGATTTTCGGTCTTATTAATATTTCGCGGAAATGCTCGACCGATCATCACCGACAAGAAGTATGTGTGGCGCGGTTCGAAACGCTTTAACGTGAAATTGTGGATGCAGTCAAAGCGAGTAGTGTCCGGTGTGAACGGTGCCGGATTGTCCGCCACGCGTGGGCCATTGCAACGTGGTCGCCGCGAAATCAACGGACGGTCCCTTGCAGCGTGCTCCCCATGCCGTTCGATTTTCGATATTCACTTGGGAACGCAGCTGAGACCAAGTCAACCCTCTCACACGAGACAACCCTCTCACGACTCAAGGCACTTGACAACAGTCGGTAAGTCGTACCCGCAGTGACCGAAGGACCGCCGTAACGTTGAGGAAGACGAAGTTCGGATGGCGATCGAAATTTTGCATAGTGAGCCCCGGCCTTTCTCCGCCGAAGGTTTGCGAACGCTCGGTACGCACGAATCGAAATTATCTTTTCACTAAGTGTATCAAACTACATATTGAAGCGATGTGGCTCGTCGAGTTCGACTACTCGGCAACACACATTCATAGTTTCAGACAGTCATTACAACTTCTTATTAATGGAATTGAGGTACGATTTCTTCCGTGAGTGAGCAAAACGAGTGGAACGAAGCTATAAGAGAACAACTGTTACAGGTGGTAGATGAACTTGAAGCCAAAAGAAGATCAAGCAACGACAATTTGCCTCGTGGTGAAAGTGAAAATACTTGAACGTTCTGGTTCTCGTTCTGCTCGTCGCCGTTATAGTCGTCGTCGTCGTCGTTGTCGTCGTCGTCGTCGTCGTCATCGTCGTCGTCGTCGTCGTCGTCCTCGTCGTCGTCCTCGTCGGCGAGTAAGCCAAGAAAATCGTCCAAGTCACGACACTCCCACACAGAGTCGAACATTAGCTGGTCTACGTTCAAGTTCCTCGGCTGAGCTGCACGCACAACTTGTGAGCTCAAAGTGACGAGGATCGCCCGATTTTCGGTTAAAGAGGGTAAAATAAATGTCGACGAGAGATTTTCATTGCCATTGTTGACTCTTCACTCGTTACTCGGTATTGTGCCGAAAGAGATGAGTCGTCGGTTTAGGTGATTCTCACTGCGCTTCTTACAAAGCCTAACGTATATATTAAAACTTTATTCCCAACATACCACTACTGCATGCCAGTCTATGCATCGACGTCAGCAACTTGACTACATTTCATAGTAGTTCCGAGAAATAATATTTCCGACCGAGCGAAGCTTTGGAAACTTTTCGACTGCAGCCACATAGATTTTTCCTACGTTCGTTCGGTACAGCTCGAGAAAATAAGTTTTCAAGAAATCAGAACGGCAAGGTCGATGTTATCAACAACATTGACAAGTTCTCGATAGCATCCGAGTAGTTCTCGTAAGAAAAAGCGAAATCAACGGGAAACAAAATTTTTAATATGCAATTCTATATGCATAATGCAACTCGAAAAGTGGACATCCCAAAGCCTCGCTACATAAGCGTTATTATCCCTGGAGTATAAAGAACGACGCCAACAATGGTAGGCACCGGCGCTTCGGTCTCGGTCGACGTTGAAAATTGCACGATGTTTGCGGAGACGGCAAGAAATTGGCCGAGGACTCGCTCGGTCGCGAAGAAAGTCCAGAGTGCGGGCACAGCGAGAATAACATCCAGCAACGATGGAAGGTTGCAGTGAGTCACCGGACAAGGTTGAGCCACGATTGGCTGCAGGCAGCACGGTGGATAGTGATTCTCGTGTAGATTTCAGTGAGCCCTCGGGCATAAGCCTCTTGGAGGACTCGCTGGTGACTATAACCAACGTTTGGGAGGTCAACACAGTCCAGGATATCGAGACAACATCCAGAAACTATATGGGATTTGCCTTGGGAGAAACCGTAACCGAAAGTTTCATTCAAGACGAAGAAACCAACGTTTTGTTATTCGTTCTCAAAGCGGTGCTCATGTTGGGAATAATAGTTACCGCATTGTTGGGAAACGCTCTTGTGATCGCGAGTGTAAGACGTCATAGAAAACTTCGGGTGCCGACGAACCGTTACGTCGTCAGTCTAGCGGCTGCTGACCTTCTGGTGGCAATGTGCGCGATGTCCTTTAACGCGTCTGTGGAGTTATCAGGACGTTGGATATTCGGGCGACTTATGTGTGACGTTTGGTGTTCCCTCGATGTTTACTTTTCGACCGCTTCGATATTGCACTTGTGTTGCATCAGCGTCGACAGATATTACGCCATAGTACGGCCCCTGGAATACCCGGTTATCATGAAAGGAATTGTCGTGACGTCGATGCTCGGATGTGCATGGCTATTACCCGCGCTCATCAGCTTTATACCCATTTTCATGGGATGGTACGCCACCGCGGAACATCTAGAATATCTTCGGAAGAATCCTCAGGTACATGACTAGAATCTTTTCTCACCTAGTGGTATCGTATCTCAATAGCGAACGCGAATGCAACACCTCTTTATGACAATTCATCAGATCTCGGAATCGTCCTCTATGAAACTGAACTGGCCAACTTCTATAGTCTATGGAAATATTGCAGAAACCTGCGACTACTTATCATTTTTAATTACTCGAGCTGAAAAATTCAATAGGTGCGTTAGATTTGTACTGCTGTCTATTTTCAAAGGTCGTTCTTCGTAATCGGAACTATTTGTTAAAACTTTTCCAGCTTAGACAGTCAACCCTGCATATATGCGTGTAAATATGAATGTCAGGCCGAGTACATGTGTGTGCGAGTGCCGACATATGAGTATTTCATTCTTCATTGTAAAATTCCTTTCCACATCTCAGCAAGAGCTTGTGTGAGTCATCTATTATTCCTGCTCTGTTTCTCATACATGGCTGCCTCGTATCTTCCCATAAGACTTAGTTCTTAATGATATGTGACAAGAACAAAACGAGGTTTTTTTCCTTTATCTTAACAGGTTCATTCCTTCGTTCGTACAAAAGTCGCATCACCAAAGTCCAAGAGTTTTCTGACGATCAAGATCGTCGCCACCTTGGGCAGAAGCTTTCGTTGTCGTGTCGAACTTCAGTACATTCATTGGTTTAGTTACTATTATTTTACCGCAAAGGCTTAACATCGATCTCTCAATCGCCTTTAAGGTGAGGGACTACATCGGCGAGTGCGAGAGAGGTAGCTGCAATCACGGCAACCCGTTGTTTGTCGCCACAATTGTTCTGTCGAATAAAACACGGTTCTTACATCATGCGGCTGAACATTGTGCATGATGTAAAGACCGTCTTTTATTCGAAAAAACAATTGGGGCCCCAAACAATTGATTACAGTTTTCCGTTACCGACTGAGCAGTATCCCATTCCCTTAAAAAAGAGTAAGAAGTGTGTAAAAAATGAAGTCTAGCCGTGTATACGAGTTTCGCTCGCCGGCCAGCAACGTTCGGTGCAGCGGGTTCCCGTCCAATCAAACCGCACACGTGCAATATATATCTGCGACAATATATATCCGACTAATGAATACGTCGCGGCCAACCGCGTCGACGGCTTATTCTTCTCGAGGGTGAAAACTCATAATCTCAAATTGCCGATGGTCCCGCGCTGCCTCAGTCACTAACCTACCTACTCGGACTGGCCCGTTGTTGAAGGGAGGTTTGTTCCATGCATTTGCTTCGGAAAAAACATAATAATAATAATAATAATAATAATAATAATAATAATAAAAATAATAATAATATTAATAATAATAATAATAATAATAATAATAATAATAATAATAATAATAATAATAATAATAATAATAATAATAATAATAATAATAATAATAATAATAATAATAATAATAATAATAATAATAATAATAATAATAATAATAATAATAATAATAATAATAATAATAATAATAATAATAATAATAATAATAATAATAATAATAATAATAATAATAATAATAATAATAATAATAATAATAATAATAATAATAATAATAATAATAATAATAATAATAATAATAATAATAATAATAATAATAATAATAATAATAATAATAATAATAATAATAATAATAATAATAATAATAATAATAATAATAATAATAATAATGATAATAATAAATTGACGGAACGACCGGTCGCCTCTTGAAATGTGACTCACACCGCTACGCGTTCCCGAACTATCTTATTCCGTCCCTTTCGTTTACTCCT
>OZ020165.1:22447009-22546826 GCA_963971145.1 Sussaba pulchella
CCGTCCCTTTCGTTTACTCCTGGCTTTTGCATTGTTCCAGTTGACGATAAGTAAATAATGTTTGGGGTTTGAGCCTACCCGCTGCCATATATCTCAATGTTGTATTATCCCTTAGTGTCCCGAGGGTTCGGAATCGTTATTCAGTGCTTTTTCTTTCTCTGGAGTATCCATGAGTGACCGTAGCCAGTTCGTATGCGTGGAAGTGCCTGTTGATCTATGATTCGGTTGAGAGCCTTCGATCTACGATGTTCTTCATCCTATTGATAGTACAATATAATGTCGCGACATTTAGATACAGCTTCTGATGATAAACTTCCCGATCAGGTGTGCATCTTTGCTGTAAACCGGCTTTATGCGGTGATAAGCTCGTCAGTTTCCTTCTGGATCCCCGGTATCGTCATGATCGTCATGTATTGCAAGATATACAAGGAAGCCGTTCGACAAAGAGAAGCCCTCAGTCGTGCGTCGAGCAGCACCGTTCTCAACAACGTTCATCTTCATAGAGTATCTTTGAGGCATAACTCGAGAGCCTCCCATCAGTTACTTTTACATCCCAGTGACGCGAGTGACTGCGGACGACCATCGTGCCAGACTGCGGTTGAATTGAACGTAGAAAATGGTAAGTCTGCGTGTTTTTGTCAAGACTGGAAAAATACCATGAAATAACGAGCAAATATCTTCCGAAAATTGCGCTTGGGAATAACAAAATTAGGGAAAATGACCAAAAACCCAGCAATTATATGCTTAGGCTTTTTTTCATATTGAAATTGCAGCTACTGTCGATTGTAAAGAATAATTGTAAAGTGCGACAAATAGTGAGGAAAGAGCGAACCGCATAAACCTCGGGATATAGAGGGATGAAGCGGCAACGAGCAGAGGGATTCGGATTATTAACTGGGTAAATTTATAAGTCTGCGATTTGAAGCGCGGAGGCGGGTGATGCGGACTGCTGGCCGCGTTCGCACTCGCATATGCTCGTCAGCTCTCGTTGCGTTGCATATTCGGCACTTAGCCCAAACACTCGCGTGTTAACGACGGACTTGCCTACCGCCGGTGCACGCTCGATAATGCATGTTTTGGCAGCTATACTAGCCACACGGTAGAACGACGAATCTTAGTCCGCCCCCGCATCGTTTGAGAGATATCCGAACCGAGTTTGCACGGAATCTACGACGCGCACGTGTGCGTATTTTAATATGACCTGGATGGGAGATCTATCGCGCGCGGACAACTCAACGAGAAGAAGGAAGTTCGAGAAGAAACTCAAAAATTAGTTTTACCAAAGTATTCACGCTTCTCGAAGCGGCACTAAAAAAATCTCTGGTAGGGAATAATTGACCTGTAGAATTAAGTGATTGATAAGATAATAAGCATTGTATTTTTGTACACGTCGAACAACTTGATTGTGATGAGATATGTTTTCACGTGATGATCAAATATCAAAATACTCGAAATAAGTCGATCGTCGAGTAAACATACGTACACAAAAAATGTTTAGATTCTGCTGACATATGTGCGCTAGTGGTCTTTATGTGGGGCTCGGACGAATCAACCCGCCCCCCCCCCCGCCCCCCACCCAGATTGGCCTCAAATAATTGAAAAAAAGTTCTCTAAATTGGCAGCCCGGCATCTTTGAAAGCGGCCATTACCAGCAGGGGTCATTTTTCCCCTTTGAAATACACAGGATTTTTCGACACTCCAGAAATATGCCTATTTGGTTCTGTTGAAGTTATCTTGAAAATCCAAGAAGTATCTAAACGAGTCCGTGGAACCTTTGTGCATGAAAAAAATCTTACGATTTAACTTTGAAACGGTTATGGGTCATTCCAAGCCGATATATAAACATGTTTTTCGGTTTCTTCGTCAAAATTCGTCCGAGCCCTATGTAAGGACCACTCTAACGTGCGCACACTCACTCAGGTCGTGAAAACGCGGGTAGGTACGTGTCCAAGACCGTGGTAGCAGCTTGCGTTGCAGCGTTGGGACTCGATGAACGAATCTTTTCAACCAAATCTCGCTGGACAATGCGCTGCACTATCGCTCTGAGGAGTAAGATCGACCTGGGTCCGCCCAGCAGTGTGCCAGTACCATCTCACTGAACTGTTGTATCGGACGGTAGCGGCAGTCAATGCATCGGTAGCAGCTGCTGACCATTGCAATGGCCAGGTGTACTTTCACGGTCGCGGATCTCCGTTTTCAAGCCCGTAGCTATTGCGAAAGTAGATTACCCGAATTCCTGCCCGCCCTTGCCAAAGGTTATCTTTTCGGCGCCACATTATAATCAAACACCAAGCAATTAGATCGAATTTGTTACAACTCGACGTGCGCGAATATGGAAGTGGTATCGTTCGTGCACGTTCCATTTGAGATTATACTCTAGCTTAATGATATTTTTTCCCAATTTTCGAAAGTTCTTTCAATATTACAAAAAATGTATGAGATTATTGTTTACACAATGTGGCCCATCAAGTTTTGATAGGACGACGTGAAAGTGGGACGATGTGAAAATATTTTTGCAATCCTCTCCGAGAGGTAAAATTTCGATTAAATAGTTGATGATAGTCTTGCGTAGGAAGTTGCATTCCGACGGCAAAGTCGTAGGAGCGGAGGTAAAACGATATAGAAGGTGGAAAGATTTGTGGAAGGAGAATAGTTTTCCCTTGCGCTTCAACCCACTGGCAGTATGGATGTAGGTTGAAACGGACGAAAATAAAGCCGAGAGGTGTGGCAACTTTTCGCGATGTATAGTAAGAAGAAAAGAATGAAAATTCATCATTTATGGACCTGAAAAAGTTCAAACTTCAGTGTAAGACGACAAACTAATTCAATTTATCTTCCTTCGACGGGTAATTTCACCGTCGCAGATTTAGCATTGATCGTTGCTGTCTTTCACCCATTTGGTGATATTTTACAGAGTTTGTACAGCATGATCCGGATGAAACAAGATCGTAAAATTAAATTTTATTTTTTTCAGATCACCCAGACTATCGAAATCAAGTAAAATAAATCCGTGATAATCACCGATAGTACTTAATTTTTTTCGTTTGATTTTTTATCTTGAGTATCAAGGTTTCTGCTTTCGAACCAATATCGTTCTACAGTCTCGACCTATCGCATCCTCATACGGCACTCGATATCAATGGATAAGTAGAAGTGAAACCAAAGAGGTTCGAAAGTGCGGGGAGGTCTTTGGCTGTGGTAATGCTCGTTCCGACCGACAAAAGTGCCCTGAAGTGGAGCATAAACGTGATATACGTAACGGGGTGCGTTTGAAGCCCGAGACATCAGAGAGATATATGGGGTATTCCTGGGAATTTCAGCAACTTCGGACAGTTGGGTCAACATTTTTGCCCCCAATTTTTTTCATTAATATGTGTTGAAAATGAAAAGATACGTATTTCGGCGTTTTTTATTTTGAGCTCCCGCTTGTGAGATACAGACAAATGAAGTTTTTGAAGTATTGACCACATTTGGTCATTCAAATCGATATATCTCAGCAACGGTTAGTGATAACTCGAAAAACCACGGGTCTTTTTTTTCGTTTTTGAACGCTCTATACAATGAAAACATTTAAGATTATGTTGCACGAATTTAACAACTATTTATAAACAATTCAAAATTATAAATGAAATTTAAAAAAATGTACCCTTAATTTTTGAAATGTATTTGTTTTTTATTTCCTTGAACAAAAACAAAAATTTAGCCACCTTGAACTTTTTGGGCCGACGCTTCGTTCGGGAGTTATAGATTTTTTTGTCACAAAAAACCCGTAAATTCACGTATTTTATTAGTAAAAATTTGCATGAATAAAAAGTACCCTTAAGTTTGAAATTTATTTTTTTTCAAATTCCTTGGACGAAAAGAAAAATGTTGAGACCCTGCCGGACTTGGGCCGACGTTTCGTTCGAAAGTTATAGCTTTTTTTGTCATAAAAAACGGTAAATATACGTATTTTATTAGAAAAAAATTGCATGAAGAAGAGTACCCTTAATTATTGAAATCTATTTTTTTTCAAATTCCTTGAACTAAAACGAAAATTTTGAGACTCTGCCGGACTTGGGCCGAGGCTTCGTTCGAAAGTTAAAGCTTTTTTTCTTAACAACCGGGAAAACATGTACGGGATTTTTATGATAAAAAAAGCTATAACTTCCGAACGAAGCGTCGGCCCAAAAAGTTTAAGGTGGTTCAATTTTTGTTTTTGTTCAAGGATTAAAAAAAAAAATACATTTCAAAAATTAAGGGTACATTTTTTGTTTTATTTCATGTTCAATTTTGAATTGTTTATAACTAATTGTTGAATTTGTGCAACATAATCGTAAATGTTTTCATTGTATAGAGCGTTCAAAAACGAAAAAGAAGACCCGTGGTTTTTCGAGTTATCACTAACCGTTGCTGAGATATATCGATTTGAATGACCGAATGCGGTCAATACTTCAAAAACTTCATTTGACTGTATCTCAAAAGCGAGAGCTCAAAATGAAAAACGCCGAAATACGTGTCTCTTCATTTTCGCCACATATTAATGTAAAAAATTGGGGGGCAAACATTTTGACCCAACTGTCCGAAGTTGCCGAAATTCCCCGGAATACCCCATATAGATATAGGCGAAGTCGCTATCCTTTGAAGTTCCTTTATACTCGTGAGTATACATTAGACTGGTTTTTAGGAAAAAAAGTTTTTGCGAAACTCTCCACATTTGAAGTAGATGCTATAACAAGACTCCTGTTTAAATTTGAGCTTAATCGGACCTTCCTAAGAGGTTCCGCCGATATGAAATCGATTTTGCCTTTGATTAACACGTGAGATAATTATTTTTCCAGTAAAAAGCGCCGCATTCAGCCAATATAAGTATCCAGCCATCGAAACTAAGTGCAATCGATCGTTTTACGTTCCTTTGAAATAGAAAAAAATAGGTACCGTGATGCATTTTTTTTTATTAACAACAATAATTAAAAACGTAAAAAAATTGTTTTAATTCGAAAGATCGGTCACGTAATGGATTTACAATTTTCAATGGGATACAATGCAACCAGATGGGTAGAAAAAATGATGAATGCAACTAATTCACTCATCAATCAATTCTTTCATTAATTAAACAATAACAATTAATTGTTTTTCAAATATCAATCCAGAACCTTGTCCTGAAATTATGTGGATTTAGGTGCTATAACAAGACTCCTGTCCAAATTTGGGCTTAATCGAACCATTCTAAGAGGTTCCGTCGCGATGAAATCGATTTTGCCTTTGATTAACACGTGAGATAATTATTTTTCCAGTAAAAAGCGCCGCATTCGGCCAATATAAGTATCCGGCCATCGGAACTAAGTGCAAACGATCGTATTACGATACCTTCCAATAGAAAAAAATGGATACAGCGATGACATTTTTTTTAAATTAATAACAATACTTAAAAACGTCAAAAAATGGGCTTAATTCGGAAGAAAGACGTGATCGATTTCGATCGCGGTGGAACCTCTTAGAATGGTCTGATTGAGCTCAAATTTGGACAGGAGTCTTGTTATAGCACCTTAATCCACATAATTTCATGACAAGGTTCTGGGTTACAATTTGTTCTGGATTTCTGGATTCGAATATCAATTAATTGTTATTGTTTAATTAATGAAAGAATTAGTTAATGAGTGAATTAGTTGCATTCATCACTTTTTCTACCCGTCTGCTTGCATTGTATCCCATTGGAAATTGTAAATTCATTAGATGACCGATCTTTCGAATTAAAACAATTTTTTACGTTTTTAATTATTGTAGTTAATAAAAAAAAATTCGTCACGGTACCTATTTTTTTCTATTTCAAGGGAACGTAATACGATCGATTACACTTAGTTTCGATGGCCGGATACTTATATTGGCTGAATGCGGCGCTTATTACTGAAAAAATAATTATCTCACGTGTTAATCAAAGGCAAAATTGATTTCATCGCGGCGGAACCTCTTAGAATGGTCCGATTGAGCTCAAATTTGAACAGGAGTCTTGTTATAGCATCTACTTTAAATGTAGAGAGTTTCGCGAAAATTTTTTTTCCTAAAAACCAGTCTAGTATACATGCACCCGAGTGCGAGTGACGATTTTGCTTGTTCAACCAAAGGGAATGCTAAGTCGGCTCTTCTTCGCTGGTGCGCGGAGCGCCATGGGTTTTCGAGACACATTCCGGGTTACAAATACATGTGCACGGTGAGGCGAAGTAATCAGTTCCGTTTTACGAGATTTCGAACGGAATTTGGTTTGTGACCATGGCAATCTACCGGCCATTTCGCTGATAACGCACAAGCCGAATAGAGTTGCGAAACCGCAAATCAAAGAAGGGCTTCAATTGATTCAGGAAAACGTTCAAATATTTACCGATTCGTCATGCCACTACTGGATAAGGAAATGATCTCCGTCTCGGAAGGCATGTTATGCAAAGGTTTTTCCGCTCGGTGAATTCCTGAACACCGAGAAAGTCGGCGAGACACTCGACAGTGACTCGGCTCACATAGGAACTCCCGGAAGTTAATCACCGTCGCCAATATTCGTTGCACCCCACAGTATCACAGACATGATTGTCGCGGTAGTGCCAGAATAGGTTTCAGGCAGTCATTCGCCACTTCAAGAATTTGTGTGCCTCTTTCTTATTGAACATTAAACATGGCTCTAAGTTTTTATAATAACCGTAGACCGGTGACCCGTCGAGGAATGCCCTAGGGATACGACCCTCACGAGCATTCGTTTCGAAGCATTCCAAATATTCAGTTTTTTGATTGTGACAAGACACTTAGACATTATTAAATCGTGGCTGTTCAAAAGTAAAGACAGTCTACTACTTATTCTCGACTAACAATGGAAGAAAGGGATTGATCTGCAAAGCGAAGTCATGCTATAAAAGCGGCTGGGTGTGGATGTGACGTTCAGTACGATGCAAAGGCACCGGATAGCTACATGTACCAATAACATTCGCAAACTGAGTGCTCCTTTATTTCTGTGCGAATGATTCCCAATCTCCCACATCTCTTTTCAACGCGGTAGTGACTTATTACTTTTTATTTGGACGAGTCTCTCGCCACTTTTTCTTCTCACAAATCGTCAAATAACCAGTACCTGCAACTTGTTTTCTTCAAATTAAAAGTTTGATCATTGATCAAGATTACACGTCGTTAACAGTTGGCCGCGTTGTCCTGTACGTGCATAAAATACACGCGCGGCATTGCCACCGTGTGCGCATCGTCGAGAGGGGGAATCCAGGGGTAGGGTAGGTCAGTGAACGCGATCCAGCCATCCAGAAATAGGAGGGGGAGCCTCGAGAGCGTACCTGCTCCAACGGGAACAACCCCGGGACGTTCTCGGCGCCCTCTATGTACTCTTGTTCGCTCAATATCTGCAAACGAGGGGCGCAGCAACGACGGGGAACACGGGCAGGCGCCAGAAAGAGAAACGAGAGGAAGTTGCGGCAGAAGGGACCGGAAGAAGGGGAAGTCGGCCTAGCCGGGAAAGCTAACCCGCGCTCCCCTGGGAACTCACGGCGATGCTCGTCTCGCCGCACCGGTGTGCTTCTCTGTTTTGTCTGCGGAATATGTCAGGTTATAATATGGACACGGGACCTTTCTGCCAATTACCGGATAATTATACGAATTAAATATGTTTGCGAATAGAACGCAATGCGGGAAATGTATTTCATAGTCGCGTTCACCCACTTTTACGGTATTTACGATAATGCTACCAATACACGTACAATGAAAATAATTTCATAACCATCTTCATTTAAACTGGCTAACATGGCACTCGCATGGAAAATCACTGTTCAAGATTCAAGTATTTTACAGGAAGTTTAGGAATTATCGATTCGGTTACAAATTAACGTTTTTTTTCTGAAAAAGTGTCTGGCTGTAAATGTCCGGAAGTTCATCTTCAAACTGTACCTGCTCTGTAGCTGCATATGCACCGTAAAAATCTCCTCCCTCCATACAAGTAACCACTGCAGCATGTACCGAGATTTACCTAAATGCATAACCACGCGCCCGATGATCCATGCGTGTCTATGGGTTTGCCGTAGACGGAATCCAGGTCGAATAGGCGAGCGTGGTGACAACGACGAGATATTACGGGTGGGGGGAGGGGGCGGATCGCAGTTTCGGCGAGGGTAAACCAACGACGGGGTTGAAACTCGAACGACGAACAAGATGACGAAGCCCGTGTGCTGTACCTACCTATCTACCACATTCGAGAACTTTGACAGCTTGAAGGCAATTTCGAGACGCAGCCAATTTACATAGCTTTCGCTGCAGGGATCTTTAGATTGCTTTTTCGATTCCCACGTACCTACACAGAATCCACAGTTTGTGCGTATGCACAAGGCTCGTGAGAATCCGACGGAGCGCACACCGTCACCGCTGGTGATCCGAAATATTCTTCGAGCCTTCAATCATCAATAGTCAATACGAATCGTTCACGATGCTTCGTGTGAACACGTGGTGAAACCGATTGGAATAGTTAATTTATGGAAATTTCGTCGTTTGAGTATATTTTTGCCATACTCAGTCATAAAAATTCGTCGCGTGGAAGTGGAATCACTTGGGAGGTGCGGTTTGGGCGGTAACGAAACACTCGAAAATTGGCATGTATGTGTCTGACTTGGCTCGTTATTGATCTCACTTTTTATAGTCGTCCGAAATTCCGTTACGGTCCTTGGAAAGGGCTTTGCGCACACACGTACGTTCACTGTGAATTGAATCAGAAAAGCAAGAGGTAGTGTTGGGATTCCCTGAAAGAGCCGCCTATCTTACGGCTATAGTTTCATTCGGTGGGCAATCCGTATAAAAAATATATGACGCTGCGCTGGTACGATCCGTGGAGAACTGACCGCGCTCCGCGCATAAAATAGCGGTGAATCTTCAAACTGTCGTTTCACCTGTTGTAACACATTGCAACATTCTCTTTTAACGGATCGCTGCATTCTCGCGTATTTATATATCATTACACGGTCTAAGTAAAGTACATATTTTTACATAATGTAAAAACAGAATCGAGTAGCAGTGTAAATTCGGTTCCGCGAGAAAACTATCTCACAGACTCTCTCGTAAACATCGCTTCTGCCTCCTACCATATTGAGTACAGGGAAATTCGATGATTGATGAGTCCGATTGACTGCCCTCGACGGTGATCCGTTAATCAGATCAACGATGAGCTCATAATACCTGCGATCTAGCACGTTTTATCCGATGACGCGAAAAATATCAATGGGCTCTTCGGATCACATGGAGAACCGAAGAGCGATAATCGCAACGCCCAACGTTATTAGCCCAATGGTTGCGACCGTCGCTCGATACAAAATTTCGCTATAAGAATTCCTTCATGGCAATTGTTACAAGAATACATCGATAGCCCGAGATCTTCAAGTTTAACCGCGGGTTCAACGGAAATAAATAAATCGCGGATTGCACATTGTCAACGTTTAAATAAGCCTGCGAGGGCACGACGGAAAGTTGAAAGAAGTGAAGAATAATTGTGGCATATAATTCGAAAACGAGTTATGAGCCTTATAACGCACAAAGCACCTTCTGCTGATTCCATTCTGCCATTTTAGTTCACTTGTAAATCGTCTACGTCCTTAGCTTACGAACGTTTGCGGTGAAATAATGAAATTAAGCAATGTCGTAGTGGCGTGAGATAGATTTCGTTCTGAAAAGGATTCTATACCAGTACAACGAATAAGTAAGCGTTCCCGTACAATTACCCATGCGAAAATGTTCCTATATATATTGATCATCATTACCATGAGATCAAAAGAAATTACCAGTTCCCAACTCGACTTCATTACGAAAACAGTAAATCGAGTCACAATTGTTTCACGCCAAAGTGTCTTTATCAGATTCTCGAATTAAAATTTTTAGCATTTTTAGTTTTACACAATTTAAAATTATTAAATTGTTAATAACAACTGCTTTATAGGTGCGACATAATTATGAATAACTTTATCATATATGGAGTGTAAAAACACTTTTTCACACGTAGTGTGAAAGCACTACGTAATAAATATTAGATTCACCGAAATTTATCACAGATCTTTTTTGTAGAGCATCAAATTTTCTACAAAATTTTGAAAACGAAATTCTTTTATCATGCATAGTTTTGAAGTAATAAAAAATTCCCCCAACAAAATGCCAAATGCATGGATTTTCCCCTATAAAATTCAATTGCTTTTGGCCTTGGGTTAGGCTTATTACTACTATTCGTTAGGGCCTTAGGAATTAGGGCCATTCCAACTAGAAACATTCTTTATTTTTTGTTTTTGAAATTTGTATCAGCCATTTCTTCATATTTTCGAAAATAAATAGTGTTTCCAGTTGGAATAGCCGATATAAATTTCAAGACCAGTATTTTTAATCTTCAGAATGAGATCGGATATTTTGAACTTTCTTTTGATAAAATTATTCGGCAACTAGAGGAAAAACGAAAGAAGAAAAAAAAACAAATTGAGTCGGAATGACTAATATGGCTAGAGGAAAAACGAAAGAAGAAAAAAAAAACAAATTGAGACGAAATGACTAATATGGCTTTCAAGATCAGTGTTTTGAATTTTAAGATTGATATTTCGAATCTAAAAAAATTTCTGACAAAATTATCCGTCAATAAGAAAAAACCGAAAAACATGTTTATATATCTGGGTGGAACGACCCATAACCATTTCAAAGTCAAACCGTATCATTATTTTTTTCATGCACTAAGGTGCCACGGACTCATTGAGATACTTCTTGGATTTTTAAGATGATTTCAAGAGACTCGAATAGGGATATTACTAGGGAGTCGTTAAATCCTGTGTATTTTAAAGAGGAAAAATGACCCCTGCTGGTAATAGCCGGTTTTAAAGATGGCGGGCTGAGAATTTAGGGAACTTTTTTTCAAATTATTTGGAGCCAATCTGGGGGGGGGGGGAGCGGGTCCAAATTCGGCCGAACCCTATATAAGGACCACTCTAATATATATACACTACCGTCGAATATTATCAGGACACTAACGAGGCGTGCGCGCAGAAATAACTTCTGTCTTTGGAGGTCGATAACTTCGCGACAAATGAAGCTAGAGACTTTTTTAAAGCACCGTTCGAAAGGTCATGAATATTTGAATTCATTGATATTTTTTAAATAATATTTCAATCACTAAGCACTGAGATAGCGTGTGAAAAAGATTTTTTAAAAAATTGGATTTTTCTGAAATTTTCTAGCTCGACTTCAACTCATAGCCAGTCAGGAAAATTTTTTTAGAAGTTTCAAACTTCCCACGCATGATCTCTAAAACCTTTTCTGTAATTCGAGCTCAAAAAGTATACAAAATCTTCAGGGGTTCTTGAGTTATCATGGAAATTGTGCAGGCGTGCGTAAGTCGAGCGCGGGCCATCGATTGCACAAGTCCGACGGTCTCGCTCGCTTGTTTTCTCGCAGGGGCAGGACCGAAACGGATCTTGAGTGCAACGGGCGCTTGTACGGGGTACCTTTTCAGAAGCATATTTTTATTCTAATATACATGCATACATTTTTTCTAATTTAGTATGACCTGCATTGATATAGAAGAAATTATTATTTCAATGCTTCAAAGAAATTGAACTGTTATAAATAATGGTAAAAACAGAAATTCATCAGACAAGGTTAATTTGGGAGAAAACTACTTTATAAGATTTTTTAACGTGGTATAAATATAAATCATTAAATTTACTTACATATAAGAACGATGTGAAACGCTTCTAAAAACGTTGAAGATAAAGGTTTATTGTCAAAAATTTTTTAAGGGGTTATATCTAGTTGTTTGCGGGAAAACTAAAGGATTTTCATGATTCTTTGGCCATGTTAATATAATTTTATTATAATCCACTATCTAGTATCAATTACAACATATATTGAGGTACTAATATGAATCTTTTCATGAGAAAATTTTAAATTTCGGAAGCCGCTGTTCTATGTCTGGATCGGCTCATCTGAAATCAAAAACCAGAAAGATTTTGTTAGTGTAATATTGAACACAATTCGTGGATGAAGGGTCAGCAAAATTGTTGATCTTTAAAATAATGACATCGATTTTTCCCAATTTTTGAAATCTCAGAAATCGAACTTATCGGAAGAATTGACGTTATTTAAAAAATAAAATTTGCTAAGCCCTTCGTTCACAAACTGCGTTTAATATTATACCAACTAAATCTTTTTGGTTTTTTCATTTCAAATGAGCCGTTGTTCCAGAGATATCATGCTCACCGCAAGTGATCTTTGAGAAAGGTGTTTTGGGACAACGCGGCCATAGTTCCCTAAAATTGAAAATTTTTTCATGACACAATTCATCCAAGTACCTCAATATATGTTGTCATTGGTACTGTTTAGTGTTTCCTAATAAAATTATGTTAACATAGCTGAAAGAAATCATAATAATCCATTAATTTTCATTATCTCCAAACTCTGAATTTATGTTCCGAATCGATATCCTTTTGTAAAATGAATTATCGGAAGGAGAATTTAGTGATCGGATTCTTTTCTGAACCCGCTCTACTTTTTTGACATCGCTGGTTCTACCAATCCTCAATTTCGTTCAACTAACACGAAATGCTTGTTACCGAATTTGAAAAAAATCCATGCAGCTCTTTTGTTTTAAAGAATTTTTAAAGGTGTAAAAAATCGCTGTGCGCATTCTAGCTTGTGCAATTTTTGAGATATCTGACTAACATTTGGCTCAAAGTTACACTATTATCGAAAGATGTTTCGTATTAAATTTGGGCAAAATCGATCGAGCCGTTCAGATTTTATGCCGTTTTGATTGTTAAAAAATAAACGTGCGCGCTCTAGCTTCCGCAATTTTCGAGCTATCGGACTCAAATTTGGTACAAAGTCGCACTATTATCAAAAGATGTTTCTTATTGAATTTGGTCAAAATCCATCCAGGCGTTTAAATTTGATGCGACTTTCAATTTTTTAGACTTGACATGGAATTAACCATATATTTATTCTGGACTCGATCGATTTACGAACGGATTTTTTATAACTGTTATTATTTATAACAGTTTAATTTTTCTTTGTAATATTGGAATAATTATCCTGGGTGTAAAAAAATGCTTTCACAAGGGTACTCCATACAAGCCCCCGTTGCACTGATGATCCGTTTCGGTCCTGCCCCTGCGAGAAAACAAGCGAGCGAGACCGTCGGACGTGTGCAATCGATGGCCCGCGCTCGACTTATGCACGCCTGCACAATTTTCATGATAACTCACGAACCCCTGAAGATTTTGCATACTTTTTAAGCTCGAATTACAGGTAAGGTTTTAGAGATCATGCGTGGGAAGTTTGAAACTTCTAAAAAAAATTTCCTGACTTTGGCTATGAGTTGAAGTCGAGATAAAAAATTTCAGAAAAATCCAAATTTTTTTTCAATCTTTTTCACACGCTATCTCAGTGCTTAGTGATTGAAATATTATTTAAAAAATATCAATGAATTCAAATATTCATGACCTTTCTAACGGTGCTTTAAAAAAGTTTCTAGCTTCATTTGTCGCGAAGTTATCGGCCTTGAAAGACAGAAGTTATTTCTGCGCGCACGCTTTGCTAGTGTCCTGATAAGATCCGACGGTAGTGTATATAGCCTTATCGATCTTTCTACTAGGGATAGCGTGTTCAATCAAAGTACCAAAATAGTCGGTGCTCAGGGCCACGTCACATGGCATTTTTGTTGGCCAAACAAAGCTCGAAAATAGAAATTTAAAGAGTATCAATTAGCGCACTTGTGCGATTAACAAGCAGATGAATATTACACGTTAACCCTAGATGGTTCTATCTCGTTGTCGGTGTCCTGAAAAAAAATTTAACGACTCGGTGGACTGTAAGAATGCATAATACGCTTTTTCAATTGACCCCCTCAGCGATTATTGGAAAGTAAACTTTAATGTTGAATTATTTTTATTCCAATTTTTTATGTTACAGGCACGACGATACGACAGCAAACGAAAAGTTGGAGGGCCGAACACAAGGCCGCAAGGACTCTAGGCATTATAATGGGCGCGTTTCTTCTCTGCTGGCTTCCTTTTTTCACCTGGTAAGTTCCATACATAGATTGGAGTTTGGTATCTGACATCTGGTACAGGTACAAAACGTTAAGCCGTCTGAAGTGACGAGAATATCCACAACTGTGATGTACGTCTTTGGCATTTAGAAATGTTTTCCGTAATTTCGTCCACACTCGCGTTCTCTGCTGGTTCGTTAAAAATCGCGGTGTCTCTGAAATCAGAGATATATCATACTACCAGCTACAAAACAGACGAATGATACATACGTGGCAGGAATCCCCCGAGTTTCGCAAGAGGACTCGACTATCCCGCACTTGAGGCAAAGAGAGCGGAGCTTCGTAAGTTAGGAACCGAGTTGAAAAATCCGCTCGACAGACATGTATGCTTTTTTTCGTCGACAACGGTGAAAGCCCGTAAGCGAAATTTTTTTTGTATATTTCTCAGTAGCTTACAAGACGAGAAAATAAATTTTCTTCGACGAACGTTAGAAAAATGTTCGTCTCCCTTTGCGCTCCTACGTTAAAGAGAAAATTGTCGTACGTACGTGTTTCTACGAATTGCTAGTCACCTTCCTCCCGTATTTGACGTTGCCTTTTCACATGGCCCATGATTGGGACTCGTAGATCTCTCGTATTGCGATGAAATTCTAAATAAGATACGAGAAGGCTAACGTCTACCTTCGCCCTTTCGTTTCGTCGCTTTCCGTCGCTGTCTTTTATGTCTACACCCCTCTCAACACTCTTGTCCCTTCTTTTTAATTATTTTGTTTTTTTTTTCTTCAAACCCCTTTGTTCATCTTGCTCCGGTCGCCTCTTTCTCGCATGACCAACTGACTGAACCAGTAAAATATGCATTCTTAATGTTTTATGTATGAACAAACGGTGCATGCGGACCCGCGGCGTTTACCGACGGCTCAACTTTGCTTGAACGCAAGTGCCCCCCTCGAAGAATCCCGGACGAAAGGTTGTGTGTATGAGTCATATTGCGACACAATCATAATTAATGACTATGTGTATTTGAAAATAATTCATTTTCCTATTTATTAAGTTGTGGTTAGACAATAACTACTTCATAAAAATATTTTACTAAAAAATTCAATGAAATTCCATCAGCTGTGTGATATATACCCTAATGTGGCAACAATTGATCGTTCGGCCCTGGCACAGTCATGCTATTCGATCTGTTTCGAACGATGATCAGTTACCGTTTACTGCTATGGAGCGATACATGGACCGTTGTACAGAGTATCCCATAACGCTTGAATCAAAGGTATATTTGATAAAACTGTTCTTCGAAAAGGAGTCGAAACTGACATTCAAAAGGTGCAGCTGACAGTTCTTCCATCATTGTTTTCCCAATCTCAACGAGCCATTCTTCATTCGTAGAAGCCAACGGATGATGTAGTTCCCAATGACATACTGGAATCGGAATATAGCCGGAATTGTCCCAAGTACACCGAATCTCTCGTCTCCCACGAATAAACCCGTTCGTCTCCATTGGGATGAAACAATTAGCGGCTGTAGGTCGGCGTTAAGGTGACCGGGTTTCCTTCCCCGTTAACCTCCATGAAGATCGCTATTGTACCAGATTCGATCCCGAACGTGTTTCGTCACCGTCGTGTTATCCAGCCCGTTGGGCACCACATGTACGTAGCTTAAACCGCGTGTGTCCTACGTGTCGCCTCACCCGTGTCCTTTTGCTCGCTCGTCCCATGGGTTATAACTTATCGGATTAATATGCAGACACACGGCCCACGGGTCCTAACTTCCCGCGCCCGGTGGATCTCCTTACCGCCATGGTATTGCTCGAAACGGGTTGCTCCTGCCGCCGAGCGCCATCATGGCAACGGAGTTACGTTATACTCTCGTCTACAGTTACACTATTGTAGTTTTCACTTCAACAATAATAACAGCCTGCTCCAGGAACAAACATACGCAAATGTACACGTGTGACCGAGCAACATCAACCTTCTTGTCGTCGATTCGATTCTGTGGACCGTCATTGTGGCCTGGTTCTGTGCTCTATGGAGCCAGAGGTAGCTCAATTGATAACTAACGTTGAAAAGAAACTGTAACACGTTGTTCAACTCCTGTTGACTCAAGCTAGTTCTGTCGGTAGGGAACCTCAAAGAGTACATTTTTGCAATCAACCTTCTAGAGAATATCGTTAGAAAAATCGAGAATCATAACCGCCGAAGTCCACGACTCGCCGAATATATTTTTGTTCGATAGACATAACTCAACCGAGTCCAGTAATCTGGTGTAATATATTACATTGCATTGCATATCAGACAACTCTGGGTTTCACTGTCTGGGATCTTTATGATATTTACATAGCTTAAAGTGCTTGTTGAAAACCAAATTCCCGATTTTCTCCAGATTTTTTCTCTATTATTTTCACAGGTCGATTAAGATATTTTCTTTTCATTGTTTTCATTTTCGTTTTCTTTTTTTTTTCAAGTATTTTCTTCACATCCTTAGGTTGTTGAAACAATTCTGGAAAATCGGTTCTTGACGCCACTGTCTCAGCTTCTCGAAAAAAAAATTAATTATTCATGTCGACCGTCGAAAATTCATTGAAATCGAATTGAAACTTAACAGCTGGTTTCCGGCCGTTGCCTGAATTTCGGGAACTTCTTCAATAGTTTTGTCGAAAAGGTGAAAAAATTTCACGTTTTACGTCAGTATTAGATTTTTAATATATTTTTTTTAACATCGTAAGCATGCGGAAACATATTTGAAGAAAAAAAAGGAATGAAATGAAAAATACATTATTTTCCAGCTGCCAAAATAAGTAATAGAAAGAAATATAAAAAAAACGTTGGGAGCCTGTTCTTCAACATGCAGCTCAGGCTGTGTAAATATCATAATTATATATCATCAAGATCTCAACTTATGAAACCCAAAGTTGTCCGTTATTTGATGGAATAGCTCAAACATAGTAGTGTTAAGAATAATAATAAAATATTTTCATTTGATTTTTATTTTTTATTAGACCAAATCATTGCTAACAAGTAAAAATTTCTTCACCAACAATGATCTGTCTCCAATTCGATGAAAAGGAAAAAACTATAAAATCGAATAAAGTTGATCTTCCACCCACCCTATAATGCTCACCTTTTGTCAGAATTTTTTCCTTCTTAAATAGCTATTGGAGGGTGGCCCCTTTTAATATATATATAGGTTGTTTAGAAAAATCGATTTTAAAGGGTACCACACCTCCAATAGTTATTTTAGAAAAAAAAATTCTAGCACAAGCTGAGCATTTCCGTGAACCACGTTCCACTCCCAAATTCAATACAAAATTACCTGTTTATGATACAGAATTTGTAGAAAAAAATCAAAATTGAAAAAAGGGCCTTTCCATTTCCTTACGCTCATTTTCCCTATTTATTTATTTGTTTGGTGTAAGACTCAACCTTAAGGAGTGGTGCGAAAATTCTGAAAAAAAATTAGGGTTTATTTGGAGTCGGAACAAAGTTTAAAGAAAAATGTATGCAACAATCGTCGGACCCGAGGGAAATGATCCCACGGTTTGGTTTAGAATACCGCATATACATACAGTCCGAACTCCGAATAAGCAACCAAAAGCCCCCAAGGGGAAGAGTTTTTCTTATATATCGCATACCCCCACCAGGCATTCCACCATCAGTTGAGTGCGTTGCGAGTCAAAATGATACGCGACAAGACCAAAACCCCTTTTATTTCGTCCCGGAAACTTTTGCCGTTTTGTATGAGAATCTTTGAACGCCCTTATCTTTGTTTTTAAAAAATAATTAATTAATAATAATAATTAATAATAATTAATTGTTGTTATGTTTATTTTTAATAAATACAAAAAATGTCTAATAAACTTGTAGATTTTGTGTTACATTCACACACGCACACACACATACTCACGCACGCATGCACACATCAATTTACACTACAACGTTCACTCTATTTCGACCGGATAATCAGTCCCAGGCTGGTTCCTTAACTAGAGATTCGGCGCACAAAATTCTTGAGCCCGGAGTTCGAGTTGGAGTCGGGGAAGCGCTCGAGTGAGAAACTGGGCTTATTGCCGGGTTGCTTATTCGAATTTCAGACTGTATATTAAGGCGTGCCGTTTTTTTTTTTTTTTTTTTTTTTTTTTTTTTTTTTTAACTAATTATTTTATTTTATTTTATTTGAAAAATTAAATAGAGAAATAAAGTTTTAAAAAATAATAGGCACGCCTTAATATTAAGATAGAGAGCGGTAATTTGAAGGAGTTTTTTTTGTCGACTTTAGATTTTTCGATTGGGCGAGAAATTTTTTTTTAAATACGAAAGAAAAATTGAATAATTGGATGAAATAAAAAAAATAGTTTCTCCATAATATTAAGATAGAAAGCTTGAATTTGGAGTATATGCTTTTTATAGGCCATCGTCAGTTCTTTTAACTGACTCAAACATTTTTTCATGAATCGCCAATCGGTGCCAACAACTGAAATCCGGAAATAATTAAAATCGTTTTAAAAAAATCCGAAAAAATTTTACCGGCACCCGTTAATATCAACATAGGGAACCCAAGTTTGAGGGATGATTTTTTTTTATGTCAACTTCAGTTTTTCAACTGACGAAATTTTTTTTTCTTAACGGTCACACTAATATATTGTGGAAGATTATACGGAATAAAATCTGGTTTGCAACGGTTGCAGCGGCTGCATCAGGTTGCGCGTGAAGATATTGAGAAATTTAGAAAATTAGTATGTTGAAGTGTTTCGTATTGGCGACGAAAGCAATATTAAATTGACAAACTCACCTTATAGAGTTAAATACGGTTAAGCTATAATGCATGAGATAATTAATAGACGATGTTGATATTCCGACGCCTGGTTAATTTTTCAGGTATCTGTCGACGTCTCTCTGCGGCGATGCTTGCCCGTGTCCGGAAGCCGTGGTAACCGTCCTTTTCTGGATAGGGTACTTCAACAGTGCACTCAATCCTTTGATATACGCCTACTTCAATCGTGACTTTCGCGACGCTTTCAAAGATACCCTGAAGAGCGCTCTGCCATGTTGCTCGGCCTGTTGGAAAACGACGCAGAGTTCGCAGTTCGTGTAGCCAAAAGGTCGCACGAAAACGACAACGGGAACGGAAACGGGAACGGGAACGGCGGAAGCATCGCCGACCCCGATCGCACTCGTTCCATTGTCACTGTCATCAACCAGTCAGCAAGCTGCAAGTTCCAGCGAATCTTATCGATTGCCGAAGCCCGTGCGGTTCACGTTACCAGATGATAATACGGAGAATACTTGACGCTCACTATCCCGCAAGCAGATAAGCTGGCAAACAAACGAAACCGATACAATTACCGCGATATCAAACATCTCGGAGCGAATCGCAGAGACGAGTTTTTGAATGGGAAATTCCAATGGAAATTCCGGCGACAACAGCTGTCTCGGGAAGAAACCCTTTGAAAAATCAATATAAACGGGAATAGAAGCCGATCTCCGGAGGCACAGAACTCCCCGGTTAAAAATAAAATGACCGTTTTATTAAGATCAATTACTTCCACAAATTAATTGAGAATCCGTGGTCAAGGTACGACGAGGTACGTCTTACAAAATATTACCGACTGGGGGTATCGTTGATGGGTAATGAACTCGTGCGAGACACCAAGATGATAATGATGATTTTTATTATTCAAATGATCGAGGTGATGGCGATGAGTACATAATTGCGGAATTACGAGACTGTAAAGAAAACTATAATTTCTTCGAAACCGCACCTGCTTTAACAGATTACGTTTCGTCCAAGTTATTCTAGTTATAATGCTCATAAAAATTCAACGGAAAAGTTTTTAAATAATAACTTAAATATTTTGCAAATAGTAGGCGATGCGACAGATTGTGAAAAGTTCTATACTTTTTTATTTTAAACAACTTGTCATACAATCATCTAATTCGAAATCTCCTTGACGTGTCTGAACCCAAGTAAAGGTTATAGCAGGATGATTATACTAGGAATGTCGAGGGAAAATTTGTCTCCTGAAGTTTTTGCTCCCTTTTTTCATTTTTAGGCTCACCTGGTGAACAATTTGATGAAAACATTTTCTGTTGCACCGACCATCATTTCAATCACCATCGAACGTTTTTAACCGAAAATGCTGAAAGCCAGGCAGAAATGGCCAAAAATAGAGCAATTTCGTTACGATTGTGTAATAACTAATTAATGCAATGGCAATCGTATAGCCACGAATAAATACCTTTGAAAGAGTTCCAACGCCGGAAAACTGCATTTTCTCATGACTCTTGTAAAATTGCAAACAAATTGATGAACCATTATTTTTCAACAAACTCTGTGTACCTAATAGAATTAGAGAAAATTGAATGAAAAAAATTGTCTGAACATGAAAAGCACAATTGAGGCGAAGAGGATCTTAGAGTATTGCTTGGTCGTGTCGGGGCAGAAGAAACGTAATTGAACCGTTTAGAATAAATAAATAAATAAATAAATAAATAAATAAATAAATGAATAAATAAATAAAAGAAGAACAACAGCAACAACATAAAGGACAAGGGGTTACAACGAATAGTGTTCGTTCGGGAACGTTGTACTATAAATAGATGAATAGTCGCCTGAGTGAGTTGCTGATTATAATAAACAAATGAGCGAAATTCGTGTTGTTCGACGTTGCGCGCTCGGTGTACACCGAGCTCATGTGTAAATACAATTTTGAATTTAATTTTGGAGCAACGATGAAATTTCATCACACAAGCACTTCCAATACTGTATATTTATTATGTTGCGAGACTAGTAAAAAAATAAGTCGTTTGAAGAAACATCGATGCCACACTGCACTGTTCATCAAACACCAATCGTATCTTACTTTTTTCGTTTTGTATTTCGGTTACGCGTCTCGGATAAGGCAATAAATCAAAACTACGCCGGACGTTCAACATTTTATTTATTTCTCTTTAAGAAAACGCTGAGAATGGAACATGCTGGTTCAATGGAAGAATAAAAATTCAACGAGGTTAGTCCTGTGGTGCGAGACGAAAGACTTAAAAAAAATCTGAATTCGTCATTCGAACAATAATTTTTATTTATTATTTTGTAATGAGCGCATTACCGAATTTTAGAACAAATAAACTGACTGAATTTTTAGATGGGATGATTGGTCACAATTGGAGAATGTATAAGCATTAATGTTTGAGAATGTTGGGTGTCCCTCAAACTCAATCATCGATGGAGCTCCTATAATGTATGGGTGAGAGAAATTACGATTGTGAGCTATTGTCATAGACTCGTGCTTTCTCTTATCTACATTTGCGTTAACGAATTGTAAAAAATGTAACATAGCAATAATAATCCAGAGGATTGTAAATAATTATTAGGAATTTAAACGGACTGGAAAGAAGTTTAAGAAGGAAAAAAACCAAGTAACAATACAACAACACGGCCTCGTTGTTTTTTTTTCTAATTATACATTTAACAAAAAAAGAAAGAATTATATATATGTATATCAATGTATTATTATGTAAGTATAAACAGATACGTGTAAATCGTAGTCAAGGAGTCTGCTGTCCCGGTTACTAAAACCTCTACATTTATGCGAAACCTTACCTGTTTTTCGGACTCTTCTACTTTTTTCTCCTTTCATCACGACGATGAGACCTTCTATCTCCGCTCAGTGTCTCGTCCGATGCTAACCCATCAATCTATATGCATACACCAATATGTGTATATTAGGGTGGTCCTTAATCGGGGTCAAAATTAATTTTACCCTTTCCGCCCCCTAAATCGCTTCGAAATACGTAAAAAGTAATGCTGTAATTTTTTTCAGATTTTTAAAAAAATGCTTGACCCTTGACCACGGTGGTTAAAGTTTTCCATTTAAAATACATGGAGTTTTCCTGCGTTTGCAGTCACTATTTTACTGTGGGCCTAAATATGTTTGTAAAATCTTGAAATTTGGAGAAATTTATTTACAAGCATGTTGCTACATGGACAAAATTACCCAAACCCCTACCCTCAAAATCTTGTAAAACATCACCATAATAATAATTTTTTTTTTTTCAAACTTTTTTTTTATTTTGCTTCCTCGTTTTTTGATAAATGTATTTGAAATAAGATAATTTTCTAAACGAGTTACAAATTTTTAAGTATTGTCTCTTTTTTTTGCGTCCGGATGATTTTCTCGATATTCACTTACAATTTGTAAAATGAACTGTTTTTGTTGTTGCCATAATTTCGATCCCTTTTTGATCAAACCCATTACCTGTCTCAACATATAATAATTTCTAAGATTGCCCCTAATCAAATTTAAAAGAGTCTTGTTCATTCTAGTTCTGCGCAGGTTTATAAGCGCATGATTGTGGAGAATAATGGTTTGTCCGAAAATGTTTACAATTGCGCGTGATTTTTTATCTCCCGTATTTCAAAAAACACCTCAACCAAACTTCGCAGATGTCTAGTACTGGTACCGAGGTATTTCAGAAAAAAAATTGAGCCAAATCGCTATATACCAAATTTGGAATTTTCAAATTTGAAACTTTCAAGATTTTCAAAAATTGTCGAAATGATTGCAAATTTGATTTTTTATTTCAGAATAAGATTCTGTATTTAATTGAGAAAAGAATAATTCCTTATTCGTTAATTTATCTCAATTAGGGGCTGAGTTATGTGCTTTCAAAGTTTCTATTGCACGAAAATCTGCAGTTTTTTCAAAATGCCGTATCTTCACCAAAAATTGAAATATCAAAAAATGCTTGAAATGAGGTTCGTTTTTCGTGAATACCAACAGCTCAAGTTTGAACAAAATCGGCGAGTTCGAGGGTCAACTGCTGGTTGAAATGGGGTGGAATGACCCGTGATGTTATACAAGATTTTGAGGGTAGGGGTTTGGGAAATTTTGTCCATGTAGCAACATGCTTGTAAATAAATTTCTCCAAATTTCAAGATTTTACAAACATATTTAGGCCCACAGTAAAATAGTGACTGCAAACGCCGGAAAACTCCATGTATTTTAAATGGAAAACTTTAACCCCCGTGGTCAAGGGTCAAGCATTTTTTTAAAAGTCTGAAAAAATTACAGCATTACTTTTTACGTATTTCGAACCGATTTAGGGGGCGGAAAGAGTGAGAAATATATATTAGAGTGTTTCAAAAAAAAAATTTTTTTGATTTTCCAACGGGCCACACCGGAAATAGTCAGCTAAGATAAAAAAAAAAAATTCTGGCAAAAGATAAGCATTCTAGGTTGAGTGGTAGATCCCCCTCAATTGACTTTTGATATTTTTTTTTCTTTTTTTTGAATTAAAGACAGATTAGTGTTAGCAAAATTTTTTTTTGTGCCTACACCTGCCAGGGGATCAGCTTAGTCTCAAATAAAACGTTCTTAGAATTTTTACTCTTTAATTAAATTTAATAGGGGAGATATATAAAAATAACAAAACACTCAGATTTCAATATTCATTATCAAATGGAAACTGATGATTTTGTGAAGTACAGGAATTGCTCCAATTCCTGTATCAATGTTTCAGAGTGTATCAGTAATACAAAAATTGCTTCAGAGTGTACTTCATAAGATCATCAGTTTCCATTTGATAATGAATATTGAAATCTGAGTTTTTTCGTTATTTTTATATATCTCCCCTATTAAATTTAATTAAAGAGTTAAAATTCTAAGAACATTTTATTTGAGACTAAGCTGATCCCTTGGCAGGTGTAGGCACAAAAAAAAATTTTTGTTAACAATAATCTGTCTTTAATTAAAAAAAAAGGAAAAAAAAAATTAAAAGTCAATTGAGGGGGATCCACCACTCAACCTAGAATGCTCATCTTTTGCCAGAATTTTTTTTTCTATCTAAGCTGACTATTGCCGGTGTGGCCCGTTGGAAAATCAAAATTTTTTTTTTTTTTTGAAACACTCTAATATATATATATATATATCAAGGTGTTTGGGAAAAAACAGAATTTTTTTTTTTTTTTCAAACGTAAAAAAAAATAGCCGACTACCGCGAAAATCAGATTTTTTTTGCCAAACACCCTAGCTTCTATTATAGATACATACATGTGTAAAATTCCAAAAATTTTAACTCAAGCTCGATGGAAAATATTTCGTTTCTTATTGTCCAATCGATTCTACAATGCAAGATAATAATCATTATTCGAAATAAGATTTATTGGTAGTCTCCTCGTTAATCGAATTGTGATCGACAGACATGATTACGGAACCTTGAATCGACAAACGAGCTATAGAAAGGACCGGATGCAACGGAAAATTAATAATGTCATTAGCCGGGCTCGCTTGGTCGGCTACCCCTTCAAATTATGACCATTATGACCGAGCGCCTCAGGCGGCAAGCTTCACAACGCGTGATGCACATGAAGAACCAAATCGAGGGACGAAAGCTCTTTTCCCAATGACCGACGGAGTCATTAACGGCAAGTAAGAACCCCCCATTAAAAAATATTTTTTTTTAATGAATAAATTATCCATCGCTTACCCTGTACTAAGAGAACTCTCGTAATAAATATTTTTCAAGGAATAACGATTCACATTTCGAAACAAATTTGAAATGCGGCATTTAATTTAGCTAATTCCAACAGTAGTGACGTTAAAATCGATCAAGCAATTGAATATCATAAACGTAACTTTTCCGAAATCCTCAATAAATTTGCAAAAGTTTAATTTTGAATGCTCACGTTTCTAATCTATCATCGTATTCCGCAGGTCCATTAAACAGTAGAGCCGAGAATTTTCAACGGTGCCTGTACATTGTACGAGCGGGAAACGTGCCGCTCGTGTCGGCTCCCGTTTTTGCGGTTAAAGCATATATTTCAAATAAATAATTCATAATATAGCTAAACTAAACGACGTGTAAATCGATTGGCAAGGAGCGACAGCTGGGTACGAAGACAAGCGATATGTTTCCCCAAGAGCTCGAGAAGGACAGAATGCTATTCAGTTCGAGAATTACTCAGACCTGTAGTTGTCACTGCGATTTGAGGGAGATGACCATGAATAATTAACTGACGATGAGTTCGTCTGACCCCGACAAAGACGTAGCAGAATATAACATAACCGTGAACCATTACGTCAAACTATTCTCTAAATTATAAAACGATCTCGGAATTACATTGTCTAATAAAATTGAATCGTCAATAATTTCATTGTGCATCGCTCCGGGAGAGAGATCCACTGTCGAAATTACAGGACCGTCAGTTCTGCTGTTTCAAAAAGCCGATGGACGCGGAGAGAAAATTATTGATCGCGTGCAAGAATATTTATTCTCGAACCGGAACGCGGTTGCGCGGGAAAAAATCATCAATGAGCCCACGACAGACAGCCACCAAATGATGGCAAGATTAAAGGATACAATTAAGTAGCGGTCTCTTCCTAGTTGACCTCGTCCAACTTGGAAGTGCGTTTAGATGTTTACATTGAACCACGTATCTATTTGGCTGTGAAAATCATAGTACCCATCTTTCTCCTTTCGGATCTTCATTAGGCGCATATAAACACCTCATCACCCACTCATTGTCAGTGGCCATATTCGTTAACCCCTGGGCAAACCATTCCCATTGAAATGTCATTCCTAACTCAGAACTATGTTTAAGACAAGAGACTGAACATTACTGTCGTTACATTTCGTACCACATTTTTTCGCAGCCACTCGTAAAATAATAAAACTATAATATGAACACTATCGCATCTGGCCCTATTAATATTAATTGAGATCATACGGACACCCATAACCGGTACAAACAAGATTAAAGAACAACGGCTCGATGAACCCGGTTTGAGTTATTGAGAGAAATGTCAGGAGAACATGACCGGAACAAGAAGCGAAAGATAAGACGGCCTGAGCGAGCAGCAAGGATGACGTACGATACTCGGTGAAGAAATGAGTTGGGAAAACTGGGAAATACTCGTATTTTATACAGCTAGATAAGGTACGTAATATTGCACCAGGGGAATGTAGTGCGTATAGTTGTTCGTTCCAGCGGAACGCGGTGGTGAGTTGGTGGAAGCGAAGCGAAATTTCAACAAGTACAGGAGAACTCTGTAAGCTTTCGAAAAAGTTCGCTCATGTTGAACTTTTAATATACTTTTCTCGTCAATTATTCAAAGCACAGCGAGGTGGGGCCAAGGGGTAGGTCTTCTCGTGAGCTCTAATAACCGGGTGCTCTCTCATTCGATAAGACGAACCCATGAGGACCCGCGCATACGAGTTCTGTAAAACCGTTTCGTACAAACGATCGTAGCGTCAATGTATGTAGGACGAAAAATAAAATGAAAAGTAGGTCAGGGCTTTGACGATGCGATTAAGATGAATTTTCTCCGTTAATATTATCAGCGCTCGTAATATATATATGGTGTGTTCCACGGCTAATCGCACGATTTAAACCCGACCGGTCTTCGATTCGGATGAACAAAATTTCCCTTAATCTACGTCATAAAATCAGTATATCATAATTTTTTTAGATTTTTTCCATAATTTTTTTCCAGTTATGAATTTTTGAAAATTCGATCAAAAAAAGTTTCAAATGAAAATATCTCCTAGACGAAACATTCAAATTAAATTGCACGCACGTCAAAATTTGCGTTTTCAACTGCTCTTTCAGAAACTAATATTTCGAAATAAATTTAATTTTTGAAAAAAAATGTCCACGTTTTGAAAATTAAAATTGGCTTTTCGAAAAAATCCCATTTTTGATTTCTTTCAAAATTTTTTCCCAAATTCCGTATCCAATTGCGAAAATGTTGAGCCCTTATCAATCAATTGCTCATTCTCACTAAGGAATCAAAGATTCCGCAATTGGATACGGAATTTGGGAAAAAATTTTGAAAAAAATAAAAAATAAGGTTTTTTCAAAAAGTTAATTTTAATTTTTAACACGTGGAAAATTTTTTTTCTTTAATTAAATTTTTTTTACAATATTCGTTTCTAAAAGAGCAGTTCAAAACGCAAATTTTGACGCGCGTGCAATTGAAATTAAATGTGTTGTCTATGAGATATTTGCATTTAAAAATTTTTTTGATAAAATTTTCAAAAATTCATAACTGGAAAAAAAATTACAGAAAAAATCTGAAAAAATTATCATAGGCCGTTTTTATGACGCACTTCAAGGGAAAATTTTTTCATCCGAATCGAAGACTGGTCGAGTTTCCACCGTGCGATTAGCCGTGGAACACACCATATATATTAAGTACCGGATGAATTGTACGTTGGATCGGAATAATAGATGATTAAAAGAGAAACCGGTTTAAATGGTTGAATACCGATTATACCAGTAGTCCGGCTAAGAACATCGTTACTTACTGACCGTCATTATTATTTACTCCTCATCAATAGGGTTCCTAGAGCTACTAATTGTAAAATGGAATGATATTTGGTAAAATTAAATAAAAAATTGGACCTATAAAGTATGGAAAGAGAAAGCGTTATGCGAGAATCCATGGTACTCCGAGATTCAAGGCTATTCTCAGGATACGGTTGTACCAACCAGGAACAAATTCTGCGGGGTTATCCCTCTCGCCTATCGATTTCCGCCACGAATTGGAACAGACTCGCAAGCTTGGCGCTGCCTGTGGCTCAACCTATCTAATATATATATACATATATATATATATATATATATATATATATATATATATATATATATATATAGAATAAAGGCAGCCTGGTTCCAAACCCTCCATCTATTCCACCGTGCGCTGAGATAGGCTTGGGTGATATTAAAAACGCACGAAATAAGAAGTTATCCAGGTCGATGCAGATAAAAATCCTCTTACATCGTCATGGTAATCATCAATATATCTCGATTATTTTACATACATATTGGCTTTTCATATATACACTTGTATCGTATACATCTATTATTCATCTACTTATACTTGAACTCAAAAGAATGTAATGAGCAATTTTAACTGGATAAAAAGTACCGAAACGAAAATGGTAAGAAAAAGTAACTGCCAAGTTCATAAGCTTAGTACTAAGCCACCGACGTATCAATTGTAAGCACATGTAATAATGAATTGGTGCACTCCATTGATAGACCGGATATAATCGTCGCACTGAAAAATAAAAATTGTTTGATTGATCGAGTACTCGAGATAAAAGCCAATCGAGTTGCCACAATACCTTTACGTGCTATACTCCACATACGAAGTATATTGTGGCAATGGTCTTGACCAACTATGGATTATACACCTTCGAGGGCATATTAGGCAACGGTCGAGGTCGATATGTATTCGTTGGAGCATGTCATTAAAAGTTACGCGATACGTTATTCGTCGCGGGGGTATTAACGATCTTTCGCTTCCTTCTTCTTGGCCTTCCACCCCGCGGAGGAGCTTCGTAGTATCTATTCGCGGTGTGCCGAATGTCGGGGCACAAAGAAAAAAGGGCTTAACGCGATTACCGAACCATTATCAGTTATAGTTGCTGAGAGTCGAAGAACTAAACGGAAAAAGAGCTAAGAATCGAGAAAACGAGAAAATAACAAACAGAGATCGCGACGTAAATTGCGACTTTGAAGTTTTTTTATGAGCCCGGGAACAACCGAGAAATCTATCGCGATTTCGAAAACCTCGCCGATTCATCCACGCTTCTTATACGCTCGTCTGTCGTAAAAACTATCGAGTTGTCAGCGAATGCTCCCGATGGCAAGTACGAGTATCTCAAATAACGATAACGCGATATCTATTCCTGTGACAACGATGACGATAATGAAAACAAGCTCTTTTGCGCGTGAGGCAATTATCTATCTATCGAATTTCATATCCATTATGATGAGCAACCTCATCGTTATCTTACACTCCGGTTGTCGTAACTCGGTGCGAACCTCAGCTATATCAGCCGGCTACGCCGTTTCTTCTTGTTCATCAGAATAACATTTTATTGAGGGCATTTATGAGTTCTTTAATCATTTTTTTTGTAGCGGAGACCGACGAATTTCCATAGTGTCGGACCATAACGACTGTTTCCAGTGTCGTGACATAGCAACGCTGCACTCCTAACGTAGCCAGGTTATCCTATATCCAATCTGGCGCATACTTAAAAATGTATAACTGCTATGATAGTCAAGCCATGTACATTTTTATTAAACTTGTATTTCAACGCAACGTGTAGGATCAACAACCTCGGCCCGTCATTTCATGTGTTGACTATTTTGCATTGGTACAAATTCTTCTATGCAATTACACAATGTTCTCAGATCATCCAGGATCAAATCGTATCCGGCAAGGATACTTGTCGTAGTGTTGTTACTTTCCTTTTCGGCTACGGCTACGGCTACGGCTACGGCTACGGCTACGGCTACGGCTACGGCTACGGCTACGGCTACGGCTACGGCTACGGCTACGGCTACGGCTACGGCTACGGCTACGGCTACGGCTACGGCTACGGCTACGGCTACGGCTACGGCTACGGCTACGGCTACGGCTACGGCTACGGCTACGGCTACGGCTACGGCTACGGCTACGGCTACGGCTACGGCTACGGCTACGGCTACGGCTACGGCTACGGCTACGGCTACGGCTACGGCTACGGCTACGGCTACGGCTACGGCTACGGCTACGGCTACGGCTACGGCTACGGCTACGGCTACGGCTACGGCTACGGCTACGGCTACGGCTACGGCTACGGCTACGGCTACGGCTACGGCTACGGCTACGGCTACGGCTACGGCTACGGCTACGGCTACGGCTACGGCTACGGCTACGGCTACGGCTACGGCTACGGCTACGGCTACGGCTACGGCTACGGCTACGGCTACGGCTACGGCTACGGCTACGGCTACGGCTACGGCTACGGCTACGGCTACGGCTACGGCTACGGCTACGGCTACGGCTACGGCTACGGCTACGGCTACGGCTACGGCTACGGCTACGGCTACGGCTACGGCTACGGCTACGGCTACGGCTACGGCTACGGCTACGGCTACGGCTACGGCTACGGCTACGGCTACGGCTACGGCTACGGCTACGGCTACGGCTACGGCTACGGCTACGGCTACGGCTACGGCTACGGCTACGGCTACGGCTACGGCTACGGCTACGGCTACGGCTACGGCTACGGCTACGGCTACGGCTACGGCTACGGCTACGGCTACGGCTACGGCTACGGCTACGGCTACGGCTACGGCTACGGCTACGGCTACGGCTACGGCTACGGCTACGGCTACGGCTACGGCTACGGCTACGGCTACGGCTACGGCTACGGCTACGGCTACGGCTACGGCTACGGCTACGGCTACGGCTACGGCTACGGCTACGGCTACGGCTACGGCTACGGCTACGACTACGACTACGACTACGACTACGACTACGACTACGACTACGACTACGACTACGACTACGACTACGACTACGACTACGACTACGACTACGACTACGACGACGACGATGGAAGATAAACGGAGGTTGTATAGCTGTACCACACCAGGTTTGGCGGTCCACCAGCGTTGACTTGAAATTATCGCTTACGTCAAAGCGTTATTCCGAGCCTTCCTCGGTGAATAGCTTGGAATAAGGTCGAGAGCGGGACAAGAAATAGACAATAACCTCGCGTTATTAACGATATCTGCAATTGTATTCGCGACATCTGCTCCTTCAACGCTGTGGGCGATGCTCGAGCAAGCTTCAATAGTTCGCCCCATAATTCAGGATTTAGCTAGATATACCAAAACGATATTAGCTCAGCACTGCCGTTTCAACGTTTCTTCCCTCCATCGTACCTCCATTTAACGTGGATCGCTTGCTCTTTGTAGCTGCTCACCGATTAGTAGACGACTTGTGGAAAAGGTTCAAACGACACGTCAAAGACGTTAAAAGCTGTAATTGATCGTATTGAGTATCACAAGCTCTAGATAACGCAGTTTTTTATTTTTTTTTAAACTCAGTAGTGCATTGATTATTAACTTACCGAGGGTAGATAGACGATCGGTGGTAAGGATAATTATTTCAAACGCATCTGTTAAATAACGCAATTTTTAAATGGTCTATGATAGCCAATTTCGCGAAGAGATCGAAATTACCTACTGGTTATGTGTAAGCTCGGTTTTGCCGCATTATTGACTGTATCATCGCTCGCTTGGTAACAAACGGTCGGTCATGGCGCGAGATACAGAAAGCAGCCTCAATACTGGTAAGTCACCCGCAGTTGGTCATTAAGCATATATAACGCCCTGGGTCGAACAATGATTTTTGCCCTACCGCACTTACTGCGGTTACCGTATTATGGTAAGCCGACAAAAGTGGAATTCCACAGGCTATGATCCACCATTGATAGACGGTAAGCAAATCTTTCTTTACAATTGCCGACAAAAGTTTCATATTATGTTGCTCTTCGAGAGACGAGGCTATTTACAAGGCATGAAATGTCCAATTTAAAACTTCACCCTACCCGGCGAAACACACTATTCGCATACACATTGTACTCGGTACGTATAATTATCGAGCGAAAAACCATTTTCCAACGTAGCCTCGCGCTGGTGAACATCGTTTTCACATAAACATCCGGTTTATCTGGAAACAAGAGAGCAATCTCTGCCATATCACAACCAACAGTACGTACAATGTTCGTGAACTTCACCATGTAGCACAAAGCACACTCGCGCTCACGCTAGAATAATTTAACGTCATTCAATTTCGAGGACGGTTTCACTTTTCACCACTCGACGAGACATTCCGGATACACAACTTGATACTGTGCCTTGAAACTGTGTCAACTTTTTTTATGTTACCTTACCAAAATACGTGAAAATAATTTGTGCGACCAAAAGAGGCCGTTTATGAACCGCAACCATTGATTCGGATATGAAATATCAAAGTTCAGGGGAGGGATAGGTTCGCGGACGTAATTTCGTTGAGATTTCGACAAGGCACATTTTTTTTTGCCATTTGTTCTTGCTATCTGTGCCAATATCTGTCAGTCAATGATTGTAATAGGTAAATATTTCGGTCAATAATATGAAACTGCGGGTAAGCTTGTGAGGAATGGCATGAATTTTCGAAATAGAAAAAAAGTGAATTGAGAGCCAGGAAGATCGGAAAATGTTGAGAAAGAGTTGTTTCGATCCTTAAAACCAGGACGGATCCCTCGGCCGCGGTAATTTTAAGCCGCTCCCGGTGAAACGAGATTTTCCAGTTTGACTGACTAAGCCCGTAGCTCTTTTCCGGATCGTGGGCGGCGTCTTCGTCGTTGACGCTAACCACGTTTTACCTTCCACCCCTCAGGCGAGCTTGCCCGTAGGCATGTGCGCAATTTCGATTCAATTTTCCGCTAAAGGCTATTGCTTCGTAAAATCGCCTCGTCGTCTGAACAATCACCGTCCGTTATCGTTATTGCTCCACGAGTATATGAGGAACCCGCAAAGTTGGCAGTCATCTTTAGAAATATTGATGTTCCATGGCCCATCATCTGTTACGTTAACAGATAATAATATTCCGCTCCTCAAGTCCAATACTAGTTTGTTCTGAAACACCAAAGCTCAAAATGACCGCGGGAGTGATGCTGTACAGGATGAAGTAACACGTACGGAGGACCTGTGCACTTTAACGACATACGATACGCAGCATTTGATATTGGTTAATGATTGATAACTAATGTGCGTTTTGCTGATGACCCAATTTCTCGTGCATGATCAACGCGGTTGATTATCCGAATTTCCGCCGGAACCATACGTCTTTGGGCCAGCGGACGCGCTAACTTTATTATCTTGTTATACCAATTCGCTTTAAGCCCCAACATTTTTCGTCGTAATCTCTCGAATGTGGAATTTGTTTTTTTTTTCGCGGCTCTTAGATAGTCTGAGCTTCATTCATCATTTTTCTACTCTATGTCAAGCCGCACATTTGACTTGAGTTCTTTCGCAAAATTTCTTCAGTAAAAGAAAGCAAGCTTTCTACTCGAAAGGATACATTTCAATAAACCGTTGACCAAAGTTGGATGATCAGTTATTGGGATAAATAAGGCGTGGCACCTGACAAACGTGTCGAAGGTGAATAATCGCGAAAATTTTCGTCGTCTTATGAGAAATTAATTTTTCTCGAATCAGGCTGAGCAGCGGTAAAGATAAGACTTGAGCCGGAATCGAGGAGCTAAAAAATAGAAATGGCTCAAGGCAAAGGCCGTATGACCCGTCTATATGGCTATGTGTCTACACTGTAGCGAAGAAACGTACGGACCCATGTACCAACCCGGACTAATCCTCTACATCCCACCGATACGATCGGAGTACCACAGGTCCCTCTTCGGTTTCCTGTTAGACGGACGATGCGTGACAAGCTCGCATATGGCAACTTTCTGCACAAAGCTTTACACGACCATGAAAAGTAACACCCTGCTGGCTATGATATCCTCGACAATGCCGTACCGTCGCTAACTCGCCAACCTGCCAGCCCGCATTTTTCACAAGACCACCTCGCACCAATTTCGAGCTTCAATTTTATTACAGTGGGATTCATGGAATTCCGGAGTATAGGTCACCCGACCGACCTGGCTATTATCGGCGATCAAAGATACGGTGCTGCTCGTGCAAACAATCTGACCGTGACATACACAAGATACCAGAGCAATTGATTTGGCTTTCGGAACGTTCGATATTTTTATTATTATTATTATTATTATTATTATTATTATTATTATTATTATTATTATTATTATTATTATTATTATTATTATTATTATTATTATTATTATTATTATTATTATTATTATTATTATTATTATTATTATTTCCGTTTGTGAGATTCTCAAGTACATTGATAAGTTATTCATTCACAACTATTTATTTTTTTCTGGAATAAGGTGTGATCGATGGTAAATGATATCTCTATGAAACTTGTATACCGAATACCAAATACCAGTGGTTTTTGGAACCATAAATTGAACATGTACTACGACGAAACATTGCAAGAGAAAATGTTCGTTCTTGTAGATTATACAGAACGAATAAAATTTAAACGAGGTTGCGGTAGTGGATACTGTCCCAGGAGAGTTGAAACCCCTCCTCCCATTTAGCGCTTCATCATCCTCTCCCTGCTCCCTCTTATCTCTGTTGTATCCCGCGGTTATATCCCGATACCTCGCGCGCCACAACTTTGATATATCATATAAGAGGCTGAGCTTTAGAATGAAAAATGAAAAGGAGATTGTTGCTGCATGTGCTGGTTTACTCGGTCGGGCGGGCAGATATGTGCCAGTTTAAAGCCCTGGAAAGAATCGTTACGGTACACTAAATGCGCCACCAGATATATTCGTCTTCCGGTACTCTTCCGATATTCAGGACATAATTGAGGAGTGATAAGGAGCTGTCTACGCTCGTACTAGAATAGTATTAAAATAGCACAATCTCGATTATGTAACGATTTTTTATAAAATACATGGTGCAGCATGCAGCAGTATGCGGTTTCGACATAATACAACGAATAACCCATGGAAAGTATCACAACTGATTCAGATAAATTCGTTTCTTTAAACTTTTCGGCACACAGCCAAGTGTCACGTATATATATATATATATATACGTATGTAGGAAACAGACAGCGAACATTCGCAAAAAGTGTCACGTCTACTTCCAAACGTTAACCGAACGGAACCACATATTTCTACAGAAGAATGTTCAATAATTAATGGCGTACGCCGGAATTCTGATTAACTACGGGTCCCTTTTTCCGCAAGGGTAAGTCTTACAAACTTTTTTATCTAAACTTATGCCGTAGGTACTTGAACATTTTTTAAATCGAGAATAAAATTTGTGGTAATTTGTGAATGCATGGTTGCAACGTGGCTGCAACGACATTTTTAATTACCAAACCGTGCGGGTATAATTATAATAGAACGTACGGAAAGTTATCCAGGTGTGAATACACGGTCACGGATAAAATTTTGAATACGAGCGAAGCATTGAAAATAATGAAAAAAAAACATGCTCACTTTATCGGAGTGTATTAGACTTTAGGACTCTTTGCGCATGCCATTCAATGTTAATGAGATGCTGGATATCCTATGATTATACCACGACTAAAAATCTATAAAAATTGAGATTTGGTAAAGTTTTGTCTCAAGTACTTCAACCTCCAAGCAAATGCTGCCCTCACGTTGATGCCACACTTAGCGAGAATCCACAAAAAATCTACTTTTTGTGTTTTATTCTATGGAAAATCGTAGCTATTTTTGTAAAAAAATCGACAGCAGTTCGACTGGCGTGTCTGATTTGAGTTGAGGTTGGCGTACCAAGGCTGATTCAATGTACAGTGGCTTGAGCAGCGGTCTGGCAGCCAGAGAACGAGGTTTCGGGAGATCAGGGGGAGGTGAACAAGGAAAGCTTGTGGCTAGAGCGAAGGTGGCGCGCGATGAGAGGGCGAACGCGAGGACGAAAGAGGCTGGTAGCTCCAGAGTGGAACGAAGCGGATGAGGGCCGAACGGTCGTGCAAGTAAGACAGGGATGAAAGGCGAGTTGGTGGTGGCAGTAGTTCGGAGGTAGTACAACCACTACCACCGCCACCACCAGCAGCAGCGGCAGTAGCAGTGATATAGGCAACCGGTGTGGAAACCGGGAAAGTGGGAAAGCTCGTACCGCGACCACCCGCCGTTCACTCCAGTCCCGTAAGCCGTGCGAGCTACACCGCATCTATAAGCTACGCGAATTCGACGTGGCTGCATCGATGAGCTTTCGAGACTCGTTCAATAAACAGAAATAACCAAAACGACAAAGCTTTCCGTAATCTTTTCGAAAAGACAATACTTGACAAATCCTCGATGGCCAAAAAAGAGGTCACACTAAGGCCAACCATATACGGAACAATGGAATCGAGCTAACGGTCTAAAATCGTATACGTACATTTTTAGTAACTTTTTTATGCCAACGTCGCAATTGCAGTAATTATAGTGATGGGATTAAGGTGAACTTGTGTGATCGCAGCTATCGGGGTGCATTAATTGTGGTCAACATTCATGATGCTTGCAATGACTGAGTGAACAAACAAAAAATAACGTTGCCGGCGATGCATCGGTGAAACTACCATTGGATAACGCAGCTTCGGTCGTTGTGAGACCAATTTGAAACGTGAAGCACAACTATTTGTTTGGGGAAACAAAAGCATGCATGGGTGACATGAGGCAAGCGTTCGACCGGTACGTCTTCTACGTAGACGTATATACATATGTGGTTATATAAACATACACGCACGTACTCGACAATGAAGCAAAATAACAAATGTAAATGAAAATAATTGGTCTACTTGTACCTGAACGTTTGTTTCGCCGGATTGAATCGCCAGTCTGTCAAAACATCAATTAGATTGCTGATTTTCCGAATTTACGATCGAATGGTGTAAGTTTTATTAAGTTCGGTGAGTAAATTCACGTGTGTAGCCATACAGAGCCCTTTGCAAAACTTGGTGTGTCGCGTAACGTATCAGGTTGTTTTGTGAAACTAATTTAGTGAACTCTGTGCGCGTTATCGTTTACCGAATGCACGAGAGGTGGTAGTCCTATCTGGAACAGAGGGAAGGACTCCAACTGGGACGTTGAACAACCGCAAGGATATGAGAGTCTAATTTTTGTGACTTCTGAAAGAGTTAGACACTGGTGGATATATATCGAACGGTAGGAAAGTTTATGCTTCCGATGAAGAAAAAATGCAACCAATAGGACTTAATACAATCCCTGTATGTGGTGACGTTCGAACCCGTCGCTATATCTCGTTTAAAGCATTGTTTTACGGTTCCGGTTCAGTTCGAAGCGGTAACGCTCGCGTTCACGACGGTGCAATAACATGCGGCGGTAATCATCGGACAATGCGGTGGAAGCGAGAGGACGCTTACTCGTAAGTGTTAACTCAATATTTTACATCCTTCTTCTCGATGTTCATTTTTCTGTCAAACAGATCCGTGCGATTTATGGCAAATCAAAACAATTGCTTAAACATACTCATGTCATTGTCAAAAAAATTTGAGAAATGTTTTCGACTTGGCATTAACGTTATTGGATCATCGCTTGGTAAAAAAATCTTATTTATAAAGAAAATTTAAACTATGTATTTATATCGAATATATTATGTATAATAGTCTAGGTGCGCAACGTCAGTGGGAAACGAGGCACCATTGTCCCCGATTGTGAAAATCATAACGAAGACAGGCTCGATTCGTATTAAAATCGGAAAATGCCGCTCGAAAGCAAATCACGGGAATTTATTCGGGAGCACGTTTGGCGATTCAAGAGCGGATTCAAGACACGGATTCTTCTTTATAATATGAAGCATAGGTGGCTCTTATATAGAGAGATAGAAAGCCACCACCGTCGTTCGATAATATAGCAAACGAATTACCGGGCGAACGGGACGAACATATTTTCACGAGATCACTCGTCTCGTACCGAGCTTCAGTCGGTCCGAATAACCTTTCGCAAATGGGATATTGTGCATCGTCTAGAGAAAAAAAAAAAAAAATAAACCCTGGGGTTCACATGCCGCTCAGATACAAGAGTTCCGTGCTGACGCTGCATTCTGAAACAACCCATATCCTTCATTTCGTGATCCGTTATCGTGAAAGATATTTCTATCTGGTGTAGGGAAGGAACGTGGGTTTCATTTGTCGGCAACGCTGCTCAACCTTCTTCGAACCCTAATACAAGGTTCACCCAAGCTGGTTTGTTTCATTTTTCATTACATGTGTAATTAATATTTATTCGCAGTGATTAGTTCAGTACGGCTGAGGGTCCAATGGCCAGGAGAGTTCGGTGACGTTAAATGCAGCCGTATAGAAATGCAAAACTATAAAAATATATAAATCATTCATATTTTATAAAAAAAAACATGATTTCTTGATTATAAAAAATTATCTATATCGAACGAAATCCAATAAAATATTATCGGGATTTATTGGGGAAAAACTTGCTTACGTTCAGCATAACTCATTCTGTTGCTATTCAATGTAAAAAATTGTCGGTGTCAGTTCAAGTGATTATACATACACGCCTTAGAATTTCCGGGAGTAATATAAAATCGCCTCGGGATATTTCAAATGCATTATAGTGAATCTTTGAAGCGAGAAAAAGCGTGGCGACGCGTACATTATTACGTCCCAGCACTACCTCCAATACCGTGACTTCTCCTTCGTCGTTGGGTTTCAAGAAAAATTCACAACTTGAGGCGATATGAAATGTGAGAAGACTTGAAGGTCTTTCACTTTGGTGGATACCGTGGAACTTTATTCCACGTACGTTCTCCGACAATTTCGCTTTGATAGAATCTCTCGTGTTTAGCGATGATGCCAAATACAATGCTGGATCGACGTAGTTGTGAAATGAATGATTTTTCCGAGGATAGCACAAATCATCATCGCCATCGTCATCGTCAATCGAGCTTGATCGAAGCTAATCGCGAACGCGAAAAGGTTCAATAGCCAATGCATCCGTCTCCGGTTATTCGGCCATTTGGGTTTAGTGCCCAAGCGATTGAAATTTGTTCGACGCCATTATTAACAGACGATTAATTAATAACTCAAGCGAGATATTGGTCTGATAATTATTCAAAAGCTGTGTGGGGCAAAGAATTGTCTTATGGTTTCAATGGGAATTCAATTAGCGGGAGCGCGATGTTGGGTTTCCAGCTTAATGTACGATTACTTTGACCGACTTTAAACTCAATATTACCTTTCAACGCGGCTTGTTTAATTATAGATATCTTATACATTCCCAGCTTCCAATACTCTACCAACAAGATATATAAAATAAAAAATCTTAAAAAATCTTTTATATTAATTCGACAAAAATTCATTCGTTATCATTCCATTCGACTGAATCAAACGACCACGTCAGTTAGCAGTCATTTAATCTTTGAATGCGTTGTAACGTGAATTGATATTTTCGATGCATTATGCCTCCCAAGGAACGTACAAGTATTATGGAATGGGCATACAACGCGCGTTGTCAGCTATGAAAAATAATTACGACGCGCGTAGGACTCAATCTCCAACCACCGCGTACACACGAAATCGCAGTGGCAACTCGGATAGTTGAGCTACACCGGCCGGTGCCACCGGGTCGATACGATTGCACTGCATAATGCACGACCCGGGCCATTGCGCTGCTGCATTATAATACCGAACGATAAAGGAATGGTTATCGAAACCGCGTGTCTGCCAATAACGATGCTACCGATAACGTCCGGAATTTTTGAGTTGTCAGTGCTTCGAATTGATTCATATGTGATGGAGAAACGTCTATTGGCAGTGCAAATATTATACGAGCAAACGATTTCTCATATCCCATCGTCCAATTTTACTTTTGCAAAAATTCATTCGCGTTGAATTGTCGATTTTTAATGCGGTTTTACTTGACACGGAACCACGGATGAGAAAATTATTGATGAGAAAATATGCCGTTACGATGTTTTCGCGCATTGCGAAGAAAGAAAAAAAAACCAATCGCTTAACAACGAAACATTCATAAATATAACATAAAATTTTTATACTTAACCGTTTGTTATTAGTATATATTTGTATAAATTACAGGAGAAGGCCGGATCCATCATCGGCCGAGATCGATCGTTTGCCGTCCCCAACGGAAAACGATCCACGAAGTAGAGCATCCTCGTCAAGGTTGATTACCGATTGCCGAGAATGTCTTCCAGGTGTCGTAATCGATTAATCGGCCCATCGACATCGAGTCGATCATCGTACCGACATGGGCTCGATACGAGTGGCCTACCGGTGAAGTGAAAATTTAAAGGAAAACAATAGAGAAAAAAAAAGCTACAACATAAATGATCGTTGAAAGTGAATCGTTGACAGGATAAGTAAAACCTGGGGCCGCACAATAGAGATATCTTAAAAAATGGAAATAAACGTGACGACGGAAGTGTCACCTTCAAACTTAACGGACACAAGCGCGTCTGTCATATTGGACGTTGCCATGAACACTCGTCGAAACCTGAGCGACGACAGCGTGAGAAGAACGCTTCACGGAGGTTCGAGTAACGATTTCGAGCACGTCCTTTTACTCATAATCAAAGCAACGGTTATGAGTTTTATTATATTGTGCGCATTGTTCGGCAATCTTTTGGTTATCGTATCAGTAATGAGACATCGTAAGTTGCGAGTTATAACGAATTATTTCGTCGTTTCTTTGGCACTCGCGGATATGTTGGTCGCGATATTCGCGATGACGTTCAACGCGAGTGTCGAGCTTTCGGGCCGCTGGTTGTTCGGTTACTTCATGTGCGACGTGTGGAATTCTCTTGACGTTTTTTTCAGCACCGTATCGATATTGCATCTCTGTTGCATCAGTGTCGATCGTTACTACGCGATAGTACAGCCATTAGATTATCCGTTGATAATGACCAATCTCCGACTCGGAACGATGCTCAGCGTCGTATGGTGTTCGCCAACCGTCATGAGTTTCCTACCGATCTTCGCTGGATGGTACACTACCGACGAACATCTCCAGTTTCGGAAAAACTATCCGGATGTATGTAGTTTCCAGGTTAACAAGTTATACGCAGTTATAAGCTCGAGCGTCAGCTTCTGGGTCCCGGGAATCATCATGATCGCTATGTATTACAAGATTTACATGGAAGCCGATCGGCAGGAGAGAGTACTTTATCGGTAAGCCATTTTCTTTAATGCGACAAGCATATGTACTGTCAACTAACAATCCATCGGTGTATATAATGTATCTACTCAACAGCCTACTAACAATCGATGCGACGTTATCCTTATCCTCATATACAACGACGAAAAAGTAAATATATATTATTTAACTGCTTCCCAAAACACGATTTTATTCGGAATTACTAACCCTCTATTGAAAGTCACGAATAGATAAATTTGTGGGCGATATGCCATTCGCGATTTCTTATAATCCAACTTTGATGCACGACGACGTATCACTGACTGAGTATGCGTATACACTAGGGCGGCTTGAAAAGAAAACTTTTTTTTTCTTTCAATCAAAATACATTCACGCCGAAGTATCTTCCATCAAGAGAATCGTGTCCAAAAATGAGCCCGATCGGACCATTTTTAGGGGTCGCGCAAGATTTTTCTAGTTTTCCCATTTGATTAACATGGGAAGGGCGTAAAGTTTCCATCCAAAAAATCGTAGCTCCGCCAATTTTATAGGTACATTGATCCCGTTAGTCCTATTCGAAAGCTCTTGAAAAACCGCTTAAAATGGCGTGCGGGCCTTTGAAATCCGATTCCAACTTCCGTCGATAATTTCTTACGAAACCACAAAATTATTGATGAAAGTTGAAATGGGATCCCAAAGGTCCGCACGCCATTTTAAGCGGTTTTTCAAGAGCTTTCGAATAGGACTAACGGGATCAATGTACCTATAAAATTGGCGGAGCTACGATTTTTTGAATGGAAACTTTACGCCCTTCCCATGTTAATCAAATGGGAAAACTAGAAAAATCTTGCGCGACCCCTAAAAATGGTCCGATCGGGCTCATTTTTGGACACGATTCTCTTGATGGAAGATACTTCGGCGTGAATGTATTTTTATTGAAAGAAAAAAAAAGTTTTCTTTTCAAGCCGCCCTAGTATACACAATATACAAGATGCAATGGTGCCGCTGAGGTTGAAAGCTTCGAGCGTCCCGTCATTACATTACTTCGTGCCGGGGTGAGAGTTACCGTCAAAATTCAGTTCACGGTATGGGATGCCCTCCTCCAGGCCGCTCTGTCTATAGACCGGTGTCCTTCGCAAGCTTCCAATTAATGTGAAAGGGGTAAAGGTGGAAGCGCATATAGCACTTGTCATATATATATATATATATAACCGTCTCCGTCACGAACTAGCACGGTTATATATGGGGCATTCCAAGACATTCCGGGTAGTCGCGTACCCTTGACTCAAAATTTTTGCCCCACGATTTTTTACGTTAATATACATCAAAAATGAAGAGACACGTGTTTCGGGGTTTGCCGTTTTCAGCGCCCGCTATTGAGATGCAGTAGATTGAAGGTTTACAATTATTGACGATATTTCGAATTTCAAATCGATATATCTCGACAACCGGCAATAATAATTAAAAAAACCAAGGGAGTTTTTTCTTTTGTTTTTACACGGTCTATGCAATAAAAATAAGTACAATTATGTTGTACCGTTTGAACTATTATTAATTAACAATTAATCGACTAAACATTGAATATCTCAAAAACTACCTTTTTTATTTTTCTTATTTTTTTAATCTAAATTCTGTGTATATATAAACAAAACGATTGAGACCACCCTCAACTTGTCTATATACTTAGTTTAAAAGTTACAGCTTTTTTGTGATAAAAACACGTTTAATTTGGTTCATTTATCAGCGATAATTCATATTGCACTACGAACTATTGGCCGCTCGTTGTAACGAACATTTGTAACATATATACGAATACATTAGCATATATAAGTATACAGATATGAATATATAGGGGATTCCACGGCAAAACCGGAAGCTGCGTACCGTCGAATCAATATTTTTGACCCACGATTTTTTATACTGATATACGTCGAAAATGAAGAGACACGTGTTTCGAGGTTTGACGTTTTTAGCACCCGTTATTGAGATGCAATGGAATTAAGTCTTTCAATTATTGACGATATTCAGTATTTCAAATCGATATATCTCAAAAACGGCCAAAGATAAATTAAAAAACCAGATGAGCTTTTTTTTTGTCTTCACACGGTCTTTGCGATAAAAATATACATATTTTCATTTTCGACGTAGATCAATATAAAAAATCGTGGGTCAAAAATATTGATTCGACGGTACGTAGCTTCCGGTTTTGCCGTGGAATCCCCCATATATTTATATCTGTATACTTATATATGCTAATGTATGCGTATATATGTTACAAATGTTCGTTACAACGAGCGGCCAATAGTTCACAGTGCAATATTAATTATCGCTGATAAATGAACCAAATTAAACGTGTTTTTTATCACAAAAAAAGCTGTAACTTCTAAACTAAGTACATAGCCGAGTTGAGCGTGGTCTCAATCGTTTTGTTTTTATTCACAAAATTTAGATTAAAAAAATTAGAAAAATAAAATAGGCATTTTTTGAGATATTCAATGTTTAGTCGATTAATTGTTAATTAATAATAGTTCAAACGGTACAACATAATTGTAATTATTTTTATTGCATAGACCGTGTAAAAACAAAAGAAAAAACTCCCTTGGTTTTTTTAATTATTATTGCCGGTTGTCGAGATATATCGATTTAAAATTCGAAATATCGTCAATAATTGTAAACCTTCAATCTACTGCATCTCAATAGCGGGCGCCGAAAACGGCAAACCCCGAAACACGTGTCTCTTCATTTTCGATGTATATTAATGTAAAAAATCGTGGGGCAAAAATTTTGAGTCAAGGGTACGCGACTACCCGGAATGCCATGGAATGCCCCATAAATATATAAATTGCCGTCAGTCGCTCCCCTCATTCCCTGAAGCTCTTATCAAACTCTCAAGTACCAATAACTTTGTTCTAATAGTACCGTTTTTGACATTCATCATTAGTCAGTCGATCATTAATTTTCCTAACGTGTTGGAATGACATTTTTTTCACTCGTTTCTTTAGAATCGTTTAGAAAAACTGAACAAAGTGCCATCAGCTTTTAGGTCATTTCTCATTAAATTATTAAACAATGATAATATAAAACGTGAAATATAACATTTTTATTTTTAGAGCTGCAATATTTATCTACTAGCAAAAGCGACTATAAGAATAATGAGTTTACGGATTCATGCCTTCGCGAAGTTGCTTCAAATACCTCACGATTTCATGTTGATAAGTCTTGCCAAATTGTTCCTGGATTTTATTCTTCATTATAAGCGTTGCTTTGGCAGTGTCATTGCCATGACTCGCGGCAAGCGCTTCAACTTTGCGGTTGAATTTCTCCTCTATGCGTTCATCACGAAGCCGTTGCTTGAGTTTCAACCCCAAAAAGGCTAGCATGTAGTCGAAGGCTGATAACAAAGTCTCTTGTATGAATAACACAAGAACCGGTAGCTCTGTTTCCGTGACCGGTAACTCGACTTCGACATCTACAATCGGGTCAATATCGACGTCTTCTATTACGGGAACAGTTTCGTCAATCTTATTCGGCTCCTCCTTCTCGTCTTTATTTTCCTGGCCATTCGTCTTATCGTTGCTTTCTTCGTTTGTCGAAATTTCATCCTGATCTGACGTATCAACAGCTCCAGACGCTTCCTTACTTTCTTCGTGGCTGCTGTTAGCGTCACTAATATCGTTTTCCGAATTTTCCCTAGCCGGAACACCCTCATCTTCAATATTCAGCCCGTTGTCCTTCTCCGTGGCGTTGATCGGACCGTCTTTGTCTGCCTCATCCGGAGATTCTTCTCCGACATCCGTGGGCGGCGGCGTTCGAAAGTCTTCGACATCGTCCGAACCTGTAACAAGCGATTAAATTTTCGTTTTTCGTTAATAAATCAACATATATTGGGGTATTCCTGGGAATTTCGGCAACTTCGGACAGTTGGGTCAACATTTTTGCCCCCCATTTTTTTTCATTAATATGTGTTAAAAATAAAGAGACACGTATTTCGGCGTTTTATATTTTGAGCCCCCACTTAAGAAATGCAGTCAAATGAAGTTTTTGAAGTATTGACCACATTTGGTCATTCAAATCGATATATCTCAGCAACGGTTAGTGATAACTCGAAAAACCACGGGTCTTTTTTTCGTTTTTGAACGCTCTATACAATGAAAACATTTACGATTATGTTGCACAAATTTAACAACTATTTATAAACAATTCAAAATTATAAATTAAATTTTAAAAAATGTACCCTTAATTTTTGAAATGTATTTTTTTTTAAATTCCTTGAACAAAAACAAAAATTTAGCCACCTTGAACTTTTTGAGCCGACGCTTCGTTCGGGAGTTATAGATTTTTTTGTCACAAAAAAACCCGTAAATTTACGTATTTTATTAATTTGTATTGTATTTTAAAAATTTGCATGAAAAGAAAGTACCCTTAAGTTTGAAATTTATTTTTTTTTAAATTCCTTGGACGAAAAGAAAAATGTTGAGACCCTGCCGGACTTGGGCCGACGTTTCGTTCGAAAGTTATAGCTTTTTTTGTCATAAAAAACCGGTAAATATACGTATTTTATTACTAAAAAATGGCATGAAGAAGAGTACCCTTAATTATTGAAATCCATTTTTTTTCAAATTTCTTGAACTAAAACGAAAATTTTGAGACTCTGCCGGACTTGGGCCGACGCTTCGTTCGAAAGTTATAGCTTTTTTTCTTAACAACCGGGAAAACATGTACGGGATTTTTATGGTAAAAAAAGCTATGACTTCCGAACGAAGCGTCGGCCCAAAAAGTTTAAGGTGGTTCAATTTTTTTTTTGTTCAAGGAGTTTAAAAAAAAAATACATTTCAAAAATTAAGGGTACATTTTTTGTTTTATTTCATTTTCAATTTTGAATTGTTTATAACTAATTGTTGAATTTGTGCAACATAATCGTAAATGTTTTCATTGTATATACGTTCAGAAACGAAAAAAAAAGACCCGTGGTTTTTTGAGTTATCACTAACCGTTGGTGAGATATATCGATTTGAATGACCGAATGCGGTCAATACTTCAAAAACTTCATTTGACTGTATCTCAAAAGCGGGGGCTCAAAATGAGAAACGCCGAAATACGTGTCTCTTCATTTTCGCCACATATTAATGTGAAAAATTGGGGGGCAAAAATGTTGACCTAACTGTCCGAAGTTGCCGAAATTCCTAGGAACGCCCCATATGTATATACATATATTTTCTTTTACCTCTCAATCCGAGTGAACCCAAAAATGTGGTAGCACAATACCTTCCGTGACATCCTGATTAACCTCTGGCACAACGTCTTCATTGTTATCTGCTTGTGAAGCCTCTTCGTCCGCAACATCGTCCCGATAAACATTCTGTCCCCGTTTGTCTCGAATGACTTTCTTCAATTTTCCAGCTACCTCTTTCTGTAAACCCGGGGTTTTATTGCGAACGCTTCGTCGTTTCTGCAACCGATTGGAATTCGTAAAGTTTACAATTCCGCTGGGTTTTTATTTTCTTAATAAATTCAACGACTCGTCGGAATCAGTGCGAGAGAAACAGTGCAAAAATATCCTAACGGAACAATGAAAATTCGTCGAGAAAGTCCCCGTCAATCGACCGTCTTCCCTGGTCCAGTTCATCGTCACATCTGCGCTGTATTTGCAGTCGTAAACCAGTTGATTTTCATCGTTGACATTGATGACGCAATTTATAAAAGTTTTCGTTGTTCCGGAATGGCTCTCGTTATATTTCTCGTTCCTCGTTTCGCCAGTCTCTTGACGCCTCCGACCGTATCGGTCAATTTTTTTATTTTTCGTTTCGAGATGCGACAAATGGTCATAAGTTTCGTCGAGGAATGTTTGTTGCATCGGAGAACGGTGATTCCCCACGTAGAGCGAACTCGTAACTTCGATATGTACGAAATATTTTATTATTATTAATGCTGAGATGTTAACATTAAATCTATTAATGTACGACACTCACAGTGGAAGAGATAGCTCAAAAAAATTAGTAAAACGTGGCGGCTCAAATGGATATCCATAACGCGAAATAATAAACTCGTACGACCGCTGCTACACAGCTTTCTGGTACTACTACCCATGCAGGGATCTGTGCGAACCCTCGTAAACGTCTTTCCGGAATAATTAATTGATTAAACCCGTGTACTGATCTGCTTTGGATAATTACACGGGCGCGTATCAATTAACTTTTTTTATACCCTGTCAGAGGTGGCAGCTGCAGCGGCCCGGAATGAAATCGATTGACGGGCCTGAGCTAAGGAAATCGAGCGTGCTAAACCAGTCTCGATAAACCAGTTGTTGCTTGTATACAGCAGTCAAACTTTTATTTTCAAAAATATTATTTTTCGGTTTGACGAACGTTTTATTTGACGGGGAAATTCTCGTACGTCATTTCCAATTGACAAACTCCAGATGTGAGGTAAATCTGATCGAAGCGAAAATTTCACTGCCACTGGTTTCGACAAAAAGAAAATGGAGTTGGACCAACGGGTGAAGAAAATAGAAACTCGGCTGCGGGGGAAGATTAAATATCGATCCTGCGGCCTCGATGCACACAGCTATATGTAGAGCTCAGTGGTTATCTTTTTACATAGCTGAATCATACTAAAAGAAAGAACTCCAACCCATCAGCGAAGCGGAATTTGAGTCCCGACGGTGGTATCAATTTTATTCAATTGTTGCATCTCACCTTGAGCAGTACTGAAAACTAAGTGTGATTTCGACGAAACCGCGAATTTGTTCCGCCCGGACCTTAGACAATTTATAAGAAAAGAGAGAAATTAAAATTTCATAAAAATACATGCAATAAATACGAATAAAATGAGAAAAGTATATTGAGTTTCGATTGTATGTATTAATATCCAAATGTATTAATATCCACGGATCGTATATATTAGTCCCGCGGTATGACTTCAATGGAATCTATAAAATGCTGTGTTGGCTATACGCACAGAAAAACGAAAAACGCACACCTACCTATCTGCGCGATGGGTCGCCCGAGTTCACCGGTTTCTCCGTAACACGGTCAATGTGGGATCACCCCGTTCGGAATGATTATCAAGCAATAATCCTGCGATTATACCCTCACCGAATGTTATAACTCATCAAGCGTTATGTAGGCTGATTTTCCTCCTTAGATCTGACTGCAAAAATGCAGTACCACAGAAACAAAACCGCGCAACCGACGTATTTCATAGGTGTTTGACGTTTAGTCGTCTCTTTAGAGCAGGGATCACGCGTGATGATAATTCATTCGGTATTTCTTTCCATCTAGATAATTTTCTAACATACTTTAAAGAATCTCACTAAAATGAAGAAAAAAAAGTGAAGCATTAAAAAATAATAATAATTATAATAAAATTTTACCATACGTTCAACGCAGGCCATCCTAAAAACTTAAAACGCTAGAATTCTTATATTTTGTCAGACCGAATAAGCATACGTCAATTCAGTACGTTGCGTTGGGTTAGCGGATTCCCAAATTCAATCTGATCCAATACATTGTCCGTAATCCAACTGAAGATAGCAGTCTCCATTCCCAGAGACCGATATAGACTTTATCCAGTCTTCCTTCCACGGCTATAAGAAGTATTTCTCGCAAGTTAGATCGATATCAGAGCTTCCGAGCCTAGCCTCAGTGGGTCTTCCGTAAAACTGAGAGGTGACGTCGTCTGACGGATTTATTTTGTACTTTATGAGAGCAGAAGCTTGCAAAGCAACATGTACAAATAGTATAACCCGACTTAATTCTTAATTCCCAGACAGATTTGATTTATGTAACGAAAATAACATCTTACTTAAAACTCTTATCGATCCCTGCGCCAATTTGTCGGACGACCCTGTTCATGTGTAATAATCGATGTGGGACCTAAAAGACTACAGCAGATTACCATTTCGATATATTTAACAATGGAAGACAACACACTTGTGCTTTTTTAATTAAAAAAACGTAAAGAAAAACGTAGGCGTGAGTGACGAAAATACCGGTCCCATATTGGACGACGGGATCCGTTAATATTACATACTATGAAATGTACAACGGACAAATGACCGTACATGTTTTCATAACAGAACCCAGAAAATCCACAGACTCCATTATCGGTTGAGCACACGTGTTTTCTACAGGCTTGGATACGCTTGTGCTACGTCTTGTCAAATGAGTAGGATGATTTGGATGGCTCAAAAACCCAAATTCGGGGCAAATATAGTAGTAGTTCTGGGTACCAAATTTTCACATATATTTTCATGACATATGTTGAAAGTAAATGTGAATATCAACAAGCAACTTTTTTATAACCAGCAAAACATTATATTCGATACAGTTAAGTGAAATCCTGAATTTTATTTACACATTCCGGAATAAGTAGTTTTCTTTTCCCATGTTACCTACCTTTTGTAATTCTGATTTTGAAAATGCGTTACTCCGTTATCCCCGTCGATGTTCCTGTCGAATTCGTCATGCGAGTACTATATTTCGACCCAATCACATCCGACTTCGTACTGCGTTCTATGTTTATCGATAAATGAAAATGAAACATCGTTGTTGGATTAATTCACGTGTCGTTGGAGAAACATGAAGGAGGAGAGAAAACCGACGAGTTCGATTAACCGAATGACTGCCTTCTGGCAGGTTTACGAAATATTTTCATACTAATATCAATAACCGAGGGCTTGTACCGCATCGCATGGGATTTTTCACGACAGCAGAGACGATGAAAAATGGGCGAAGGTAATGGTATCGGGTGCTCAATCGACTATGACCTTTCCCGCAAAACGTAATTTTACAACGGACCAACGAACGAGCTTTGTGCAGACATTGTAAAGAACAAATAAGTCGATGAGTTTCATTTGATGGCGTGGCGCTTCTTGTCCCTCCTTCATCCTTTTTCATTTTTTTTCTCGCCTACCTTCCAATCTCATTCTTTATTTTTTTCTTTCGATTTTAAAACAAGATGGTGGCGAAGAAGGGACCACAAGATCAAGTTATATGTCCGAATTTTGTGTTAATTACTTTTTATCGTGGATGACGCCAAGCCCACCTACGGCACTTACTCCTTATCTACATTTACCGTCGCCAAGGGCCAAGGCCATAATCGTAGTTGCGCAGTCTGTTGATTGTCAAATAACATTGAGCTCTTGCCGCTAGTACCCGGTACGCAATAACAATTTTTTAATTCTGCATGCGCACTCAACTGGCAAGCTTCTGAAATCAGCTAAAGTTTGAAATAAAATAATTAACGCCTTGCACCCAATTAATATCGATTGTCTTGAATATAAAAAAGAAGAAAGAAAGAAAGAAAGAAAGAAAAGAAGAAAAAATTGACTTTTCCAACCGCGGTGCGGCATCGAAGTCTCAGATAAGGTCTGGAAGGAAAGGATAGAGCTCTCTGCGTACCAACATTATACCCAGAGGGAGAAACACGCGAAAGGTTCTCTGGATTTTGCGAAAGCTGTTCACTCTCATAGTTCGGTTACCATTTCGAAGGATTATGTGTACCTACGCGTGGGGGTTCCATCATCTTGCCTGGATGAAAACCGCTGTTTTCCTCTGTCCTACTCACTCGACATTGCTCCATAGCTATAAAACCGAACCATACGCCGAGTCATATAGCAAGGCATCGTGTTTGCATTTGTACCTCGCTTGGTAAACGCGGCTTGGGGAAGGCGTACCTATTACCGGCGCATGTAAAGACACAACCCGAGGATGATCCGAGATAACGAAAAAAAATTCATCGCGGCACGGAAAGCACAGATCGAGTCTTCATCCCTATATACCAACAACATATCCTGAGATAAAAATGTATGTATTAACCTCATATCTCATTACGTATAACACGATATCGATTATGACGAACGCTCGCGAATTGTACAGCGATCGGAATAGCGCCGCTCAATCATTTTAAGCTCAATTAAATCGTAGGTAAAGAAAATAAAATTGCACAGTATGGAAACCGTACGATTGAAAGCATAAGTAACGTTCCGTGAATTGACCGCGAGCTGTGTTAATGTACCACGGTAGAAGAAAACCTATTCAAGGCAAAGCTATCCGGGTAAGGCTTCGGTTCGCAGTCGGTGACGGACACGCAATCGACGAACACGTGGATAAACCCGAAGGCACATGGCGTAACGCCTTACCCGGGGAATGAATTGGAAAAGGCTGCGGAACAAGCCGCGATGCCACGATTACACCGACCGTGAAAATGCACAAGGAATCAAACGAAGCCGTGCCAAAGGGTAGTGCGTCGGCTGAGACACAAAAGTTATTGTCAGCGCATGGTCTGACTGGCGCCTCAACGCCCGACGAAACACCGACCACCAGTGTCCGCGACCCTGACCACTATAAAAAATTGCATAACACACAGCACCGTTCAAGTTTACCGACGTCGCGCGGTGAACTTGAACAAGGCCTCGGGGAAATACAATAGTTGTTTCGTTAGAGGCGGAAATGAAAATATTTAAGAACCATGAAAAAGCCGGAATCAACTGCGATCGAACGGTGAACGTCGTCAATGCGTAATCAAAATCGTATTTCGAATTAAATCTTATCTTCCGGCCAATTTTTGGTTAAACAACGAATTCATTTGAAAAATATTGTGGACGTCTGAATTCGGAAAAGCTTCGAAAATACTGAATGTTAAAGAGATGCCCACAAGTCAATAGAATTTTAATGACGATCGGGAAATTGTTTTCCTCGTAGCGCAGTCACGTTTGCAGAGGGATCCCGTTGAGTTGCCGCTGATATTCAGGCTCGATGAAGTTTTTCAACACTTTGGAATTATTGAAACAGCTTTGAGAAGATCGTCGTATCTCTTTGTCTCTGTTGTTTTTGACGTTGAAGTACGGGAAAGAAAGTTAGAGTTGATTTGAACGGGGAGGTTTGTGTACGCTTTACGTGTGTCGTCAATTCGCTGGGCGAGTTTCAGGGAGAGCGCACGGAAATGAAACGTACGTACAGATGGAAGAACATCTGTGCACTCTCTCGTCGACTCCCACGGACGAGATTGCCGGTAGCAAGTGCCTCATTATGATTAAGTCTCATCTCTCGGTGCAACGATGAAACGCGCCTTATTCCGATCTAATTTACCTTGAATGAAATATCAAAGGGCTGTAGGTACGAGAATGCGGCTGCGCGCGGCAAAGAGGGTTCGCGATGGACGTTCGAGTGATATCGGTAACGGAAATGAGCCGATAATTTCTTTATCAATATATAATTGTGCTAATTTTCTCATCCATTGTAGAAAACATAACTTCACAACGAATCTAGATACAGAAATGCTTATTTAACCGAGTAACCTTGAGGCTCAAGTTTCCCCATTGCGTAAAATTCCTTGGACTTTTATCGTCAAGACCGACGTACTCTTATCCTTTGCCTGTCCTTTTCTTTTTTTCACTATAATCCCAACTCTGTTCCCTCTCAACTTTTGCCTTCGCAAGCATCTCGGGATGGTAAGCACGGCGAGAACAGCTAAGGAAATGCAGAAGGAACGGCGTGTACGAACTTGGCGTGGATAATGAAATTTTCTCAGTCTCCGAGAAGGCCCTGAACATTGCACAGCTGCTTTCACTCACTCCCGTACTAACTCACTTACTCCTTCTCTTCGTTTGACTCGTATAGTCGTTCGCGCTCTCTGTCAGCCGGATCTTCTTGCCTCGCATCTCAGATATATTTCTATCTCGGCTTTATTTAATCCTTCTGTCCACGAGCGCATCCACATAGGTTCATACTCGATCGGTGTACACTCTTTTTTACCTGTCCGATCTTCTTTGCTTGTCTTACTTCTCGAAAAGAGTAAGAAAAAAAATATAAAATTCCGGCAGTTGCGTTGAAAATTCAATAACCTGGCTACATTTGACTTTTTGGAAACGGGCACCATTTGGCAGTGAGAAACCTTGTCAATGTTAAATAAATTTTTTTAAATTATTTTAAACATCAGAGAATCGACTTTTATCCTATATCAACTTTCATATTCACGTCGTTCCTTTATAAGTTTTTTAACGCGTACATCTCGATGAAATTCATATGCCTCCTTATGAAAAATGGGAAGCTCCTAACGCTTCAAGCATTTTCAATCCCATCCATATGACGCCTAGCCTTTTCATCGCTCCCACGTGCAAACGTCATATACGTATGAGCGGCGCCATTACACGCGACCCGATATATATCGTTAAATAATTGCTTTACAGCCGAGTAAGCATTGATTATGTGAAATTTGTCATTTATTATTACTGATATTCAACCGGGTCGCGGTTGTACGTCAGTTAATTACAATATTAACGAAATGATAAATCATTGACCGATTTTATTAAAAACTCTACGAGTTCTGAGCTTGGAATGGGATTCGTCGAGAGATTGGTCTTTGTCGAGGCACTCCAACTCCCATGTAAACATGGTTCTAAGCACATTGGAATGGCAGAAGTGCTACTTGCGCAATGCACATACCTCCCGCTATCATTTACCGACCGTCGGTCCTCCGCATAAGTGAACCACGCTGCGAGATCGACAATTACCTGCAATACATTCCAATGATGTCCACTGGCCGATCGCTCCATTTTCCGCGAGTTACTCTCAGCCACGGCTTTCCGCGAAAATTCGTGCCAATCGTTGTTCTTTTAATTGCAAATCCCTCTGTTGTCCGATAAATCGTTCGAAAAAAAGTTCTACCTGGATAAAGTCTACGCTCATTATAATGCTATTCTCGCATCAAATGATGAGCAGCGAATCCCATTGGCTGAGAAACATTACAAATGCCCCTCGAGTATGAATCTTACGAATAGGGTCACAATACTGGCATGGACGATATTTTCTGGCGTCTCATCGTAAATTATACATCTTGCGGGATCAGAGAAAACCCCAAGAAACTCGACCATTGTGCGTGGCTACTTGAAAACTTACTCGCATCATCGAGCGTACTTCGTGCCTCACCGCTTCCGCGCTCTTTCTTTACTCCATCTTTCTTCATGTAGGCTCGTAAAGGATACCCCGAGGCAGAAAAATAATGAGGCCTACAATAGGGGCTGTGAATATGACCGAGGAGAAAACCATCAATGTCGTGTGGACTACGAAGTTCACTCAAAAGCCAGATAGGGATGCAAGGCTAGACAACTTAAATGGAACTTAAATATCAGAAATTGTCTCATATAAATGAAATAATATGTCATCGTTTTTAGTTTAATGTTTTTCAATTTTTTTTCTCTTACTATATTAGTAATCCAAATTTTCAGACGAGCTTTTTTCAATGACATTGCACCAGCACCAAATATCTGGTAGATTCTTTCAATCTGTCAAGTCCTGAGTCAGGCTTGTGCCACGCAATTGCAGAACGGAGATCCGGTTTGGATGGGAAATATATAAATGTGTCAGTGTTGAAGTCAAGTCGACGCTCTTTTCATGGCACAGTTCTATCCTTCGAGGGAAGATCGAAGGATCTCTTTTATTCCTCGCGGAATGCCTGCAGCCTTCGTCTTTTTACAACTCGCCTGACGGCTTAATCGAAATATAAGATCGGAGTTAGATAACCATCATTTCGTGCAGTGGAAAGATAATCTCGTGCCCGATGAAGACGCAATTGGGAAACCCCCTCTCGGCTGTAGAACCGGCGCAGCTATGAGAAACTGTTATTACTGGAACCAATTGAACTCAGTGTTTGCTGCTAACCCCAACCATCTTTCCTACTTTCCGTCGACTCATTTTCTTATCTGCGTCCATTTATGATATCAACATATTCATATATATATATTGTGTATCAATTACTCGAGTCCGTTGGAATGCAGCCTCTTGAAATAACCGATTGTATTCAACGTATTTGTGCAGTGAGTCATCAGTCGATTCCTTCCGCGGTGGAATTTATGGGGGGAATCGATTCTGCGATAAGCGAATTGAACTTATACGTCGCCATTTTACCATCCGATTGATTCTCTTCTCGAATCTTTCACTGATACCGTTATATACATCTTCGGGATACCGGAGACAACTGTAACAGGGTGAAAGGATTCCGTTACCGCTGAAAATCTTTCTGAAACCTCGGAAACGATTCTACGATTTTTCCAAACTATGAAACGTTGTCTTTCTGATACACTGTAAAATAACCCAATAAGTTTTATTGGTCTTTCACAAATCTTTTCTTGATATTTTTCACTGACAGATATATTATCACATTGTCCAAAGAGTGAGTCAAGTCAGCTCGCTTCAAGTCATTAAAATAACTCCACACTCGAAAAAATAATACGGCAAAATTTTATTTTATTTTTTACGTAATCAATGTTTATGATGCATGTAAATTTCTGGTACCTTGTTTTTCTCGAAGTCATGTCGCGAGGAATACGCTTATAAGGTCGATACACGACACGCGCATTACCGCGATGCCCTAAACTTTCCTCTGAGCTCGATGCTCCGAGTTTTATCGGGGAAAGTACGGGATAGGAAGAGACCACGGGGAAAGGGTAAAGGAAGGCACAGTGGAAGTAGCACGGCGTGAGTGAAAATCATGGAGGACAGCATAAATCGAGCGAGGAAAATAGCTCGTGCTCACCTCGACCGTTTTACCCTCTCGAACCCCCTCCGTGTGCGTCATTATTATATTCCAAGCCCGGCTGAACCCATTGCGATGCGGATCAAGCCTTCCGAGAGGAATCTGCCATCGGTACGTCGGTGGTTGATTACACGTAGAGGCAAGACTCCCTCTGGTTGTCGATTTTTTATTTCAATGTGTTTTTCGAGAACGCGGTCATCGAATTTTTTTAATCACCCGTAAGCCTGTTTCGTTTACACAGATTGAAGAGCTTCCCACACGGTTACCGGAGAGCGTTAAATCTCAGCATGCTGTAGCTCGCGTGGCGTAAATTTCCGATAGGGGTGGATTCATCAACCTACCCCATGGGCAACCGAGTATATATCAAGCGTGAACGCGAAGCACGAGCTCAAATGTTACGTCGGTAATTGAGCATGTGTGATCGTGTGATATATGCGTTCAGTTGGGTTCTGCAAAAACGATGTCCTGTTATCCTGTGAATTTATAGGTCAGTCAGACTTTTTGACAAAAAAGGTGAGAACATCGGACAATAGTATTGATGCGTATACAGAACAAAGATTATACGGGGCGTATACAGGGTCAAGTTCCACACCGGGGACTATACTTGGAAAGACATAATTTTCCATTCGAACAACGCGGGAAAGTAATGTCCAACGAAAGACTTGTCGTCCCCTTTTAATATTTCTCATCCAATGTTGTAAACCTAACCTTCGAAATATTATATTTGCTTTTGTTTCGGCAATCCCTCTTATCTCGCAGTTTTTACTCGAAAGTTATTTTTTTTTATGTCAAATATGCCACAACGTTGCATCTCGGAAGATAGTGTCTATTCATTTCTAAGCAATTTTCCAATGTGTGTCGTCAGGGGTTCTCAAAGTAGGCCTCGCGATTCACCAAGAGCGTGGGATGCGCACCATCGCTGCCACTCTTCATGCATCAATCCGACTGTACCACGCAGCTCACCAATCTTCTTCCCCTTGTCGCGTTATCACTCACGTTAATTGATCCGGCGAGTAGTAAGAAACAAGTATCCTTCGAATACGCTTTAAAAATCCTTTGAACAACATATGGATCATTGCATCATCCTTGTTTTTTTTTCTTTTTTTCACGTTTTTCATAATATTTTTGTAAAATTTTGCTTCTATGCAACTTAAGCCGATAAAGACTGTTATCTTCCAAATATCCGGACCAATGCATATTGTCCATTTGTTGAATCGGAATATGTGAAATTACTTGTAACCGATTATGAAGGATCTGGGCAATGTTGACTTCAAACACACAGAAGTTACGCTTCCTGATAGAGAAATTGACACAGTTGACGGAAAGAGATCGAAATTACCCCTCTTGCTTTCTTCCATCCGGCTCTTGAACGTCGATTCTACACAGCTATTTGCTTTTCTCAAACTTTGGCATTGTCCGTAAGTAACCGTTAGTGTTACTCAACTGCCGAACTCTAAAAAATATACACGGTAAACATGGGCAGTGAAATAAATTAGTCTAAAATAAATAGATGAGTGCAGCGAGACGACGGAATATAATCGGAAACTCGTATGAACAATCTCTATGCAAATCATATTATTTATAATCGCATTCCATCACAAGGATTTTCAATGTTTCTTCTATTGACGATACTTTTCGGCAATTCCTCATTTATTCGGAATTTTACAATAATGAGTGAGCTGCGAATAATTTGGTCAACAAAAATCATGCCGAGGAGAAGAACATAGGTGCCGCGTGTGATTGACAAATGTGATTCAAATGAACTGAGTAAACCTTATGTTACTTCGACTCTTCCAAGTTCTGAAAGCACATGTGTAAGGTAAGATGGGGTTAGTCGCGATTTTTTTACTTTTTACGCTGTAGAACCTACTGCATTTATTAAAATATTTTCAAACATGATTTTTTTTTCTGAAAGTATAAACCCTTGGCTACAAAATTTATCTTAACAAGTTTGATGTAACTTATACTTATTATTTAGCACGGTCGTTTGAAAAAAATGTGCAAAGTGGTTTTTTTACCTCACCTAGGGGTAATAAAACTACTTATTTTCACGTCAAATATAAATGCAAATTTGTTGTTTTAATGTTTTTCATTATTCGTAACGGTCACAACTTATTATATTAACCTTTTAAAAAAATTAAAAAAAAGCAGTTTCTTGCATTAACCCGATTAGTTTAACCCTTAAATGAGCAATATTTTGTTTACAGTTTTTATTTATCAATTACTACTAAAAAAAAAGTGTATATTAAGGGAGAAATAATTTAAAAAATTAAAAAAATTAAAATTAAATAAAATTATGATTAAATTATTAAAAATTATTTAAAAACATCTGCGTCGCATGAATGGCGCTCACTGTAAGCAAATACATGTAAGCGGCCCGTTGCCTTTTGCCTACAATGCTTAAAAAGCATCCAAATGTAAATATAGAGCCAGAAAATATATGTTGCCAAACGGCAACACGGCGCACTTAAGGGTTAAACTGAATCGCTGAAGACCCAAGTGATTTTTCTTCTGTCACGTCTCTCGGAAACCAAGTAGGGGAAAAATACCTATCCCCAGTCTAAAAAATCTTTACAACGCAAGGACCCTTTGCGTTGAGTCACGTTCCCCCAGTGTGTTCCTGGCCTTCGTAGTAGACAGTTCGATTCCGCTTCGGGTCTAAAGCGACCCAGTATAAACTAATCGCTGGTGCAAAGCCGTTTGGGGCGTCAAGGTAAATTATTAAAATTTTACGAAATTTATGCTTATTTTCGGAAGAATATACACTTTTCTAGAGGATTTTATTGATTTGTCATATTTTATAGCATGGCGCAACGTTCAGCTCGAGAAGTTTCGAGGATTCTTCGGCCACGTGCTGATAAAATAAATTATTTAGACGTTGAGAGCAAAAACGAGATAGATTTCGTGCATGAACAATCTGAAGGATCGTCTGTATATTCTTGCTCCGATGATTCCAATAGTGCGAATGAACGTGACGAAGGAATGGACGAAGATAATTCATCTGAAAGTGATGAAGCAGAGACTGAAAGAAGTAATGAGAGTGGAAAAACCGAATGGAACTGGTTCGAGAAAAAGAAGATTCGTCTAAGGGAAAAATGGCCGCTAGTTATCAACAGAACTTCCGAAACCTTGCTTTTCACTGCGATTCGAAGTGTAAGCTAGTAATTTAGCATTCTAAACGTTTCGTACGATTTTTTATGATAATAAAACACGTTTACTTCGAAGAATATTGAGTTGATCCTTTATACTCCAAATTTCCATTTTCAAAAAAATCCCAACTTGGCACCACAAACTTAACCATTTTTTTTACTTCTATCGAGTCCGTGATTTTTTTTGTGGAAAAACGTTTCTTTAACTTTATAATGCAATTGGAAATTTTTGAATATCTTATTTTGTTCAAAAGTTATGAATTTTTTAGTGAATGTCTGCATTTTCGGGAGGTGGGTGGGTTTATCAATAAAAATGAAATATTTAAACAAATTTTTGCGCAATCTTCATGGTGTCCACTTGAAGGAGAAGTGTTCAAGAGTATATGGGAATTTTATCAGATTTTTTTATTGAAAATCACGTGTTTCACCAGGCCTTGGGTCTCCAGTGAGTGAGTTTAAACGAATGAGGTGCCGAAAATATGTTTAAACTGATCGGGTTAATTAACGCCGTATTCCTCGCTGTCTTCAACGTAAACAACTTTTTGGGGACGACCACGCTTAGGGCGGCGAGGGGCAACTTTTTCTTTTTTAGCTCGTGATTTTTTGCTCAACACCTTAAAAATGTTATTCTCAACTCGTGGCCTACTGGTTGCTTGATTATTTAACCCCGCACACCCTTTTGCGCGAAAAGCCACGGGATCCGAAAACAAATGCAAATATCGGAAAATCGTTTTAACATTCGGGCTAGTGACGAATTGCTGCTCCAAAAAAACACCTGCCTAATTTTTTGAAGCCCAATATTCACAACTTTCACCAGCCATCAAAAGCCAGAAATTTTGTTTTCACATCGCTCAAAATACTTATCTCACCACGAAAATTGTAGAAATGCCGATGCGGCAGTGCAACAAAGTACAAAAGTTGCGCATTATCGATCACGACTTACCTTATAAACTTTCTATCAATCCGGTTAAATATGGGCGTCAAATGGTTATCTTACCTGCTGCCGATTTAACCCCATCTTACCCTATATTTTTATGTTTTTCTCGAAATCTCAATTCTCCACATTCCAAACTTTTTATGCCTAGGATATTTTTAGGCTGCTCACTTGTACCTCAGAGGCCTAATCTATCCTGATCACGCCCTAAGCTCAAGTTTGTTTTTATAAAAATTTATTAAATTTTTTTTGGAGTGACACCGAAGTAAAAGAAAATCTATGACGATTTGTTGAGCAAAGCCAAGGAGTTGAGTAAAAGGGGAGAATGACACGCGTACCGTGAATCGTATAATCGGTCATATGGATCCCATGGCATGATGGCACACGGGTGGCGAGCTCCAAGAAGAGCATAAGTCGTCAGTTATAGGGTGTAGATGGGATGAGAAAAGGAAAATCCCGATAAATGTCGCCGATGGATTTTCCGAACTTGACTGTGCATCTAAAGATATTCCTCGTACCAGATGGTTGCCGGAAAACCATTTCCCACTCCCGCGACTCTTTATGGAGGTCCAGACACGATTGAAAAGGTCCATGGTATTCTTTTCAGGCGGGGATTATGAGCGGCTGCGAGTACCGCCATTCAGTCTCACTGGCGAACAGCCTCGCACATGCATGGGTCCACCGTACGGGTAGTGCGAGCGAGCACAAAATCCTGTTACTTTTGTAATTAATTTTAGTTTTAACGATTATTCCAGCAATTCCCGAACATTGTTGTCCTTTGTCTATCAGCTTTTCTTACCGGAGTTGTCACCGTGCAACCGTGTGTTAATATGACAGAGAAAATCGCAGGAAGTCAATATTATTTTTCGCTCAACCAGTCCGGTTTTCGGCTAAATTTTAAATAAAAATGTTTTTATTGAACTTCTCACGTATGAACATAATTCCTGTCAATAGGCAATAGTCAATCATATTTATTAATGCCGAATACCGTCGCACTATGTAAGCAAATCGAATAAACGACGCGACATTTCACGCGATGCTACATACAACAAATTTATATTGCACGTTCGCCAAGTCCGCTGCGCCGCAGCCTCGCTGAATACTTTATACGGAAGTGTGACGGAAGGAATCGCAGTCGGCTTATTGGACTCCGGGTGAAACCAACGTCTATGTAGTTAAAATAACAGCAGTCACACTGATAACAAACTAAAGCCAACAGGACGAGCTTTATTTATTCATCGACTGCTCTCAACTTTCTTACTTTCTCACCCTCACATAAATATATATGTATCCGCCCACTACAGACTCTTCCGTGGCTTTACGCGGGCAAAACATAAGCTAAATCTCTTTATTTATTTTATCACTTAGAACCTTACAACAACTTATTGACCATTTGTACCCATTATCGGTCAGCATTTTATCGATGAAAATAATATTCTACAACTGATGTATTATTCGAATTAAATTAACGATTGATATTATTCGTTCCAATATATATAATTAAGGTCGTCGATTGAGAAACGATTATTATTTATTACTAACCAGTTATTTTGATGGCCAATCGGAGGATTGGCATTTTTTAATAAAACGCCTTCACAAAAGACGTTCGGTGACCGATCAGTGTCGCGTAAGATATTATTAGATACCGCCGTGGCGAATGTGAGTCCGGGAAATCGATCGGACGCAGCGATACTCGTGCAATATTGATAAAACGGTTGAAAGAGGCTTTGGTAATATGCAGACTCCGTTCGGAGGTGTCACACCGTTAGTAGCGGTGGCGTAGTGTCGACATGAAAGTAGTTAATTCCTAAAATATCGGGGCAGCCGCATCGGTACCCCAATCTTCGACAGGCTGAGTTATTATTAGAATAAGCGAACAAAGTTATATATTGCTTTGACGTTGGTACATCCATTTTCGTACTTTTCACATGCCGAAGCGAATAAATGGCCTGACCTCGGCGATCGCTCGATGTCGCGCCAACCTGTGGTTCTTCTTTCACGCAAAAAATACTAAAAATATATACAGGGACGCAAACAAAAAAAATAACAGCATCAAATCGCTTTAGCACTAATGTTCGATGATTATGATTATGATTGTTATCCATGCGATATTTATTTGCCAAAAATTTGTTACACATTATTCGCTTGAATGTTTCAGGAGCAAAGTTGCTGCGGCTCTGCTGAACAAACACCTGCAGATTAACGGGATTTCAGCGGGTATCACGTCGCTGCCGACGGTCGATCAATTGCCGCCAGATCAACAACCGGAGGAGCCACCGATAACCAGCAGTAGCAAAATGAAGAGGGAGAGAAAAGCAGCACGGACTCTTGGCATAATAATGTCGGCCTTTCTCACATGCTGGCTTCCATTCTTTCTCTGGTAATTTCAATCAAACTTTTACCGTGTTTATTTATTAATGCTCAAAGAATCAACTTTCAGAAATAACTGTTTTTTTCATTGATAACAAAAATTTCCAACAATGGCGAATAGGAATACGATTGAAGTTTGTAAACGCAAAGTTACGTCAAACATGGTCTCGTTCTCAGTAGAAGACGTGGTTCGAGACGGATAATTCGCAAAAGACTCGATACATGCCACGTGGAACGTTTGTCAAGATTAAACTTGACATACGCAGCACGCTGGCTGATGGATGTGGCTTATACGAACCCATGCGAGCCAATGCCCCCTTCGGTATTACAGAACCCATAACCATACTCGATGATATTAACAACCAAGAAAGAGGCCTTTATTACCGAACATTCGATGAGCTCTTACCGATAAACTCCACAGCCAGTCGAAAAGCTTCGTTGAATCGGTGGGGTGCCATTAGAATTTGTAATTATTTAAGTAAGGCAAAAGTTGTATCGCAGCCATTAGTTGACCGTCATCGTTTACGTTCGTCGTCGTATGTCCCTGATGGTATCTTTCACTACAGGAACAAAATTATGCTATTTATAATCATTGTTCGGACGACCAACGTGAGGACGCGTCCTGCGGTCAATCATTCCGAAAACAATCGAAATATCGTTCCGCGAGCTTTACAATTATACAAAAAAGCTATCAAAGGAGAACGTCGGGGAATTTGCAACCTTTGTTCCGGTAAGAAGAACATTCCGGAAGGCTCAGATTTCCTTTCGATTTTTCCTCTTTTTTAACGATTCAGCAAAATAGTAAAAGAACGAAACGAAAAAAAATAATATATAATAAATCTTTAAGGATGACCGGTAAAAAAAAATTTCACCAATTCTCGCGGCCCTTATCTTCAAAAAAGTATGTTGCACCCATAGAATCATGCAGAAAGATGAGCTCGAAAAAAATTCGGGAAATATGAGATCGGAAAGACTATCCAATTTTTGCGGGCGTCGGCTATTTAAATGTATGTATCTTGCTTCCGTAGAATTGTGTATCGAAAGATGAAGCCCAAAATTGTGGAGTTTTAACCGTAAAAATTGTGAAAAATCAGGGTCGCCCCTAAAAATCGTTGGATCGAGCTCATCTTTCCGCATGATTCTACGGATGCAAGATACTCCGTTTAAGATGAGAACCGCGAAATCCGGGAAACATTTTTTTTTGGCCGGTCACCCTAATATCTATGTTTTGGTTAGCAAACTTTTGTTTGTCGTTGCTCTCGTGAATGGCAGTTTTCGTCACACATTCTTCCGCGCACCGTTCTCTTTCGCTCGTCATCCACTCAATATTTCCGCCCCGATTTCCGTCCACCCCTGCGCTCCTTCGACCCATTATTTCGTGCGCGATCCAACTACGACAAACGATAGATACTCGCCCCCTCCAACTCCTTTTCAACTCTCGACATCCCCTTGACACGGTTTCGCACCGCGCACCATCCGATTCAACGCGTCGACCCTTGACCTTCCACGTTGCCCGTCTATCTATTCTTTTCTCTGGTTCCTTCCTCGTCATTGGACAGCGGCGTCGTCCCGCGATTGCTCCTCGCAACAAAACACGAGTAGCCGAAACACTTTCGTAACTGCTTCTGTGTGTACTTGGCGCGAAGCTCTGTCGAGTTTCCCAATAACAAACTGAAACCCCTTATATATATTTCGGTCATCGCCGAGGGGTTGCCAGCCCTGTCGACTCTGATTAAACTCCAAAAAGGGCCGACGGATTCACGGAAATAAATATACAATGATTGGAAAATAATTGGCTCGACTCCCAGTTTATTATATTATTACAATTGATCGAAAAATGATAATTCAACAAATCGATTTAGAACATTGACAAATTATTGAGAGGGATGATTGTAGCGATAAATTACGATTATCAATCCAGTACTATTGGTACTCGACAAAATCTCGGCGATGAGCCGAAGGATGTGTAACCTTACTGGTAGTAGGCATGTACAAAACGGGGTAGGTACGCAACAGATAATTAACGAAGGACTCTCTTGACTGGATATATTCCGTTCGTCAGGCCTCAGTGGAGTCTCCGTTCGTCATTATTCTTCACTGGCATGGATGTATAATATCCATGGGAATGGTCAGTTATTCGTTACTGAAATATGAAATTCCGACTAACGTGGGATTGAGCCAGAGGGCCGACCGAAAATTAACGGACCAGAAGGCCGACACGCAAATCAACGATCATCCTAATAACTCCCTCATACGTGTCCTTCTGTAGCGGTCCTATCCACGCGCAACTAAAAATCTATTAAGCGGAGCTCTGGAAGATCGATCAGTACGAAACGAATAACAGTTTAGTGGTGATTAATTTCTCCCCCCTGGTCGTACCGTCAACCGTAGATCCATGGTTAAATCAACATTCAGAAAAACAGTTGACTCCACGGCATGTTTCCATATTTCTTTTTCCATAGTTTTCTTTTTCTTTCTCATTAATTAAATTTCATTGCCAACAAACAAGATGAGAACCACTCCGAGCGAATAAAAATTCGTACATAAAGACGAAAGAGCAAACATGTTAAGTGGTAACAAAAAGATTGAGTCTTTTATGTTGTCTTTGCTCCAGCAGGAAAAAACTGAGTGCTTCGGCTTTTTACTAGACAAAAGAAAGAAGAACAACAGATGACAAAAAGAGTGACGGGAAAATTAGTTGGAAAGAGGAGGGGGGAGGGGGGGGGGGGGTGAAGTACCAAGGGGAGGCTTTCATCGCCTAGGCGCCCCTCTATTATGGATATCGAAGGTAAAATAAGGTCGTAGACGCTTTCAATGGAATTTCTAAAATTGTACGGAGTGCGTGCGTGTATGTGTGTGCGCGCGTGCGTGCGTGCGTGTGTGGGTGCGGGTGCGTGTGCGTGTAAGACCTCAAACTCTCTTTATCTCTATTTTTGTGTCAGCGGAAGAAAGAAGTGGATGGTGGGGGATCGTTGGTTTGAGGCATTAGACGAGGTGTCGAGGGTGGCAGAAAGGCATGAAGGGCAGAAAGCAAAGAGGAGGGAAAAATGAATCGTTCGAGTAGCTCGCTGACCCAGTTTCGCCACGACCCTATTCATTCTACCAGCGCTGTCTCTTCACACGACGACGTCTTCGATATACAGACGATAACAGCATGTACAAAGTTCAGATGGAAAAACGAAGAATGATAAAATGTAAAAATCAAAGAAATGAAAAGATATGCGTGTGTGCGGGGATATTGTTTCTCTCATAGTTGGAAAGTATCCTCGAAGGACAATTATACTCCGGTCTACCTCCAGATCCTTACCCGAGAAATACGAATAAACCCGAGTAGCATACGAGTTCGAGTCTTCTTCATACTTTCATCACTAGTTGAAAGACCGTGCATTTGACCAACTATTTTTTCAAACGAACATCCTCGTCGTTTCCAAGGGTTTGATATATCGGTCATCGCTTAAGAGAGTGAGGCACCTCACTAATTCATCGTAATTAAAAATATCTAATACCGAAATAACCTAAAAATAATAAGACAAATGAAAATGTTATTTCCACAATAAATCCCGCTTAAATAATACTAAAATGATAAGTAAAATATTGAGGATTTGAAATGTTTGTAACGACTGTTCGCAGGTACGTGATCACAGCGTTATGCGATTCGTGCCAAAGTGGAAGCATCGTGGTAGCCGCGGTATTCTGGGTGGGCTACTTCAACAGCGCACTCAATCCTCTCATATACGCGTACTTCAATCGAGAATTTCGTGCGGCCTTTCGCAAGACCCTAGAAAGCTGTTGCGTGGCCCTCGCTCCTGTGCGGGACTTGCGACAGGTCAACCGGAAACAGGATCTCGTCCACAGTAACGCTTCATCGGAGCTTCACGTCAATAATCACCTCAGAGCCAGCGAAATGAGCAACGTTCACATAGAGGCTTGTATATAAGGATCCAACTTACAAAAGTTGGCTATAACCTCCGCGTATGTCCAACATTATCCCCCCACCCTGTAAGTTCGTATATTTAGTTTTCAAAACAAAATTTAGGCGCGGTTTTCATCTACCTTCCAACCTTTTTATTCACCCCTTCCAGTCACATGTGCACAACGATAATGCCCGTGACTCTTTTTACTGCTGATAACATGCATTTATTAATAACCCCGCATGTAAAGATACGACGATCCGAAAAAGATACATATTTTCGGCCACTATTTATTAAAAATTATTCTTTAACATAATACGATTTTTAAATCCGCAAACTTATTTTCGTCGTTGTAAGATTTTATGTGAATTTACCGATCGTCGATTATTTATGTTTTTTTCCGGCCAGTCCCGCTGTGAGCCTGCGAGGATCTTCCCTAAAATGAGTACGCCCTAATAATAACAAGAGGTAACAACACCGTGAGACCAATAGAACGCGACGACAAGATAATTAAGCAAATATAGAAAAGGGAGCCGAGGATTGTCGAACGTTTCTGTAAAGCTCGTTAGGCCTTTGAGTAGACCAACTTTTCGCCTCGTCTGCCTTAATTCCTATTTACACGTTATAACTTGTTCAAAAACATCTCGACATCAACATTTATCGATAATAATAAACATGGTCGAGTTGGAGCAATTAATTATTGGATATCACGAGCAAAAATCTATGAGAATTAAAATTTTCTATCCGACAATAATGTATCGATTTTAACTTTTCTCTTCGGAAATAAGTTTGAGCGAGTGTCATTGGCTTTATTGAGCTCATAATAAAACATTCCATCGCTGCTTGAACGCCGTGTACGCCGTTTTTCTGTCATTGATATTTTCCAAATTTCCATAGAAAAGAAAATATGTACGGGCACGTGCACGCTACAGCCATTACATAATTTAAAAAATGTATATTATTTTTATTTTCTTTAAATTTCCTTCGATAACGAGTTGTCTTCTACTTACCGGTTTTTTAAAAAAAATGTTGATTCTATTGTGTTTATTATTTATCACAAAAACACAGAGCTTAAAACCTCGCTGGTGAGTAGGAGAAAGGATACACTCTCGATGGAGGAACAACGAGCGATGCTTGCGATGGTACTCGTCCGAATTATTCGAGTGAGACGTCTGTCTTGTAATTACGGAATTATGGGGAGTGTGATGCTGAAGTGTTGTTGAAGCGATCCAAAGGAGAATTAATAGTAAAGGGGGGAACTGAAGAGCGATATGGAGAGCATCGACAATCCCGACAGGACGTGTCTAATAATTTTGCCATTATACGCATTCCGGCTTTCCTTTTGTCACAATTACTATGTTTTTACATTATTTGCCAGTGTTGCATTTTATCAATATTATCGCAATCGTTTTATAAAACTCGTCCCATTCTACGCACCAATTGGTACAACAATGAGTTACAGAACAACCCAAAATATTGAATCATGAATCATTTACTGACACTTCAAAACCAGTGTGGAAACATTGTTGAAAATAAAAATATGTGCAAAATACACATGTCAACGGATTAAACTTTTTAACGCATTAACATGATCGAGTCGGTGGAAAACATACAAATACATATACAAAAAATTAAAACATCAATATAATAATGAAAATACAATTTCAGCATATTCGGGCGAATAATTCTATTCCTATTTTCAATCAAATTTTTTAAATTCATTTATCTGGTTTTTTATTTTTTATTTTTTATTTTTATTTTTTTCGAGTCAACATATTTTTTTTTTTATTAAGTGCAATAAAATGAATCAGTTAATCAAGTTTTAAATTGGCAAATGAAACGTTTTTTTTTTTCTTCGTTCGATGATAATACCATGGATAAACGAACGGTGATAACTCACATAGACGAGATCGTGACACGTAATAGTCTGACGCCTATTACATGATGACCAATATACTTACAAATGTAATTTATGCATAATATTTATTTGACAAAATGTATACATAAGGAAATAATGAGACACATGAGCGTAACAGACTCGAATAAAACCAGACTCGACATTCTGATACTCGTCATAGATACGTCTGAATGTCATGAGCCTTTTTTTCGATATAATTGTTGCAATGAAATTTTCAAGCAATTACATTGTACATAGAGAATGAGCGCAGCGATAAAAAAAAAATAATCAGAAGTTGACTTGTTCGAGGCCATAATGAAAATGTAAATTATGTTAATTCATATATGTGTCAACTACAAGTACGAATCACTGTAAATAAAAGAGGATGGGGAAAAGTTAATACCTCCGTCAATTCAAAATAAAATGATAAGAAACGTGCACTTGTAGCCTTCTGATGATATTTCGACGTAACAACTATCGAAAATAAATTTAGACTATATGAATTTAAAAAAACATGAAAAAATCGGTCGTAGGAGAAACTTGGAGACTAGTTGGAGTCACGAACGAGCGCACACTGCAGCTTGCACGATATACTAACGTGCATCAACGGAGAACAATCATTAACATAAATAATCAAGACTTTTAACGATATTGGAAAAGTCGTGTTGATTGATTGGGTTATGATGTCATAGTTTTAACGACTCGTGCTCAGTATTATTTACGTCAAAATGGCATCGTAACGTCTAACGAGCGGAGTAACTATGATAGTTTAAGCGATATACTTTCACGAGAAAACTAAATGAGTGTACATCTATTGCTGTAACCGGATATACGGAATAAATATAAAAAAATCCATAAATAATCATCATCATCGTCATCATCGTCGGTGTTTGTGTGACGGTGCAATCGATAACTCGAGACGGCGAAGAGAGGGCAAGATCGCGAAAAAAATAAATGATCCATTTTTTAAATTCGTTGCTTATATATATATTGTTGCCAATAAATCGGGAGGGGAGTGAATCAACGTGATAATTGGCAAACAAAATAGTACTGAAATTCGGAAGGTTGGGCGCCAGTTACTCAGACGGGAGTAACTTTGTAAATTTGAAAATTTGAAAATTTGAAATAAAACCAGAAACTCAACAATTAAATAAAATCCTGAAACACGACTAGCCGTCGGAGGGCATAGGAAACAACAGGGGGCGGGGGTGAAATATATATATATGTATGTTTATTTCATTAATAATTTATCAAAGTGACAATAGATGAAAAATTTATTTTATAATTATAATATATGAATGTATACGGTATAAACTGGGCTGTTGCAAGGACGAAAATGTGGATGCGCATGTGCAAGTGTGAGGATGTAAAGAGTTGCCCGAGACAGAGAGGGTTTTATGTCGTGTAGCAATAATGCAATCGATATACGATTACGAATCGAATGGATCTGAAATCCCGACAATGTGCTGACTATGGCGCCTTTAATAAAGGTTATTTAAGACAATTATACAAACGCCGTATTGTTGGTTGAATGATCAGCACTGTAATACCATGATCCGATGTAAATTAAGAATGAGAGGTGAGTACGTATTCTCAAAGCTTGTTGACATCCCGAGTATGATTAATATTTACATGATAACAGCCTTACGGCGACTATAAGGATGGGACTTGGTCGAACCCGGAGGTAAGCAAGAGCACAAGGGACGCAGCGGGCCGAGGCCGGGGGGAGCGTGTATTTTCAATAATAATACGAAGTGACGCGCAATGTTAAATTGTCCCGATTGTACTAGACTTGCCTTAGCTTCATCTTCTTTATCGAATTTACGGTATTATTTAGCTGTTAAACGGTGTGTTTTTTCACCCGACGAAATATGCGAAATATGCGACGTACGTCTCATCGATCTTATTTTATTTCACAATATCTAATCGCTAAATGGTTCATATTCAATTATAATTTTTCTTCATTCTAAACCCGAATGAACATGTATAATATTAAATAGACGTAATCTTCCTATGATAAATTTATTTTTTGCGAAAAATTCGTTGAGTTAACGACGAGAACCCGGTAAAAGTGTTCGATCCGGCAGCAGACCGACTTATCTTCCGATGGATAGCTCGAATATACGTCGACTATATAACATACTGGTTGTCGGTAAGACAGTTTTCGAAATACCGGTAATCCCGTGAGACGATGGACAGCCGGTGTTTAAGGTAATTACTGTAGAAAATTTCAATTATCCTCTCGAATATTTATATGCCCGGAAGCAGACAATTTTTTTTCTAATCCAATTTTTCCGTCGGAAATTCGGCTTTGCCATTTGATTTAAGCCCGTAGTAAGAGTTGAACTAGGAACGTCAAATAAGGCCGAACAATATATATATATATATATATATATATATACACCGAAACCGAAATTATACATACGAGACGAAGGTCTATGGATTATCGAGACTGGCAATGACATTGGCAGGCCCTGCCCAACCAGTGATCCCAGAAAAAAAAATGCAACCGGGAAACAATTCTACGCATGTACGCTCCTGAACTTCCTCCCGAATTTCGGGTACGCTCCGCATCGAAGCTCGCATGAAGCCGGCATACAAGCTCGAGCGAATGGAGAATCGATCTAGGTATAAATGGTGTTCCAGTGTATACAAACATATACGAAGAGTCTACTGTATATATATATATTTGAAATAAGCATTGTGGGAATTGATTACTCATAGATATCGAAAATTTTAACTCGCTCGCAGATGCCAGGAGCTCGTCACCTAACTCTATGTTTCGACAAATTTAAATAACCAAAAAGTGTGGACTTAATAAATAATATATTTTTCTCGTATAACTCGTGGCGTAACGAAGGTCTCGAGGCCAAACAGACTGTAGACCGGCTACTCCACTCAATGCTCAGCCCGGATACTTGGACTTTATTGTCGTAAGGGTTGAATTAATAATCATATATGTCGACTATAATTAACCGGATGATTCTTCAGCCAAAGCAATTGACAGTGACTTACCTGCCGACAACCACCGGTTTCCTCTGAAGAGGAAGATAAATGGCGATCGATGCGCTGGGGACGATTTTCAGTTGATAATAGACGTAGATGTAACAAATATGATCCGAAATGGTTATAACGATTGTAGATACGCCAGTTTTTACACGAGACTCCAATTTATTGGGACGTTGTAACGCAACACTACTATTATAACAACCTTAATTCCCGAATGGTTCATAATCATCGAAGTAATTAAATGACAACGCACTCGTTTCATTTCATAGATGCAATCGTCAAACCACTTCAGCTTTCCGGGAAATCTTCATCTTTTAATTATTCAATGACCCATTTGATGATTATTCGAACGTGGTTGTCATATGTTGGGATGATGAGATGAGATATTTCCCAATCCGATACAGCTTAGACAATTCGATGATCGTCACTCCTCGTAAAAGTAAACGTTGGAAATTCAAGGAGTAATGACATATAATTTTGCAAATAACAAGACTAAACGACGATATGAAATAATTATTCTTAACAAACGTATTTATTAAAGTAGTAAAAGGACGTTTTTTTTTCCATCGAATTAACAAAAAATTTGATAAAATAAGACAAAAATAATCGAGACGTACAATAGCAATAGAGCTATTTCTGCGATAAAAAAGTTTCCTCGGCAGATAACTCACATAACCGTGACTCACGTTTGTTTTTATTGCGATATATAGTATTTACCGTAAAACCATACATGGACCGTTTATTGAACCGCGTGAATCCAGACAAGGAAGGATCAATTGAAAAAATTAATATGTATAATTAGAATAAGAAAAAAAATTAACCCATATGTTTTTTCACAGTCGTGCACAATTAAACGATCTAACCGGTATCCATTGTTTTTTTGTCTCACATACGTTTGACGAATGAATGAAGGAGAACAAAATGGTGGATTTTGATAAGTGTAAGAAAAACATCTCGGAGAAAAATAAAAATTCGTGTCTGTGTGTGTGTTTAGGCACCCGCAACGCTGACGGTGGTGGTTTATTTGTCTTATCCCAATCGTTTGTAGATACTAAAGTTTTATTGGCATTGAACAATGACGAATTAAATTTATGTCTGCGGTTTCTCTTGATCGTTTTCAATCGTCCGAACGACCCTAAACCATTTGTTGCGCGCTATCTATCTTGAACAATAACTAAACAAATATTTCATTATTTTCTCGTGTTCCGTTGTAACACCGAGCAACCTATCACCTTTTTATAAACCATTGTCGTTATAATTCAATGCTGAGTGGGTTTAATTATATATGATTAACAATATGAAACGATGCGCAACGTACGCGCGCAGACAGGCAGGCAGGCAGGCAGGTTAATAGGCAACAAAAACTGAGCGTCGATAATTATTTCCATCTCGCGCAAGTCAATTTAAATAATTCCTCTTTTCGTTTAATCTGGCAATTGTTGTCAACAATTGCCGGTTTAAAATTTAGGGAGAAGAAGGAGGAAAAGCACCACAGTCAGGTAGGCAGGCAGGCGAGCGGGTTATTAGCAGGTAGACGTCTAGAAACTCTTCCTCATTCATTGTTATGTTCTTTCTTCCTTCTGTCTCCAAATTTCGGCTAAAGATTATCATAAAAAATAATTAGAAAAATGTACAAAACTTCATAAAAATAAAAATAGTTAGTTACATGTGACGAATAAATATTGAAGTAATTGCAACAGAGAATGAGAAACTAGCACATTATTGAAAACCCTAAAACGAGTAATCTCGTGTATTTTCGAGTAATTGTGGAAGTGCTCTCGTGTGGATTCGTGTTAATTTATAATGCCCACTCCATTGTACAGTGAAATTTTTTTTATTTTCGTATGAATTAATATACCTTGAATTTTTGTTATTATTGATAACTGTTGTACAAACCTGATCGATATCATATACATGAATCGATGTATTACGAAATACTGCTGCGCCATAATCGAAACAAACAATGCGGAGCATGGGGCGCGTAAGAATGGGCTTTCCTTCATGGACATCTTTTAGCCAACGCAACGACACAGACTTGTTTAATCGTTTGTACAAAAGAAAGAAGAAAATTTTTAATTTCCATCCCTCATTTTGTTCCATCTATGGTAACAATATTTTAATTCGAAAACCCTACGGGGAGCTATAAAATCCTTCCAAACCCTACCGGACGTTCGTTGGTTCGTTAGAGTCCGAGGGATACGAATTTTCTCGAACGCGATAATCGACTATTTTCCTCGGAGACAATCATGTCGTGGAGAATAGATGATTTTTTCGAACAATCTATGCCGAACGAAAACTATGAAGAAACGAAGACTCTTAACTCAACGTTACTGCTCCGTACAAAAACCTAAATTCATTCGATAGCAGTTTTTGTTGTTTTTTATCTATTCGATAAAACCATTGAATCCATATTCGATTGTTATTTCCCTGGATCTTATTTAACTTATTACTATGTATTTTTATAATTAATTAAAAATAAGTAAACTTATAATCGAATTATCGGCAGTGACACGAAAATAATAAATCTTTTGTCAATGTCTTATGAAACTCGCGTTAGTCTTCGAAACGCTTATTGGTTGTTTAATATTTCTTTTAAATATCGAGCATCAGTATTCTCGTGTTATTTTTCATGTATCCTGTACAGTGTTATGGAACAAGGGTAATCCAACACTCTATAACAATGGCGAATTTTTTGGTTTAAGGACAAACAGAAAACAGAGAAACAAACGATCGAATGCATAAGAATTTTCAAAAGCACGAATCTACTCCTCATTGTCGCGTGAAATATTTCTTTTTCTTCTACTATTATTGAAAATAATGAGGATTACGTTAGAGGAATGCCGTGCGTGCACAGGGGATCGTGTGTGACAGAGATGTATAAGGGCAATGAGAATAAGTAGAATATTCAGATCGAAACGAAATTATGACGGGGCTCTTTATTTGTTTTTTTTTTTCCTGTTTATTATACGTTATTATATGAAAAATACGAACGAACAAACACCTGACATTCCAGTACTCGGTAATACTGTACGTTCAGCTAATTACTATATTTATTATACCTAAGATTCGACTAACCGGCTCATATTACGAGGTTGAGAGACAGAATCTAATCGATCTCGCAACCCGTTCTCGTACCGGCAATTATTATTCAACGTTTTTATTGTTTTTTGGGATGTTTTTGTTTTTCATTTGAAATTTATACAGTTGTAGTCTCGAGAGGAGACACGCCACGTGGATCGCAGCAGGATCGTTTCGCGGTTAATGAATGGTTGATAGGGATTGTAGTGGCGGTGGCGGTGGTGGCGGTGGTGGCGGTGGTGGTAGTAATATTAGTAGTAGTGGTCGTTGTGGTGATGGTAATGGTAGGCTACTAACAAAACGTTTTACGACGTAATATTCCTCGCACGTTTGTCCCGCGCCCAGGACGTTCGTAGGAAGAGTATTGCGGCAAATTATATTTTTCTTTAATTGTTTATTTCTTAGATACTCTAAAAAGATTTTTTTATAACGGTGCAGCTGCGAGGACGTTAAATATACATTACGAATACAAATTTGGCGATATAACAAATAATCATTTTTTTTTTCTTTTTCGGTAAATAGAAAAAAATGGATTTCCCATTAGTCTCGGAACGACGCACGTCATCTACTCACATGTAATCCTCTAATTTCAGCAAAAACTCAAACGATTTTGTTATAACTACGCATAATCATTTTTTTTTTCTTCATATCCATTGAAAACAAAAGAATGAAAGTTTTTTAGCTTTCGCTGATTAATGTTTAACGAGTCCTCGCACCTCCACGCACGGACCTATTTATCAAACCGTCAACATATTGAAAGAGTGACGAAAATTTAACTCATTCGTTCTCTCCCTCACTCTCTCTCTCTTTTATTTTTTTCTCTCTCGTGTTTTAAGCGTTAGTTTAAGGGAGGCCGAACGACGAAATCGAGGTTTCGCGAGTTATCGCGAGATATGAAAAATTCACACTACGAACAACTTACGATCGACTGACAAAAATTGTGTTAAGTTTTCGTTAGAAAAAGGTAAAAAATTGCAGCATGCCACGCGTTCACGCTCGCACGTATCTTCTTTCCTTCGGTCGCGCCCCGTTTTTTTCCCAAATCGGCTCGTCACAACTAATACATGTATATTCATCGATTACACTCAACTCCGCGTATGTCATGATTCAAAATAATATTTCGTTACTTTCACAATTCTTTTCTCAGCAATGTGTCCTCGGGAAGGTAGAAAAAAGGTTCCTTCACGAACTCGGAAAAAATTAATTTTTTCCGTCGTTTTCTTTTTTTTCGATGTTAATTAAACGTTTTTTTTAGCCTTTGTGTCGCTGTTTAAGCGCACTAACTGACTGACTGCCGAAACATACCGTTCGTGTGTCAAACTAAAATTGCAACGAGAAATTATTGAGAATAAGACACTCACAGTCACACACGCGCACATATATATAAACAACGAGCTATTGACGTACCGGATTCAATCGAAAAAGAGAGTAGAGGGAGAACGCTTTGACTAAGTCAATGGGATTAAAAGTGTTGCGTTAGACCTACGTGCATGCACGGCACCTCACATTATTCAAACTTTTGCACAGCTTTTAACGAATTGCCATCGCCTACCAACGGGGTTTGACGAAAGCGTGCTCCTTGTATGGATATACAAAAACCTTTCCTGATCGTACGAATGGAACCCCCGCCCTCTCTCTCTCTCTCTCTCTCTCTCTCTCTCTCTCTCTCTCTCTCTCTCATTCTCTCTATCTCTCTGTTATCATAGTTTATTCACTCAATAATAATCAAGATTTTCCTTGCTAGATCTTCGTGAAATCTCTTAACAGCGCCATTACTACACGTATTCCATTAAAACGCTACTCAATTATTTAGAAAAAAAGAACAGTACAAAAGAGATTTTTAACAGCAAATTTGCTAGCGAACGGCCGTTATTACATTAATCTAAAACTCGGCCGTAATATATATATGCTTTTTATAAGTTTTTTACACATTCGATTATCATTTTTTCAATCGACAGTCGTCTCCTCGCCTTATCTATCGCATCACATCGATACACGACGTTATATAGATACAATTAGGGACACTCAATTAATCACGCTCAACCAATCCACGTTTTACATTTTTTCCGGCCTAACAATATTATCAATATTACAAAAAAATTATTTTATCGCCAAGTTTTGTTTTTCTTCTCTTTTCATAAATAACAACGAGTACGTTCTGCCACGCATTTTCACTAAACAATGTACACATCACAAAAATTCATTAGAGCCTCGGTCAGAGCCTCTTTTTTAATTTTTTTTTTTTTTTTTTTTTTTTTTTCTTAGTTTTTTTTCGCAATTAAAAAAGTTCATTATCGAATTGAGAAAAACGGGCATCTTTAAAAAGTTCCGTGCCGTTGGGTCACGAATCGGTCAACGAATGTTAGTAAACAATTGCATTCGTTCCGCACATTTGAATTAAGCTGAATCGTTATTATCGACGTTTTTAATTTTTTTAATCGTACATGAGAGTGCGATTGATGAATCCACGGTTGAGCCCCACCGGTGTGTGACAGCGACGCGTTGCGAAAATTAATAGAGATAATGTTCAAAGATATATAAAGATACCTAAAGAAAATGTTAACACCAGAGGAATCGAAATTGCGAAATTGACGCCTCATTCACTAGAAAAAACACACTCATTTAATATATAACGTTATCGAGTTTTCATTTATCGTTCCGCTTACGCATAACGCCCTGTCATTTCTCACGAGAGATCTTACTCGGTTTCCTATTTTTTTTTCGTAACAACAAAGCCTTTCCTAAATATCTTACAATTTATTTTGTATCGCTCACTCTTTCGTTCTATCTAGTCCTTAATTCCGGGTTTTCTGGCGGCTCCGAAGGAACACACGAAATTCGACTGATTTTTACCAAATAATTTTATCGGACATCGGGCACTTGTATATAAATTATTAAAAATTTTCATCAAATATTTTATATTTAGTACGGCTTAGAATAATTATTCACAACTAAAGAAATAAAAACTTCGATTCTAATCGACGAAAGACGATTAATTGATTTCGCTGAAATTTCGGGTGTTCCTCTTCGTCACCGGCCCACCAATCCCTCGTTCCCATATAACATTGCACTACTCCCAGCTGCTTCGTAAAAGTCTTACCTACAATTAGAAATTCTAAGTTCTATAAAGACGCCGGAGCGCGCATGGTTACGAGCACACCCTACCTTACAAAAACCACAAGGTAGAATTTTTACAGTGTTTAAAAGAGTTGCATATACCCTCTTCGTAATTATTTTCCTCGTCCTTTAAGTTATTTCTATTCATTTATTTACTTTTTGTAATTTGACTAAGAATAACGTTTTTTATGCATTCGCGAAATTCATATTGTGGATTACACCCGCTCTAGGGTACATAACTTCATTGCCCGGTATCGTTAAGTCCTTTAACAAGAAAAGAAAAAAAAGAAAAAATCAAATTAACTAGTTGCCGTCTCGGAACTTTGTCTATCAAATGCGTGACATTAAAGTGCAAGATTTGAATTGATTTATTACTGTTATCATTGTTATTAACGTTGTTGTTGCTGTTGTTTCGATTGTTATCATCGATATAATTAATATCATTATTATTATTACCGTTACATTAGTATTATTATTAAGTTATTATTATCATCATTATTTTAACTCGTTTGGTTTTTATTGGAAAGCCCACTTCGTAATTTTATAAAATTTCATGTAGGTTAAATGAGAATTCTGGTTGTCGTGTATAAAAAGTTATTGCACTTCCCGATTACTCGTCGGATGTTTCGAACTTTCGGTGTGGCTTTTTTTTATATGATGTGCATTCTTTTCCTGCATTCGATTTTGCATTTCCATACCGTGCTCCACGACCCCGTTGCCGTCTGACAGTGTGTGTGTGTGTGTGTGTGTGTGTGTGTGTTGGTTCGTTCTTTTATCTGTTGACTGTATGTAACGAGCTCTTTGGCATGTGGAGATCTCTACGAGAATAAAGAGAATCAATAGCAAAATAGCGCGAAAAATAATTACACATTACTGACGATTAAAAATAAAAAATATTTCAGTTACACGCACGAGTAGTGATACTAATAGTAACAATAATAATAATAATAATAATAATAATAATAATAATAACAATAATTTCGTAGACCAATAGTAAGTTAAGAAACTACTCGGACTTAACTATAAAAATTGTAATCGTTAATTTAAAAGAATGAAGAAAAAATATTAAGCTCAATGTTGACGGTAGGTATAATAACGTAATGAAATATACAATATAGTAATGACAGTGGTGATTATTGCGAGAAAAATAAAGTGATAATAATAATCCCTTGTCGATGTTTGTTAAAAATGACTGCACTTGTCTGATTTAAACGCAAGACTCATGCAGGCAATCCACGTCGTAGTGGATTGTTTGGTTCCCTTTCTCATTTTCCAGGCATCTCGCAGTCGTTCGATTGCGCATTGTTATGTATGCATATACAGATAAAATGTTACTCGTATAGGATCATACAAACGAGTATAAACTTATCTATAGACATATCCGTGTATATTTATATATTAACAAAAAAATAATAATTGAAAAGGAAAACAATATTCTGACTCTTGCTAAGTGCTAGGTTTCTAGGATTCGTTTTTCTTTTATCTACAATTGTAACGCAATAACTTGATATAAAAAAATAAAAATTCATTTGAATTGTCGCAGCAATCAGACAATATATATATATGCAATACAGTATATTATATGTATAATTATAGGGCTAAGAGTGGGTAGCAGCGGGTATATCTAATGTAGGGCGGTTCCACTACAGGTACTTGTAGGGCAGACAATTAATTGCATTCAAATAAATTGGTAGCAATATGTGTACGTCTATACGTCCGTGGGTCCATGAGCGTGTGTGTGTGTAAGTGTGTGTGTGTGTTCGTGGTGTCAGCGTTTAGGCTGTCTAATTTCACGAATTAAATATCTTTGTTATTTCTCATTGCTGTTATTGACGGATCGAGCGATTGTTTTTCACATTAACAACTGAATTTTCATTAATTACGAACGTCACTAAGTATAGAAAATATTTGGTTTCGATAATTTTAAAAAAATGTTCAATTGATTTTTAGCGTTCGGTCGCCGAAGAGTCCGTACTACGTACCTTTCCCATAGTAATGAGCTAATTCGCATCCGGACTCCTGATCCGTTTTATTTTACGCTGCCTAACTCGGTAATACGAAATGTTCCGATGTTTGCAACTGACAATCGTTTTTTTTTTTTTTTTTTTTTTTTTTTTTTTTTTTTTTTTTTTGCACGCCTTCCCAAAGTTTTATAAAAATTGCGGTCACGCAAAAAACACAGTGTCACGGTTTTTTCCACACACGCAGGCACACATCTTCACGTATTTTCTGTTGTCGCGACTCATTCGCACTTGCATACGGAACTAAGATATTTAGACAAGAATATAACAGCTGTATAAAAAACTTTCAACACTGAAAAATACAAATCTATCGTAAATGACTACACCATTGCTACCTCCACATTATCCTCACTTTTTATTCTTTCCCTCTCGATCTCACGGATTCTTTACTACCTAGCACACGCGCCTTTTCCGTTTATTTATATTTATCGTTTTCATATTTATTAATCGAACGACCGTTCGGTAAAGATGCATTCGATAAAGTCGTGTTTTTGAGTGTCTCCGTATGTGTTTGTCTTACTACTGCTTTATTTATTTATTTATTTTTTTTGTTGTTTTTATTTATCGAAATATTCAAACACCGTTGTCATTGTTATTACGATTATTATTATCTTTTTTATTTCCGAAAATCCCGTTGGTATTTGTATGCTCATAATCAAGTCGACTTTGCGTTTATGTTGTTGCTTTACGAAATTCTTCTCGTCGCGAGTATTGGCTATCCGTTTATTTTTTTTTTTAATTCAAACATTTTTTAAAAAGTTTATTTGTTTCGTATAGTGCAATTAGTACCTAATTTCAGTTATATCCTTCAAAATTTTCCAGGAATATATTAAATATTTAAATCATTATTATTAGTCATATATGTATGTATATATATATATATATATATATATACATAATGCTTTATCACACATATTACAAAGGAGGTGAAGAATCACACCAAACATATTATTATTAATATTACTACTAGCTCTATTACGATTATTTAATTGATGTTCGTTTTTTCGTGTCACAAGATTATCCTTCTTAGTCTCCGAATACGTTGTGTTTATCCGCGTTTTAGATTATCGAGAGAGGAATAAACTTTAGTAATTTACTGTGTCTGTAAGAATGTGTGTGCGTGCGTGTGTGTATTCTTCTTCGATATTCATCTTAATTGATTCATCAATTAATTATTTTTCTGGTTAATTTAGTTTTATAATGCACGGCGATACGCATCCGGAGCTACAGGGAAATAAAATAAAAGAAAAAAAAACCGAAAACATGCTTGCCCGCGTAACACCAAAATATCGGTAGGTAAATGTCAAACGGATGAACGATCGTCTTTATAAAACGATTATTACAAACTCTTATCGATATTTGTCAACTACCGTAAAAGCAAAAGCGTAACCGGATAAGTCACGTCGAGTATCAATGCGGTGCGAACGCCTTATTCTTTATTTATTTCCGAGAGCTGAAACAACAAATGGGAATCACGCGTTTCCATTTGATATTAATTTTATAAGCATTTTTTTCGAATTTCAAATTATTCTGGATAGATTTGATCTATTCAGTAAAAAAAATTTAAATTAAATTGTATGGCGCGTTTAATCATTGGTAATATTGAAGTGTCTCTATTATTTCGAAAGTGTATTAAAAATAATTATCGAAAAAAGTATATTCGCGCCCGCGATCGTCGGAAACCTTGTGACCCGTGTTTGAACGACTCTCTGAATCACATTACAATTCGCGTTTAACAAGTCGCGTAAATATATATATATACACGGAAATTTATCACGAATATCCCGAAATCATGGGTGTTAACGAAAAAACGAAAATAAATAAATTATCATCGCGACAATAGTTTTCGTTGGGAAAACCGGATACTTTTTTCAGTTTATCGTGAAGATTAACAGAGCGAACGGTTCGATCCTTGTAATTTTCGTATAACCGTCGTAAAAATTGCACTCACTAACGCCGAAACGACGTTTTCTCTTAACTATCTCGTTAACACGACAGGCGTGGCAACGATAATCAACGTACGAATCCGTCCAAAGTAACCCCCCGCCCCTCCCCCCGCGTCCAGGGTGTTGAAGTTTACGATGAAAAATTTATTTAATTTTATTCGACCTGGAAATTCGATTGCTTCCCATTGCAATATTATTCTGTTGAAGCTTGTCCCATCGAATGAAAAATTCCACAAAAAGTAATGCGCTTGGAGCCACTGGGTTTGATAGAAAAATAAATGGGAAAAAGATAAAATTGTTTAACAGTGCTGGGCACTGATCGAATGGGTGGTAAATTTCGATAAATCGTTATCACCCGATTGTTTAGACGTATCTACGGTTGTCGTATTGATAACGATTTAACATGGTAAGACAAGCCGGTATGGCCACACCGCATTACTTTGGGTCGATCTATAAGTTTAATAAATACTATGTGACAAATTAATGATCACCCACAGTGAACACACAAAATTATTTGTTTTTCGTCATACACATAGTTGATACAAAGTCACTAATCTCGATATTTGGTCACGCCTCATCGTAGACGGAACAAACTTATAAGATCAGATAAGGAATTAATTCGTTACGATAAATCAATCGCAGATGACTAATAACAGAAACGTTAGACGTTTCTCTATTTCACTTGAACGTGAGACTATTAATATTAGCGCGAGCCGCGCGGAAAAAACCTTTGGCTCGTAAGATTTAGTTTAGGATTGGTTACAGGCAAAGAGGGTAGGATATGGTGGACAGGGAGAATCAGTGGTTACAGGACAATTGTCAGAGGGTTATTGACATTACTCTCGCGACCACTTGACGGCTCGAGAAATATTTAACCGATAACAGACGCGTCGTCGTCCGATTACTTTTCTTTCTTTCTTTTTCTTTCGACCATCATCATCTTTTCTTCTTCATCTACCTATTACAATTAGCCGGCGTTTTCTAGTCGGCAACGAGCGTTATATACAAAAAGGAGACCAAAAAAATAAATATATATATATGTAGATATATATATATGTGTGTGTTATGTGGAGTTTTAATTCGCTATCTCGCGGTACCGAATCTCTCGTACTCGAGGCAATCGATTGTGTTTTAATCATTTGTTCAACTTGAAGTCGTTGTCGTGCATTTTATAACTTTATTTAGTTATTTAATCGATAGCTGCGTGTCTCCTAGAGTCAAAATCATGTCTTGGTGCGTCAGGGATTAACGGATAATCTGACACTTTTGAGAATCGGTTGATGTATCGACGGAAAAAAATCTTATCGTTGAAAATTTGATTTTTTAATGGATAATCCTCACATCGATTCTTGAAAGCACCACGGGACCGAAAATCTCTCATAATTGCCCGACGAAATTTTAAAAGAACTCTTTACGTCTTCTTTACCCGCTAAGTCTTCGCTAATGCCGTTCCTACTCGTACAATTCGTCACTCGGTTATTAGATTTTCCTAAAAATCACAGCGTCACTGTGCTTTCCGTCAGAATGACGTTTTATCGGTTGGTGTGTGTGGTCGTGTTTTTTTGTTTTTTTTTTTTGTTTTTTGTTTTTTTTTTCTGTCTTGTGTGTATGTGTGTTTATCTCATTGGATCTCGTGTTTGAATAACCGTTCGGTACCGGCCGCGTGGTCGCGACGCGGCACTCAAATTCAACTACGCCATTTATTTAGCTATTTAGTTATTCTTTCGTATCATTTGATTATATACACCGAGAGTTAAAAATTTTAAGGATAAGAAAGATGTGTGCTTAAACTCGACCGCTGCTACTGCGGATACAAAGTACATATTTTCTATCTCGTGTTGCTTATTTTCGTTTGTTGCTGATATTTCGGAGAGAGAGTATTCTCTCGTATTTGAGGATAAGGGAGTTATTGCGAGGTAACTAGGCATTTACAAAAAGGTAGGAGCCATGCGTTATTAACGGGGCAGTTTGGTTTAAGTATTTTTCTTCGCACGATCCAGCGAATTCCTCGTATTGTTCGCTGTGACGAAAAAATTAACGACGTTCAATCGAAAACATTTAACGGAATTGTCATTGAAAATATCGTTAATTTTGTTTTGAACGTTGCAAGTACAAAATTCCCGATAAAACTTAAACTTGTCATACCGTATCATTTTTTCTTGACTTTTCCGTTATTTTTAATTATCTTTTCCTACTTGTTGACTAATTGCATCTGTCGACATCTCCGGCTGATATTTTTTAAAATTGTCTCACTAAGAATTACTTCTTTATCAGAGAATCTTCCGTCTCGAAAAATTCCAATTGACTAATTAACTCTTCTCGCTCTTCTATTCGCTCAAATATTCTCTGACAACGATGCTACCTACGTCCCCCCCATGTTCCAAGTCCATCCAAGCGTGACGTTTCGGAAACGGCAAAGACAGGAAAATACGAAATTTAACAAGTTAAAAAACTAAAAAAAATTTTAATGAAGCAATGGTTTAGCGTCGTTGGCGCGTCAACGACACCCTGAACCAGAACGAACATTTACTATTCGATTGCCCGATAAGTGTTTGTTTTTTTCTCCACAACTATGCAATGTACATCGCGTTTTTCATTCGGATTATCCGAAAAACATTTTTTTAATGTTCTTTTTCCTATCGCCCTCCTCTGACCATGTTCGCAATTTATGCCTACTTTCAACGCGAAAGGTCCAAAAAATTGTTGGACTTGGTTAATGGATTTTTCTTAAACCCTACAAGAAGTCGTAAGACTATAGACTGCGATACAGAATGAAAATTGTCTATACACAGCGGTGAAGCAATATCCTCTTATCACTCCCGTTTGTTAACAACATTCAGAACGCAAATACTCATAGTCGCTCTGTGACTCGTCAAAAAAGGATATTTATCTGTATCTTTTTTATCGATTATGCGAAAATAAGAGCAATGGCTCTGCGCAACAATCGAACACCCCCCTTATGTTCGGCCCGTTTTTTTATCTATCTTACTTGACGTCACCGCACTCTCGAACACGTTTCCGATGCATCCCGACAATATTTTTTTTTCAATCCTCGATGTCGACATATTGAAAGGGCTCCATCTTCACTTGACTTTAATTATTGCAGCTTTTACTTCAAATTGAAGACCTAAACGATGGGAATCTTCGATTTGCGAAACACAACGGTTGGATTTATCGGTATCTTCGTTCTCCTTTGATGTTCACACTAATCTTGTCGATTGCAACGTAGAGGTTTGACTTCTGTTCCAGCGATCCGATGGTCAAAAACGTTTTTTTTTTTTTCGTTTATTGGTGGCCCAGAGATTTCGGAGGAGCGGCTGACCTCCTTCGTTCATTGAAAGACCAATTTTAAGGATGGGATTCGGATTTTTTTGTTTTTTTGTTTTTTTGTTTGTTTTTTTGTTTTTTTGTTGTTTTTTTTTCGTCATCTGAATAACGGGTTTACGCGGTAGTAGTAGTAGTGGAATATTAAGTAAGAGTAATTATAGCAGTTACAGTGATGCTTGTTTTTTGTTTTCCTTCCTTTTCGTTTAGTTATATCGGGTATTTTGGGAAATAGTTATAGAAGTAGTGGTAGTAGTAGTGGTAGTAGTAGTAGTAGTAGTAGTAGTAGTAGTAGTAGTAACGGTAGTACTTATAACAGCAACGGTAGCAATGTACGAATAGTTTGTTGGGATTTGTTGGCTGGGGCTCAGAGGAAAAGAAAGAATAATTTTGAAAGATGTCGGAGTAAAATTGAAGGGAGTGGTAGTTGATTAGCTAGAGCCGCGAGATAATTAGGGTAGGAAAGGCAGGTTTGGGCCGTTAAACCCAAACACTTGGGGTTAACACCAACGAAATGGTACAGCGCGAGGCCTGTCCGCTCCCTCCTTAACCAGCGGTTTGTGAAATTCTCTGCCAGGCCGGGAGTGAATCGTTGCCCAGCAGTGCTCGCAATAGTACTGAAACGTGAAAAAATAATTTAGTCAACTTACGACGACACTTATCATGTTTTAATGAGTTTTTTCGGTCTTTCGACAATGGAGGAGTTTCAACATGGAGGAATAACAAAAAATTCGTTATTTCAACGAGAATGAGACTACTAAAGGTTGAAGAATATTAAATAGTGGATAAATACCTGAAGACATGTGACGTTGGCGCAAAAGAACGGAGCGAATTTGCCGCCGCACCGCTGGCCTTGACACTCATCGCACATTTGATCGTCCAGTACGTACGGCTTGACCTCGACCTAAATAAAATATCGAAGATAGATGAATACGAAGATTCCGGTTACAACGGTTAAACAAAGTTAAATATATAATAAAAAGATATAGGAGACGCGAAAATGAAATAATAAATGAATAAATAAATAAAATCGTTACCCTTTTGTCAATATCTCCGTGCTGGAGCTGGACGAAACGTGCGGATATAGCACTGATGTAGCTTTGCTGATTACTGAAAGCAACGCGACCGGCTCCCTTGGGATATTTAAGCTCGGGATCTGTGTCGATACCGGCGTAACAAACCCCGCCGTAAAGTCGATCCATAATCATAGCGAGCTCGACAGCCTTGAGAGGTCGTGGGACACCTCCGACGAATACAGTTTTCCGCGGGTCCAGTGGCATCGAAGCGTCGAGAACGAAATCTGCGTCGCTCAAACGCCACGGTCGAATCTGCACGGGCTTGTCCTTGATCGTTGGCGAACTAACGCACAGATAAAGCTTGTCGTCGTCTTGAATACAAGCGTCTATCAACTGCTGCACCGAACCCTCATCCTGAAACAACAACGCCAAACGTCTTAAACACACACACAAAAATACCTCATATTTTATTCTTTCTTTATTTATTTTAACTTTTTATTATGGAATAAAATTAGTAATAACCAAGTAACGTGTTTATATTTTTATGTTCGCTCAAAAGTTAAAAAGTTGCCCGATTTCAAGAAGAACGAGGTTTACCTGAAACAAGAGAAAGGCGTAACCCTTTGGCGGAAAGTACGACTTGCTCTCTGCTTTGTGTGGCCAATCGACGACCAACTGTCCGAACCGACGAAAACTTGCTGTTATCTCGTCTAAAACATCAAAATTATTTATTAGATGAAACATTTTTATTTCAACACGTGGAACATATTAATTGTGTTGCATTATCATTACGATTACGATTACGATTATCATTACGATTACGATTACCATTGAAAATATATATGTCAACTTGAAAGTCAATAATTTATGTACCTTCGTCAATATCCGGGGGTAATCCTCCGACGAAAACCTTTCGGGAAAATCGTTCCCCAGTTTCACTGCCCTGACTATGGGGACTGCTGCGACTGGGTGACGACAACGGTGCAGCCTGTGAAGCATTCATGACCCCGCCGACACCGACACTAACGCCAACGCCAACGCCAACGCCGACACCCACGCCTACACCCACGCCAACGCCAACCCCGTCAAGCTGTCCAGGGGCATTAGGATCCTCCAAAAGATTACCACCTTGTTCCTCAAGCCCCGGGAAGAACGGAGATTTACCTGCAGCCACAAAACAAAAACAAACAAGTTATTCAAATTATTTTTTAACCAATCAATCTATCAATGTTAACATTAATGTCTTGGCGACGAATGAGAGGTTATAACACAAATCCAAGTCGAAAAAATATGTTTTTTTATTATCATTTCAACTATATTACTCACTGAAACGTTTTTTTATTGGAAATTTCACTCTCCTTACGTAAGTAGCCATTTTACAAATAACTTATTTATATATAGCTCGGTTATAGAATCACAGATTAACAGAAACCACGACTCTGAATCTGTTTCTCGCAGTTGTTAGGGAAAAGCTCTGTACACGAACCGGTTCGCAGAGCCAGACGAACAAAAACGGATCACCCCGAGTCTCCCGAAAACAATAGAAAATCGAAACCTCTCTCGATATATTATGAAATTGTAATAATAATAATAATAATAATGATAATAATAATAATAAAATTATTATTTATTTATTATTCAATGATTATTTTATCATTATTATAATTATTATTATTATTATTATTAGCATCATCATCATCGTTGTTAATAATTTTTTTTTTATTTTTATAATTTTTATAGCCTGTACCTGCAAGCCCGGACCAAATTCCAAACATTTTTGTCCAATTTGACATGTCGTCAAAGACTTTTGGAAAATCGACACTGCACGAAAAAAAAAAAAAAATTGAGACAATTTTTCACTTGAACTTAATTATATTATAAAAATAAATAGAGTGAAATTGACACGCGGAAAATATTTATTTTGACCGAATGTATACAGTGGCAATATGAAGAACGGAGTCTACGAACTAGAAGCACTAAACCGCACGCCCCAATCCGATTAATGGCGAGACAAGTAACTCGTGCTCGTATAGTGCTGGAAAAAAACGAAAGAAAAAAAAAGATAAAAAAGAAGAAGAAGAAACGAGAAACGAGAAACAATAAACAATTGACGTTCGGAGCCAATCGAGGAAACGGAGCTGGGAAAGACTTGCGGCAGCTCCCTCCGACAACGCGCGACAGGTGTACTTCTCTCTCGTCTTAGCACACAGCCTGGCGACAGCTCGTGGGTGATGTCGCCGAGCCGGAGGTTGCGTGCAACATTGTTGTGGCAATTCCACCGAATCCCGTTCTTCGTCGAATATTCAACACTTAATCCGGCTCAATAACACGGTCGACGGACATGATTCCGACAAGACACTCATTGTAAATCCTTGCGTTATCGAATTTCAATCCGAAACGGAGCGATTGTTTCATAAGCGTCCTATTGATTATGTTGTTACGTTTTATCAACGACATCTCATAACCGAATTTCATTACAACAACAAAAATTGAAATGTACAATATTTCCAAAGACTTTTGAGCATTGGTTCAATCAATGGGATATAAATAAATGAATATATCGAGTATAATGGAGAACGAAGACCGGAGTAATGACTCGAGCAAGAGAAGCTTACAAAGGTACACCTGAATAAAACGATCACAAGATGAATACTAATTTCTTTACATCGTTCCAATTATCTTCTCCTCTTATGTTATTTTTTTCCCAATTTTCATCTTTTTCTCGACTAGGAAAATGCATTATTTTTTGTTTGTTTGTCTGTTATTTACCGAGTCCCGAGGGAGAAGCGAGGCCCGAGGCGGTCATAAGCATCAATCGTTTACTCTTTGCTACGTTGTTCGCCACAGTATCGTTTGCGCACGCATTGTTAAATGGAAATTTATTCTCCACTGGGTTAACACGGACTGAATACTTTTTTCATTGGCACGGTCGGTCTCGATAATCCCGAAGAATCTCGAACCGGGGTTTGCTCAAGCTTCTTGCGGATAAAATAAAATGAGTCCGTGACATTAGGGCTGATATGACGATGAAAAACGGAAAAGATGAGAAGAGGAGAAGAGACGGTCGAGGAGGGTGACAAGGCGATTGAAACGAGCGATGATGATGACGACGCGCATTCAGACTGATTGCCAGTCACCGGAGGGTTGGCACGAGCGAGGTGGGTTTCGAAGGGTTTACCGCGGCATCGCACGCAGAGAGAAACCACCACCAGCAGCAGCAACCATTTACTTCCCCGGCTGTGTCTTCTATTTATCGGCCTATCGCCAGTGATACAATATTCGTCATCTCGCTTAGTCGTTTTATGCAACCGTAGTCTTCGTCGTCGACGACCAAGTCGTCGTTCGTTCCTCGCCCTCGACGACCGTCCTTGGAATCCGATTAATCGACCGTCTCTCTTGCACGGTTCAACGTCCATGTGCCTTTCAATCTCCATGGAGATGACGATCTTTCCTTAGCCTTTACTCTGATGGTAACGTCGAGCTAACGACCGCGTGGGACAAAATTCAATTGAAATATATGGGTTTGGTACAATCTACCCTAAAACAAAAATGAAAAAAATTCAATCCCCCATTGTTCTTTAACGTTCTTCAATTGATCAAAGTAACTCATTGGTACATTGCAACATCAGTCTAATAAGAATTTTCTATTAAATTTCGAAAATATCTCGAACTTAGTTTAATGCATTCGTTGAATAATTTGGGTGGGGGGACCGATTTATATACCAAAAGTAATACGGAGGTTACGTAATACCCGAACTAGGATGAAAGGTTTGGGCGAAAGGGGATGATTGATTGCGCTTCGAGAATCGGGAAGCGTTTGGAACTTGGAAGATTATCTCCGGACGCCGTGTCCCGCAATCGAGCGAGCCATCCTGAGCCAAACCCCAGCTCCAACGCTATATATCTGCTAACGGCTAGCGGCAGCAGCAGCGGCAGCGGCACGAACTAATCGATAACCGCACCGTGTTCGCGGAGCCGCTATACTTCGATCCTCTTATTCATAGTCATGCTTGCGCTGCGGACGTCAGCAGTGACGTACCCTGACTCTCGTCCTACTTTTTCGCTCCCTCTGACGCACACGAACGCGCTGCGGCACCGTTAAGTATTTGAAAAAAAAAAAAAAAAAAAAAAAAAAAAAAAAAAAAAAAAAAAAAAAAAAACAACGATTTTCGGGGTTTTATACAATTGTAAAAAGTAACTTGCGGGGTTTCTAGGACCGAGAATTTCGGTCTATAGACATCGTTGACGCAAGAGATTGATTAACATTTCCATTTCCTTTTTTTCATTTTTTTTTTTTACACGTAATTATTGTTCTCGGTATATTCGACGTCGGCCACGCTTTACTTTATTCGTGACGGCTTGATGATTATTCGGAGCGATGCACGATTAATTTTAATTTTTACGTTTAATATGGAGAAAAAAGCAATGGCCACGGTAGAATTTAGGGAATGAAAGGTGAAAGAAGAGGATGAGGAGAATGAGAAATTATACGAATAATGGTGGGCACAAAAACGGAGTAACGTACTTAAATCGAGTCATCAGCGTCGGAGGAGATTCCAACCGCTGAGAGTAAGTCGACGCGCGTGTTGCGTCGACCGCGCATCCGTCAATGTTGAATGCAACGATTGAGTAATGAGTATAACCACGACTCGCACGCGCGTCGCCTGCCCTCCCGCCTACCCGGGCACGTACACGTTGCACCATAGTTACCGGTTTTACGAAAGCCCCGGAATCTACGAGTTTTTGCAATCAGTCTCGTAGTCAACGAGGGCGGCGCACGTTGGTGCAATCGCGTCGTTTATTTCTTATTTTTTGTCGAGTTTTTTTTACCAACCGTATGCATATAACAATATGCATTATTTATTCGTAGTAACGATCTATGAAATCATATCAATGAAGCGGCAATCGTGAAAAATCAGCATCTAGTGGAAAAAAATTGAAGAATCGTTGGGAATATAGCAACGTGTCTCTCGGGGGGTAAGCAATGGTTTATTCTGAAAAATTATTGTTCAACCAGATTTTGTGTATAACGAAGAAAATACGGCCAAGAACAAACGAGCTGTTGTTATTTTCGGATAATATTAAAAAAACATTTAATGAAAAATCAACGTCAACTTTTTTGTTTTGTTTTTTGTTCGTTTTTTTTTCTCATTCCACGAGTGGAGCAACACATTTGTTGTTTATTTGAATTTACGAGCCTCAACTTTCACAAGCTAATTATTAAGCACCGTATATTTTTCTTTCCAGAATCCATTTGACTATATCGATGGGATTTTTTCCTCTTTGTTCTCCTTTTTTACAACAGATCCAAACGTAATTGGCGGAAAAAATTACAACAACAACACTGATTGTCGGCCATTGGATCAAATTCAATTATTTCATCGTCATTGAAAAATTACATAACTATGAAGAAAATAAAAAACGAGGCAAAGACTCTTAATTTGGGAAAAGAATTCTTCAACCACGCGAAGAATGATGGATATTTGTTCGACGTTATAATTTGAGCCGTCAGATTTTCACGGTCGTGTAGTTGTGAACGACTCGGTAAAAAAAAGGCTATAATCCCACGATGGGCGGTGGTCCCCCCTTAAAGATATAAATAATCGTTCGTTTATAACGTTCAATATTATCGTAGGAGTCTGGGAGCAACGATGCTGTGTCCCAGCTCCTGTTTTACTACTTTGTCAGAAACTGGCACTATTAACCGTGACCCTACGTCGATCGGCGTTCACAGCTTCCAGGAGCGAGTCATCCTTTTAAAACAGTTGCCATAACATTCGAAGGAACTCTCGGCGAACTACGCGAGCTACGCAAACTCCCGAGATATATCTCGGGAATTAATGAGTCACGAGGTACCCTTTTGGATTACGATCGATAGTCGACGACACTCCTACTTCCGAAATTTCGTCTATTCTCGTTGCCAATCTATTTTCAAAAGATGACGGTTAAAATAAATGAATGAATAAAGTTTAGCAATGACCATTGTTGACCTATGACTCGACCGCTGGATTCGTTCTCTACCGTGTCCCTTTTACCACCATTCTCGCGGCGCGTCTCGCCACCTTGTTTAAATTAATGAGGTACCTGTATCTCTGTGGCCTCAAAGCTCTCTTAGACGGTCGCTACAGACGCTTTCCGCGCGGAATGGAACAACAGAGACTCGTTCACCGAGTTTCCGAGGAGTACACATGGCTTGCCGAATTGATGGTGCGCGTACGCGCCAAGACGGTTCTTTACGGAGGCGTTGGAAATAAGTAACCGCGTGCACGGCTCAACTTAACCGAAGAGCGATGAAAAGTTTTTAAAAAAAAAACAAATCGGTCTACTATTAGAAATATTAGCTATTAGAAATAATCGTCGGCAAAGCTCGGATCAATCGAACATTGATTTTGGATTGGCCTGAAGATATGCAACGGGCCTATGGATATTCGGTTCGGTCATTAACTTGGACAGTGCCAGTTTCAAGCATCGCCCGATTGACGTTCGAACGAGTGGTCCATCGATCGCGACTGGCATCGATACTCGTGTCACCAGATTGTACCCATAGAGCATATAGGATATCGGTGACAGGCATGCATTGGCCTTCCAGTTGCCCAATATATACCAAATACGATTGGGATAGCTAAACATTATAAATTTCGCGATACGATTAACGTCCATGCGGCTAATTATGTACTCTTCACTGTACCTAATATGAAGTCCTTAAAAATTTAATTGACATGTCTGTCAAAACCCAATATTGCCTGATAAGTATAACAGGCCGACACAAATAGTAGTGAAATTATAAGGGGCGCACACTATTATGATTTCGAAGACGTCTCAATGGTGGATGGAAGAACAAACCGCGCGGGATACAACGTTGATGGATATCTCGAACCCTTGGCAAACGGATTAATCTTTATCATTCGAACAACGAAATTTTCAAGGGAGTTACAACGAGGTTACTTAGATTAGAATGACCGAGGTTCGGTGAAATGGAGGCTACCAGAGAACGCTAACAACACTTTATCGGCATTTATCTTCTTACGGCGTCTTATTTTTTGTTTATTTCTCTAATATTATCTCTATTACCTAACACGTTTTGGCAGGAAAAGCTACCGTTGTTGAGCCGAAGTCGATTTCGAAAAAAAGTTGTCGACCGCTATGACCCCCCTCACCCTGTCCATCTCCTTCTGCCGCGTTGGCGGGTCTCACTATTCTCCGGCTGTTATGTGGTATCTATTGAATAGAGCCTCGAATAGTGGTAAAATCGTTGTGAGATTCGTGTGATCCAGAGACCAGAGGGTAGTCCCGGGGTGGCCTCGGCGTAAGCTCGAGGACGGCGAGGGCGGGAGCGAGCCGAGCTACCTGTAATATTGATCGAGGCCGACCACCCCCGGCTCCTCCTACCGTCCTCGCGACAACCTCGTGTTAGGCGGATGTTTCATAACTATCGCTGAACACGCTCAACTGAAAATATTTCATTGATCGTTTTAACCTTTAACGGTACGACCGTTGTTTTCATCGAAAGGGAGTCCTCGCAACGTTCCTTCCTCCGGCCGGCTTCTGAGAATGGACCGGATTCCAAACGTTCAATGATACAGCTTTAACCGAAACAACATCTTTCGAACGTGCGGCGTCGTCTCCACGGACGACCAAAAATAATCCAGAAATAAAGCGATATTGGAATTGACATTGGTAACGGGTGACATAAGTTTTTCGGTTATCGAATCAATCGATACATAAATTTTCCACCGTACAGTGCCAAATTGTTGAAAGAATCAACATTCAAAACCACATGATATGATTTTCAATGATAATTTCCAGTGACTGAAGTGAAACAAATATGCGTAATTAATATTAAGATAGATTTGTGTCGATATTCGAGTGTACTGATTAGGTCGGCCGGGATAAGGGCCACGAACCGCGGTTATACCGATGCCATTAACGGGCTGGCAGTGCACAGCACGGTAGTGGTATACGGGATGATGGTGGGCCGGTGGAAAATCTACAAGATGCGTATCCGCAACGTTCCGGGGATTTGTCAAAGTATGAAGTGGTCGCGGGAGCGCCGAGCGTGTCTTGGTCACGTGCTTTTCACGAGTTTCGACGTGAGCAAATATAACTGCTCTCGTCGTGTGTTATGTACGCCACTGTACCGCACACGATGTACTAAAAATTCGTGGCAACCGCCTCTTACGCCTCCAATTGATTTTTCTACCGTGCAATATTATTTTTAGAAACAACACAAGAGTTATTGTGGTATTATATTATCGATACAGTATTTATTTCGACTCGCAACAGTTGACCAAGAATTTCGGTTGAAACGGTGATAAAAATTTACAAAACTTCTCGAACGTTTGGTGGGGGAGGAATGAGAGAGGAAGAGATTGATCGTCGTCGATAAAAGAGAAAAGACGGGTGTCGGCCATATCATGGCGCTGTCGTCCCCGAAGAGCATTGCCGGGGACAAACGGTGTAGCATTTCCTCGCGGAAATCGGCAACTGCTACTCGTCAACGTCACACGGGGTTCGCTTTGGAGCGTCGATTAATGATGCCGAGCGCGCGAGCGAACGAACGGGCGCTACTCTCAAGGCGGAAATAAATCGTTGCCGAGAGGGCCCCGAGGCGAGATACGTGATTGGCCGAACAATGGGGCGATCGACCGGACCCGAATCGACCGCTCAAAGACGGCCAAAGAGCAACGAATAGCACGAGTGGGGCCGAGGCCTTTCGGAACGCTGCTTCTTCGTTGTCTTTATTTTTTAAATATCATTTTCGTATCGCATCAGGTTGGCTTGAGACTATTTGTATGAGAAAATAATTAACATTGATAGAAAAGTATTACTCTATCAGGCTTTTGGGGTATTTCGGATGTGCCGCTGGTTCACCGCCAATTCTTCACTAATTTTCGTCGAAATTGTCTTATTTTCTCATCGGCTATTATCGTCCTACGAATTAACTGAAACTTTATCTCATTGATTAACTGAAATTAGAATAACTCGAATAATCCCTTATCTACCAAAGTCGTTGTATTTTTGTCATGACAGTCCCACGGTCGAAGAGCAGTCCACATTTTCACATAGCAAACCGATGAAAATTGCACGCATGCGAGTGCCAGCTACAAATAGAGGGCGACCAGGACGTTGGGGGGAGACGTGGAAGGTGTTTAATAAAATATAGTAGACCAGTGCGCAGAGGCAGAGAACATTAGGGAGACGAGAGATGTACCGAAGAAATAAGGGATCGTGGTTGCAAGAACGAAGGGAAAGAGCGGGAATGGATGAAAGATGGCCGGACGAAGGTTAGGGGGAAAACGAGAAATGTCGGAGGGTGCACACGGGTTCCGGGAGACCAACGAGAAAAGTAAGGACAGCATTTCTGACCAACTCCCCGGCTATATATATATATATATTATCACCCCAAACCCCGAATACGATGTTAAGGCATAGGGACGCGTGCGCGTAACACCCAGGGGTCAATGGCCTTTACTAACACCCTTCTCCCGTGCGCTAGGTTTCGTTCCACCGCCTGCTGACTGGCTTCCGTCACACGAAACTGCATTCTCCCCTCTCATCCGTTATCACACGTTTTTCCCTTCCACGTCACTAGTTCCATCGTTATACACCCAACTCCCCAAAACTAAAAATGTTTGCCCCGAGGTTATCCTCCGTATTTTTTCTTCACCGTCAGCATTGCCATCTAATTGACATTCGTTTCGGCCGAAAATATTTGGCAATTGCAGATGAATTAATTGAAAATATATGATGGACATGGAGCACTTTGATTGAACGATTAAACGGATAACATAGGATGTTAAAAGATCCACCCGTACCTTGTTGGTATTTATCTACAATTAATTAAAATAATGGAAATTTTAAATACGTGACAGGCTGTGGATAGAATTTCGAGTACAAGTTAAAAACCTCTAAGTTTATCGTTTCAAGTTTTTGAGGGTTCATTGAACCAAGGGCCATACAGTGTTCATTATTGTGGCACGTTTCGTATTATAAAAATTCTCGGCACGTACGAGAAAGACCAAGCGTGGCTGCGTACACGGTTTTACGTACCTTATAAACACGAAAACGTTCGAAAGAGCTCAACTCACCCCAACCTCTGCCAGCACATTTCACTCTCGTATATCCTGATCGAAGTTCACCCTCGGTTCGTGCCAATAGCGTAGCCCGTAACTTCATTAACAACGGCCAGCTGAGTCGAACATCAGAAAAGCTACACTCCACGGATCGTTATCAAGTATCGATTAGTTTACCTCATTAAATCCAATTTTGGATACTCGATCTTATTTTCCACGGATCCTACAGTAAAATTCACAGTCTCAACTATTTCGAACACAACTAAAAAAAATCCATTTAATTTTATATTGTGGGTATTTTTTTCTCTGTCATGACGTTTAAACGAATTGTTTGCTGAATTTCAAGTAACAAAAAATAAAACCAATATACCAATCGCTATCTACTTGTCTCAACGCGGTGACAATGATCGAATGAAAATCCGAGTCTCTCCCGGCACAGGACGTTTCCATAATCATACTGTTGAAGCCCGCGAGCGACCAGGTCAAAACGTCAACAAAAATAATAAAAATTAGGCGAATTAATTTTAAAGTTAATACAACGGGGTGAGATCGTTAATTAAATAATATCCAGCTTGTACGCGCAAAACGTCGCGGCGTCCCCACCCTCACATCCAAAAGTGGCAACGTGATGAGAAAAAAAAAATAATTAGAATAAATAAATAAATAAATATAGATGAAAGGCTGAAGGATCGTGACTCAAGGCCGGCGACTTTGCGGCAGCTTGCGTTAATGATGTAATTTTTCATGGTTGACAGGGTTCAAACCAGTTTTTTGTCTCTTAACAGATGCGAAAAATTTGGTATCTTACTGCTGTATCTATTCTTTCTTCACGACAACGAACACTCTTCGCCCTAACAATGATAATCGGTGTCGATTTATATAAAATGTACTTAAACAAAATATCTCGTTCCTCGTTTACGATCGTATTTGAATGTTTATTGATACTCGGTAATAATTAATTATAGACGTAACAATTTAGTTGGTGCTCAATGTCTTCTAGCTGTTTCAAACAGATCATGTTGAATATTTAACAACTCAAGCTTGTACGAATATGATTTTGAGGGTGCGTATTCTTTACGAAGCTCTTAATATGAAAAAATATAAAATGAGGGGTTCCTGGTTGTGTAGTTATTTGTTGTTCTCGCCCAACGCCACGAAAAATCCCGTAATAGCAGACCACCGATACGAATGATCAAACGTCGTTGGGCCATCGTTAAGAGCTATTAATATGTTAACGCTACGATGTTGCTGACGCGGCGTGCTTGCAAGGGCCAATTTTTCCGGCTTGTGTTCCGTTTGTATTGTCAATGATAACAATAGCGCAAATTTATGGCTGGGTACGCAAATACAGTGCCGACTTTGGGCTTTACTATCAGCGATACTTTTTTAACATTGAGAAATGACAGTCCTCGTCCAGAAATGAACTCTCAATTTTTTTCAAATTTCTTACAGGTTTATTCTCGTCGTAATTTAATGGGTCATTCTGTGCATTTCTCATGTTTTTTTTCATTAATTTCTCAATGTGTATTGTTAAGAAAAGAAATGGACCCGAGCAAGTTTTCTATGTAAAAATCGGTCAGATTTTCAAAAAAAGATAAAAAAATTTTGGGCCGTAAAAAAATTACTTTAGATCGCATTTGAAATATCAAAGTCGATTTTTCAACAGAGAAATAACCATTTTCTTTTAACCTTTAATTTTTTCGCGTTGCGTTATGCATACACGTATTATACATTTCTATACTATGATAATCCGCGAACTGCCATGTGGGAAATTTATTGTTCTTGTAAACAATATACGAGATTATAATTATTTTGATCATCGGCCCAAATGTCGGAGTCCTCGGTAACTCTCAAATCGTCACCGTCGATAGACCGAGGGGCATAGAGACTTTAGCGGAAATTACGGCGAGAGTGCGAAAGAGAACAACCACCAATAACACCAAGATACAAGGGTAAGGATATCGCGTTAGGCGCGACATGAATAATTTGCACGCAACCATAAGAGAAAGTTGCGTGATTAAACGAATGATGTCCGACCCTCCGAAAAATCAACCCATCTTTTTATTCCATCCCCGCGAGTCAACAGTTCCCCCCTTATTTTCCCCCACTACAATTTAATTTACACTTTTTATTATTTGTACAATAGTTTTCATCATACAAAACATGATTTATTTACTTATCGATCGTTACGCAACGCGACAAATAGTAAAAAATGGAATAATGACTGGTCCCATGCCCCGAAGTAGTCGTATTGTGGGAAGGGTAAACCCCAAACGGGAACCTCTATCGTCCAACGCCTTGTTATTGCATCAGAGAGTACGATCGTCACGATCGAAACATATGGTCGATATCAATGTATGATAAACATATTTTTTTAACGTCGACCCGGCCAACACAGGACGGGTAGTATGCGCAATGGAAAAGTCTAATGGTTTGTTTGGTGAATAAAATTATAGATGACAACCAATGGAAAGCGAAAATGAAATTCTTCTCACAGCAGGCCACGAGCTCTCATTAAATCTATGAGAACCACGTTCATATGGTACAATATATATTGGTCAATCCATCGAGTTTCAGAACATTTTAGGCTTTACTATTTAGAATCTTAATGATATTCCCACAGCTTGAAGTGCACGTTAAAAAACAAATTCTCGAATTTTCTCAGATTTTTTTTTCTATTATTTTGGCAGCTTTCAATTAAGGTATTTTTCATTTTCTTCGTTTTATTTTTTTTTTGTTTCAAGGATTTTTTTTAATATGCTTACGCGTTTCCGAAAATATATTAAAAAAAATTTTTTTAACGTAAGACAGCTTTTCGAAAAAAATCTCTTTTTCATTCCCAAAAATTGATTAAAAGTCTCACCGCGAAACCTAGCATGTTACGGCTTTTGCCACGAAAACTAGCACATTTCGATATTCGCCGCGAAAACTAGCATGTTTCAGCTTGCTAGTTTTCGCGGCGAATATCGAACGTGTTGGTTTTCGCGGTGGAATTATAAACGTGTTAGTTTTCGTAAAAAATTTGAATCGTGCTACTTTTCGTAAACAGCGTCGATATTATGTATTGGTAATGAAATTTTATTGATTAAACAAGAATGTGCAAACTTGAAAAATCTTTCGCGACCCCTAAAAATAGTCCGATCGGGGTCATCTTTGAGGTGAATTCTCCGGATGCAAGATACTTCGCAGTGAATGTATTTTTATTGAAATCAGAAAAAAACGTTTTTTTTTTTCAAGCCACCCTAATATAGATATGTATATAGGGTGCGGAAGCACTCGAGCCGCTCGCCTTGATCAAACCTGGTGGGCTTCCGGCGTACTCGTACGTACGAGAATACAATACGCGATTGTAAGCTTACCTGCATCGGAGCTTTCTGGTTCGATCAATTTACCAGACGAATTCGTCAATCCTCCTCTCCGTTATCGAATAATATTCTTATCCCAATAATAAAGAGAGATTTGTTGGAAAGTTACATCGACGAATCAACGTCAACGACCAAGTCCGCGATTGGTTGGATTAAAAAAGTCCAACGTCGGCGACGAAACGAATACTAATAATGGTAATACGACGTCGAACCCGTAATTAAAACTAAAACCCGCGTGAGTTTCTCCCATTTTTCAATGTTGTTTATTTTTCGTTTTTTGCTAAAAGAAATTTGTTCTTCCGTTTGTTTCATCTTCGCCGCGTTTTACTTCTCGTTCGCCCACTTGACTCCTCGCAACCACTTTCCGCGTTTTTCTCCTATTTTTTCCCTTCGCCATGCAGCATTCGTGCGGTTACAGTTTTTTCGAAAGTTTCAACCGTTGACATTTTTTTCTTCTAATTAGTTGAAAAGGGACCGAGTGTCGAAATATTATATTTAAAGTAAAAAATAAAATAAATGAAAAAAGGGGGGAAAAAATATACATAATAATTATAGCGGGCTTATTAACGAGCACGAAGAAAAACGTCGACCGGTGAATTAACGAGGACGCGTCTCAAGGGTTACTTCGTCTCCGACGTAGCCCCTCCGGTTCGCGCGACTTACAGTCTGATTCGTTGAAAAGCGTACATACGACGGCATAATCCTCGTACGCTACGTGACCTGTGAAATTGCGTCAAACCAGGCGATTTTGTCTTGAGGCTTGGAACGAATAATTATGTAATCCGAAATATATCCGACGTAATATCCGAAGTAATCCGACATATAATAATGCAATTGCGTGGAGAAATTTTATTCTTTCATTTCACATCAGATCGATTAGATCGCATTTAGTTGAATTTAGTTAAACTGCTTAATATTTAAGAAATAAGGTAATGCGTCGCGCGAGAAATAAAAAATTCTTACTAACAAAAAACATACTATCGAATCTATTTTCCATTTGATTACACTTGCCGAGCAACTTTTTTTGTTGGCCCCTCGAAGACGAGCCACAGCATTATTCGAGTAGTCGTATACTTGATTACCTAGTGACCAGGTCCGAGCTTTCTGGTCGCAGAGTATTTTATAATATGTGATTCATAATAATGGTTTTGTTGAAAGAATTACCCCGCTATTAATATAATGATTGACAAAAGAGCAGCTCTTTATGTGGTTACAGCGTAATTGATTAAGATCCACGAAATTAATTTAATGGAGTTTCATCAAGCCCAGTGTTCAGCACGTTTATAATAACTTTTCCTACAACCGATGTAATTTAGGGAAAGTGATTTACAAGCTTTCGTCGGCGCAGTCAACCAGTCAACGTTTTATTTACGGTGTACGTCACTCCGATAAAGTCAATAAAGTGTTATATCTGTGGTTAGACGACCCGGTATCCATCGCTTAATCCCATAAAGTCACGCCTCGATGCGGATCTTCGCTGCATGCGGTCAC